>CM020063.1:40817939-40862939 GCA_009769605.1 Bucorvus abyssinicus
TGCAGCACCTCTCTGTCACTGCTTTGCTCAGTCTGAATTTGGATATGTCAACTTGAAGCAAACTGCATTGCAGGACACTTACTGAACCTCAGTTTCCCCAGGTATAATACCAGCACATGGAGAAGACCAAATCCTAGACAGAAATTAAAAGACTTTCTGAAAAATTCTACAACAAATCCAAAACACTTTAGCCAACAAAAGTTCAAGAGGGACTTGCAGGTCATACTTGGATTGCAGGTTTATTTTCCTGGAACAAAGCTAAACTGATATTGTAAGGTAGTAAGAAAAAATACTAGAATTTTCTTATGTAGTTTCAGGAGCCAAGCAGTCTGCTCTTCATACAACCATGTAGACTACTCTCTAGTCATGGATGCATGAAAACCAATCAAGATGTAAGTCACCTACGTTCCTGCTCAGAAAACAATACCACTATACGCACTCCAAACATGTTCTACTTGAAAAAGAATGGACAAATATAGGCCCATAAATTGTTCTTGGTTGCAAAAAGTGAACATCTGCATTTTCTTATTCCGTTTCCTAAAAAGGAAACAGATGACTGAAAGTCTAAATTAAAAAGATTGCTGACTTACCATGTTACAGTGGTGTTTAAGCAGCAAAACGAAGTTCCATTTATTTTAAGTACTTTTTGAACACAATAATACAAGAGGCAGTTCATGCCATGGAAGACTTATAGTCTGAAGGGACAAAACAAATAGAAAAAACTGCAGAAGTACAGCTACACAAAGGGACTTACTGAAAGCAACTCAACAGCCTAGTAACAATGAGCAGAATCGAAGTTCAGAGTCCCACCTACCAGACAAGAAGCATCCTCATAGGTTGACAGCTCTCTGAATATGAACCAGCAGTGTGCCCAGGTGGCAAATGGCATCCTGGTTTGTACCAGCACTAGTGTGGCCAGCAACGGTAGGGAAGTGATTGTCCCCCTGTACTGGGCACTGATGAGGCTGCATCTTGAATCCCGGGTTCGGTTTTGGGCCCGTCACTCTAAGAAGGACATTGAGGTGCTGGAGCGTTTCCCGAGAAGGGCAATGAAGCTGGTGCAGGGTCTGGAGCACAAGTGCACTGAGAAGCAGCTGAGGGAACTTGGTAGTGTTAGGTTTACAGTTGGACTTGATCATCTTAAGGGTCTTTTCCACCCTCACTAATCTAAAATACCCTAAAATTGGCAATGTTTAAGAAAGAAAAATATTTACCATTAGTATCTTTCCTTAGAGCAAAGCAGCTAGGACACGTCTGTGTAGTGCTCTAGTATGCAAGTTCACTCACATCTAAAGAACACACAAAGAACTATTCCACAAGTTGTTTTTCCCTGGTTTCACTCACAATCTGTACACCTTGTTGTTAAGCTGTGCGCAATTCCAGGTCTCAAAGATTTTTATAAGGAAAGTGACATCCGTTCTCTATGGTCAGAGAAGCTAAAGCACTCAAAGGCAGAATAACACACAGGCTGAGAGCAGCACCAGCCTTTGGGTCTGATCCTGATCTCATGTTCCATCTTGAAGCTGTGTCTGAATTATCAAGCAGTGCAGTGCAATTTCACACCCATGCAACGAAATCATCCTGAAGACACCATGTCCACACTATCCAGGCTTCAGGGACTTTGTGTCAGACTGACTCCAGTCTGAGCCCTGTGCACTGAGCACCAGTTAGTGGTTGGAGTGCCTCAGATGGAGCATATCTAGCTTAACTCCACCCAGTTGAGATCTAGCTCATGATCTCTGAACCAAAGCTCCATGGGATTGACTGGAAAAGCACAACATTTGTTTGTGCTATAGACTCACAAATACGCCACTATTCTAACAAAGATATATAAGAAGAAGAGTGCACACAGGTTTATCCTTACCTCCAACAGATTTTTTTCACAACCTAGTAATGATACTGAAGAATACACAGAAAAATATTCAGGTGAATTAGTGTAAGGTAATGACCTTTCAGTTCCACAGATGGGGTTTATTCATTTCATCTTTTATACACTTAATTCCTCTCAAAATTTGGAGCTCTGCAGATATTTAATTCACAGGCAAAACCCACTGAACCAAGCTAAATAAATAAATTTAAAAAATTCAGTATACCGTATAGAGAAATTAAAAGACAAGTCACAGCCATGTAGTTTAGTTTTTCTTGTTAAATTTTGGGGCAAATGAAATAAATAAAACTTGACTTTTCTTACAGTCACAATAGTTGGTCAAAACCAGAAATTTGAGATGAGTGATGTAAAGTACTTAAGAAAGAGCTTCCATCCTGTGTTGTTTTCTCAGCTTTAACATTTACAACTTCCTATTCATGTTTTAACCACATGCTCCATGCCAGCTGAATATCTAACCCATGACATTTCTTTGATCCTTCTAATCTCAAGACATCACACTGGAAGATGCTAATGTAACTGTTTCATAGGAATTATTATTTTGTTTTTAGATGTTGTTTCACCACTGGTCTGAGGCATGGTTCAGAGCATTTGGTTATGAGCAGGAGCTGTAATGTGTATGTTTCCAAGAGTGCTGCTATATTTAATTCCTAAGATATCAGGTGCTGTCCAATCTGCAGACAATGTCAGGTTCAGAACACAAAGTCTCCTTTAAGTTTTTTCACAAATTCTCAGGACAGTCTGATTTTGCTAACTTACTACATGTACCCACATAACCAGTCAAAGAACAAGGAGTATCACAGGTGACGTCAAGCTTTTGAAACGTGTGTACCAAAGAAAAGAGGATGAAGGACTAGAAGAACAACTTAGGAGTTTAGCACCTCAAGCTTTAAACCAGGAGCTGGCAATAAAACCAAAACTCAGGATGACTTCATGGTGTACTCAGAAACTCATTATTTTTATTTGGAATTCTGTTGGGTTATTGAGCTGGACATAAAGTGGGACTACAGATTTAAATAGGAATTGGATTTTGCATTTGTTTAAGGAAACCATTCCTTTAATTGAACCCCCAGTGTTCAAGCAGGAAACAAGCTTTTTACTGTTGCAGGATACACAGAGTTTACGATGGTCCCTTAAATAATCAGAAGAAATTTCACAACTAAAATAAGAATCTCAGCATTGGGAAAAGGTCATCGGGGTAGAGACAAATCTGTGTCTTGTGTATAGAGATGGTAATTAAAGCCGTGAAAACAGATGAGGTTGAGAGGAACATACAAAAGTTTGCAAATCAATAAGGCTGCACAACCTCCATAACTTTCCCTCAATGCTAAGCAAGTTGCTGCAGAAATCAGTGATTTCAGTGTTCTGTAGTGCCACGAAAACATGTGTCTGTTATTACAAAAAGCAAGAAGTTTTACTGTTTCTACACTCAAACAATCAACTACCACCCCCCATCCTGACAAAAAAGGGAACAAATGGCAGGAATATGACATTAAACCCAATGCGATAGTTGTAATTAGAGAAACATGGAGAAACATGAAGACACTGAAGCAGAACTTTGATCCACTGTTAAAACCTTGCCAAAACTATAGCAGTGCTCTGGAGCAAGAAGATAAAGGATTTGTGTTTTTAAGAGATTGAAGTGGCTCAGTAATTGAGCAACAAATCCAGAAAAGGGGAGGTAGAAGAAATGGCCAGTGGATAGGACATCATGGTCAGGTGTAGGTCTGCACTAAGGTCACATTAGGCTGTGATGGAGCATGATCTCCCCAATAATTACTCAGCATCAAATTGTCTATGACTGTATCTTGCCCTGTCTTTTTAGCTCCTCCATCTTGCTCTCCTATAATCGGTTTCAAGTAAATTAGGTCACTGTGAATAATTCCTGTGACTCTTCCATCTCTGCGTTACTTCTGGAGATGCTGAAATCTCTCAAACACTGGTCTGGGGCAGATGACAGGGCTACTGATTAGGAAATTATTGATTTATGGGATTTATGGGAAACTCTGTTAGCTAGGTAACTGCAGTTTTCCTGTTCTGTGCCAACCCCTTCCTCCTCATCCCTCTGACGTCTGCTCCTTCCACATACAAACAAAATGAGGATATCTCAACCCTTAGAAGAGGACTCCCTTTATCCTTAACAATGTTATAGAATTAGGAAAGAAAACAGCAAAGTCCAATTAGTACATATTATTAGTTTTTTCCTGGTAGAAAAAAAAGAAAAAAAAAAAAAAGAAAGAAAAATCTTAATCAAAAGAGCATTGTGAGAACATTGTGTTGGTCTGATCTAAATTTAAGCATTAATCAAACAAAAAAGCAACACAAAAGTCCGTAAGATGGTCTGAACATCTATAAACAAAGAAATTAAGAATCTCAGCAGCTGATTTTCCTTAGTTCCCTGTCAACATTTTTTTCTTTGTTAGGAATTTATTTTGTTAAGAGCATCCACAGGGAATTCTTCTAGGTTTCAGTTAAAAATTCAATATTGAAGAAACACAAACCAAAACCAAATCAACAAAATGTGGAAACAAAGACAAATCAATGATTATTTTTCTTAGCCATTATTAATGAAAAAAGAATTGCGTTTTCTTCAGCAAGTGTAATATTTTGGTTGGTAGTGAGGTGTAAAAACTATTTGAAAAATATTTGAGTAATTATTTCTGAACTTTAAAATTCTCTGGAATATTTAATCATGAGGTACACCAGGATCTACTTCAAGAGTATTCTCCGTACGTGCATAAGTTCTGGTATTTATGAGACATTTGATGATGCCTTTAAGGGGGGAATTGAAGAGAATACCCAATACAGTGGGCAGTAGAAAAATGAGTGTTATCTCTGGACAAAAGCCTTCTTTAAAAGAAGAGTCAGGCCATTGTATTGTACAGGAAATGTCAGGTGAGTGTGCAAAACCCAAAAAGCCAAATTCAGAAGAAAATAAGATGGACATCTGATGCAGGTGTGGCCCTACAGTCTCACAAGAACCCAAGGTCGGGTGCTGAAGTTCTGAAAGGGGAGCACTGAAGCAAGAAGACTCAAAAATAAAATTCAGAAATCAAAGCTGTGTGGTGCAGCCACTAAAAAGCATAAAAGACTTTCAGAAAGTGGAGTCTGGAGATTCAAAGCCATGGACTATGAAGGGAGATGTAAGGAAACAATACTCTAAATAAAGGGCAGTTACATTAACCTAATGATACCCTTTCCAGAGAAACTTCATGTCGGGATCGTGTTAGCCAGATTCCTACCCTCCTGACCGATCAACTCGGAAGATCTCTGAGGCAATGGTTAGTTGGAAATGTGTGTCCTTGCCCAAGTTTTTCAAATTAAACAGGTAACTTGAAATTTTGTAGTCACACAACACAATACCTCTGCAAAAGACAGAAAGTTCTCACCAGTTGAAAAACAACTTTTTAAAGTTAGCAATAATTTTCTAACAATTTTACAAATACTTATTCCAGTATTACTGCTTTTCATGGGGTTTAAAGTTCCCAGAAGGTGGGTTTAGCCACACTAATTGAAAAAAAAAAAAAAACAAACCGCCAACTATTTACCAAACTTTAAGTACTTCTCGAATTTAAGTGATACAGGATATTCTTTACAAATTAGACAAATTGTGACTATATTCCTGGTTTAGTAAATAGAAAGGTATTCCTATTCACATAACCTACAAACTGAAATAAAAATATATATTTCTGATGCTTCTCCAAGTGCAAAAGGATAATTTGCCTTGGAGCCTAGTAGGATAACTACATATTTTTAAATTTTACATTAATTTTTAAATTAATTTTTTAAACTGATTTTAAAATTTTATTTCAGAAGATCCTACATGTGAGAATTAAGGAGAGGGGTGTCAGTAGAACTGCCACTTTGAAATTCTGGAGGGTAGACTTTGGTCTGTTAGGAGACTGGTTGACGGAGTCCTTTGGGAGGCAGCCCTGAAGGGCAAAGGAGTGCAGGAGGGCTGGACATCCTTCAAGAAGGAAATCTTGAAGGTGCAGGAGCAGGCTATGCCCATAAGCCAAAAGACAAGCTGGCAGGGTAGAAGACTGACCTGGCTGAACAGAGAGCTTTGGCTGGAACTCAGGATAGTAAGGAAAGTCTATGGCCTATGGAAGAAGGAGCCTCTCAGGAAGATTACAGAGATGTTGCGAGGCTGTGCAGGGAGAAAATTAGGAAGGTCAAAGCCCAGCTAGAACTTAATCTGGCTACTGCTGTAAAAGACAACAAGAAGTGTTTCTCTAAATACATTAACAGCAAAAGGAGGGCAAAGGAGAATCTCCATACTCTACTGATTGTAGGGAGAAACATAGTGACCAAGGATGAGGAAAAGGCTGAGGCATTGAATGCCTTCTGTGACTCAGTCTTTAATAGTCAGACCAGTTGTTCTCCAGGTAACCAGCCCCCTGAGCTGGAAAACAAAGATGGAGTCCAGAAAAAAGCCCCCATAATCCTGAGACACACACAAGTCTATGAGGTGGGATGGGATTCATCCAAGGATACTGAGGGAGCTGGTGGAAGTGCTCACCAAGTGATTTTCCATTATTTCCCAGAAGTCCTGGCTAACTGGGGAGATACCAGTTGCCTGGAGGCTAGCAAATGTGATGTTGAGCTACAAGAAGGGCCGGAAGGAGGATCTGGAGAACTACAGGCCTGTCAGTCTGATATTGGTGCTGTGGAAGATTACAGAGCAGATCATCAGTGAAGCTAAGTGCCAGGTCTTGCACTTGGTTCACACGAATCCCTTGCAACACTCCAGGCTGGGGAAAGAGTGGCTGGAAATTTTACCTCAGAAAAGAACCTGGGGGTGTTGGTCAACAGTGGCTGAAGAGGAGCCAGCAGTGTGCCCAGGTGGCCAAGGCCAACAGCATCCTGGCTCATGTCAGCACTAGTGTGGGCAGCAGGAAGTGATCATCCACCTGTACTGGGGGCATTGGTGGGACCGCATCTTGAATCCTGGGTTCAGGTGTGTGTCCATAACTCCAAAAAGATATTGAGGCGCAGGCATAGCTGGTGCAGGGTCTGGAGCACAAGTGCACTGAGGAGCAGCTGAGGGACCTGGGTGAGGATTGAGCCTGGAGAAAAGGAGGCTCAGGGGAGACCTTCCGGCTCTCAACAACTCCCTGACAGGAGGTTGTAGCGAGGTAGTGGTCAGTCTTTTCTCCCCAGGAGCCAGCAACAGAAAAAGAGGAAATGGCCTTAAGTTGCACCAGAGGAGGTTTACATTGGACATTAGGAAACATTTCTTCTCTGAAAAGGTCAGGCAGTGGAACAGGCTGCCTTGTGGTGAAGTCCCCATCCCTGGAGGGGTTTCCCAGCCCTGTCGAGGTGGTGCTGAGGGACAGGGGTTAGTGGTGACCTGGCAGTGCTGGGGGCATGGATGAACTCGATCTTAAATGTCTTTTTGAACTTAAACGATTCTATGAAAGTTATTATTAAATATCTAACTGATAATCTTATGGTCCATATTAAAATAACATAAAGGCTAAGATCAATATAGACTGTCACCTTGCATGTCAATGCTTTTAAAAGAAACTCTTCAAAACAAGGTTCAATATACATGGAAACATATTTAACATATTTTAATCCAATGAGAAGATTCAAGATTTTTCCTGTTGCTTTGATTACATCTTCTATAACAGTTTGATTATATCTTAGTTCACATGCCGTGTTGTAAATTACAGCCAGAGTCAAACTTTTTATGGTTATGTGTTAAAGGTTCATGGTAAATTACAAGAAATCATGGATGAAAATTAAGCTTATTATGTCTACAGTTAAATGATGCAAATGTGGCCTCAGGTTAAAACTGTGATTCTTTTAAAACACAAACCAAACACAAATGCTCAATTTTTTCCTATTTCTAAGCATATGCTTACTCAGTTCTGATTCTGTTCTGTAAATTTTTTTATTTTCTGAGTAAACCAGAATGTACAGAATAAACCAGAGTAAACGGTCTAAGCTAAGGCTGTAGTCACATTCAGATAAGAGATGCTTGGTACATGCCTTTATTTTCTCAAGAACATAACATTTAATTTCTGTATGTGTATATACAAAGACATAAAGAGGTATTAGGATATTCCAAGAGAATATAAATCAGATATCTAACTCATTAATTTGTTTATCATTAAAGATCTCCTCTTTATCTCATTGAAAATCATGGTTCAACTTTGTGGTCAGCTAAAGTATCAGCCCTTTTCTGTCACGGATGGTAAACTCCTGACATTTATTTTTTGTTCTACATGAAGTGGAGTCAACACCACAGCCCCTGCCACTGCAGGAATTATTTTCTTCTTCTGGATTCAAACATTGTGGAAAATGTGGATAACGTGGATAACGTGGATACTACACATTGGTAGAAAAATCACTCAAATATTGGAGAAGAACTAATCTGAAGTAGTCATTGGCGTGACCAAAGCTTGGAGATAGTATTAGAAACTTGGAATCACAGAAACCTTTCTGTGCTTTTGATAACCACTCTAATTTTTTCTTATCTTTTAGGTGACTTTTGGTTTTTTGAAACACAACGGTGAATTTTAATTGATACACCTAGAATTTACACGCTAACTTTATACTTCTTTAAATTATCCGTATTTTCCTCATCAGGTTAAAAAAAAAAAGGGGGGTGTGGGGTGTGGAAGGCAGAAAGAAGGCAAGCTATATCTATTAAAGCTTCCCAAGGTCATTGGCCTGTGTCTTTTTCTACTTCTCAACAAAGTACTCATTTTTCTTAGTTTCCTGTCAGGATACTGTGATATCCTTCACATCAGTCTGTGCCTTTGCTTTTATTAGCAGAAAATACAGCCATAGCTTTAGTGTCATGTGTACTATAAAGACAGGATTTTCAAGAGATTTGACAACTCTCATATTTTCCGAACTATTCTCAATGTAACACAGAAACAGTTTATTACTGTTAAGTAGTGACTGTCTCTCCAGCTTGAATAATGAAGTCCTCTAGGTCAATATTTTATACAGTGATGCATTTAAGGGAGCATTCCTCTGCAGTCTAGCACTAAAACAATGGGTGTCATAATAGAAATCTACGTATTATCAATCTTAGATGCCACTATAATCAATCTAATTCTTTGAGTAGTGAAAATACAATATGTTATTGTGTTAAACCAAGAATTTTCTTCTTCAAAAATGTTTATAAAAGAACATAATAAAATTATTTATAGAGGCCAGCTCTGCTGAACAAGGTAGAATAAATTTAACCTTCTATGAACAGAGCTTTCAGCTGCAGGAGATTTACATCTGTTACCTGTAAAACAAATTTCCGCAAGGTGCAGCAACACAGTTTTTGAGAATTATAGAGCCACCCAAGCAAACTATTGAGTCTTAACCGTTTGGCAATATTTTTTTCATATGAAAATTCTAAAATTACCACAAATTAAAAAACTGCCCATCATTAATATGCAAAAAGTTTTAATTTCCACCCCAAACAACACAGTTCTTAAAACAAAATCTTCTAGTAGGTCATTTTTGCAAATACCATGGAATACAAAATATGAGAATGAGCTCTCAGACAAATAATTAGAAAATAACTGGTCCAATTTTAACAGCAGAAGCTATAAAGCATACCCAGTATGGATATTTAATCAGAAATACATCAACCTTGCAAACACTTAAAATAATGAATAATCTTTTTCATATGAGTAATCCTGCAGAATTCACTTATGCACATACTTAAACCTTTTTTTTCCTTCTTCTTCTTAGAGGACACAGACATTTTTAATATCGGGAGCTCCTAGTTAAACGCCTTCAATATACTTTGTATGTTTCAGATCATTCTATTTAAGCAACAAAAATGTCCTACAAATGCAGAGCAGAAAACAAAAAATGTATTTCAATCTCATAGCTTTTTGTTTTTATGAAACTTGGAGTTCATGTCTGTCCTTGGCAAAGAAAAACAAAATGTACAATAGCTAGTCATAAGATGATTTCCAAGGTCAAAATTAAATGTATAATTAGGCATTGAAGACAACTCTAGTGTTTTTAATTTTAATTGTATAGGGCAGTGTAAAACAGTGCCAAAATCAAGCAATAATTAAAATTGTTCTGAAACCCCAGAACTGGATGAGGCTTGATGAAGCTGCATCTAAAAGCATCATCTGTGCACTTTTAAGTCTCACCTTGCTATAAGTTCACAGCACTCTCCACTGTGTGACACATATTCAGGAGACACTTTGTCCTTCCTGTGCAACATAAATAGGTTCTTAAATTATTATCAGGCTGTAAACAGGGTTGGAGAAAAAAGGATACATGGAAAATGAGGAGAACTGGGGAATAGAGGATAAAGATGCAGGTCAAATGGGTTCCTCTTGACTGGCCCGCTTCAACCAGCCCACTTCAGACTCCTCTGTGAAGCCGTTTGAGTATTTCTGAGAACACAAATTTGTTTCATTTGCTTGTAGCTTCTACTAAACAAAAAATGAGAAGAGACCCAGAGCAAACTAAGATACTTTTATTTTCTGAGATTCTTTACCCTGCTTCCTGCCTGTGCGTTTTCAGCCATGTTCTTCCCCGAGCACACACATTCAGGTAAATGTGAGTTTAAACTCGTAGCAATGTTAATATTAGATATACCACAACTACATGGGATAGACCACTGCCCTTCTGAGTCGCTATCCAGAGGAGCTGCTACTCCTATTTTCTCAGACTGAGAAGAAGTGTTCAACAATACATAAGATCCGAGAAAAAAAAAAAAATCCTTTAGCTTATTTACTGATCTTTGAACTGTATTACGAACAAAACCAATCTCCCCAACACCTCACTGAAGTCACTTATCATAATGTACAGATGTGTAAATTGACCCATGGAACTTAAGGGACTCACCCAAGGGTACGGTATGAATATGTATCATAATCAGGATTAGATTTCAGGAGCCTCCTGCTTAAGGATCTGTTCATACTCTAATGCTTTTCAGGATGAATAAATTATACGTTTTCAAGAATAAATGTGAGAGTGAATGAATAAGTTATAGGGAGACATCATCACAGCCCAGTCCTGATGTAGCCCCAAAGCTTGCTGATTCCTACACAGTACACTTACAAGACTCTCGATAACTCAGAACAAATGTAGTTTTACATGTATACTGTTGAAAAAATTCAGGTTCTCCATAGGACCATGAAAGAAAACCTGTGCAAGTATTCTCCTGCAAATTGACTTTACAAACAATTTAATTTGGAGGCAGATGCTTTTATTCTCTACGTCCTCTGCAGAAGGTTAGTTTTCAGAATCTGCATGTGTAAAGTGGTTTGAAATGTACAGCAAATTGACACACACACATTGTGCACCTACATAGATAAATACATACTTATTCTAAAGAAAACTGAAGTGATTAAAGCAGTAGCCTTAGTCTAGTTGAAGTCCTTGCTCATCTCAAGATCACCAAGTGCACTGAGATCACTGCAAAGAGATCCCCAGTGGGGTCCAGTGTGTTACTGAGTGTTCAGTCAAGAACAAAAAAGAGGGACTGACTCTCAGGTGACAAAAACAGCCAATCCAACAATAAAAAACATCGCACATGAGTCTGCAAAATTAGTCTGGCTGTTAGAATTCACAGGAAATGTATGTTCAAGGTAGTTCTTGTCAAAGAACCAACTTACTGAAGGAAGTTTCAGGGTGCCTGATTCTTGAGGGAGAAAAAGTCACATTGGAATTAATTTTGGTTTATAAGGCATCATAGCTAACTAGATGCCACAATTACTTTTTTTTTCCCCCTACCTATTTTTCAATGGGTGACTATATGAAAAAGGAAGAGATTCTGTTCTTTTTTGAGTCTTCAAAGCTCTGGACTCCAAAAGCCTAAATATTTCACTGTATAATCTAATGCTACATTTGTGAGAACTAAAAAAAAAAAAAAAAAAAGAGATTGACTAAAAACTTTCGTAAAAGCACCTATTATGTTCTAAGCGCCAATATTATGATGCAATGGAGAACATTACCAATCTGTCAGGTACTTTCATACTATTACAGAAAGGAGCTGGCCATGATATTACTATACTTTCTCTCTATATACTCTTCTGTTGTCCAAGGTGGTGTTCTATATCATCTGAGATGGTGCTTTGTATCAGTACAGTACAAAAAACAGGGGAAAATATTTAATGGTAGAGTGGTAATTAAGTAGCCTGAGTTAATGTTTCTCCTTGCACTTTGCTAGATCACCCATCTACATGAGAGCATCACATTTTGTTTTCACTGTCAAAGAATATGTTTTTACATAGTCTACTGCTTTTCAGGACCAAGACAAACTTCGGTGCTTCTCACAGTGGATGCAGGTGTGTTGAGTTTGTCTGGCCAGAGTTTGGTAGTAGGGGAGGGCACTGCTGGACGTGGCTTCTGTAAGAAGCTTCAAGAAAGCTCCCCCTAACTCCAAGTCAGACCCGCCACTGGCCAAGGCTGAGCCAATCAGCCTCTCTGCAATAAACATATTTAAGAGGGGAAACCCATTTGGCAAGGGCCCTTGTTTTGAGAGCTCTCCTTTGTTTTGGAGGAGAGTAGGTCAGAAAGAGAGAGGCAACTCATGTGGACATCCTGTTTGAGGTGGGAGAAGGTGGGAAGACACTCTGGAACAGCCATTTCCCTCAGGCCCATGATGAGATGGCAGGCCACATGCAGCCCATGAAGGAGCTCACACTGGAGCAGGGGTCTTGCATTCTTCAGAGATCACCAGTGGAGAAAAGCTCCTGAAAAAGGCTGTGACTCTGAGCAAGACCCGCACTGGGGCAGTTTGTCACTTGGAGAACTGCTGGCCATGGAAGCTCCCCACGCTAGCTGGAGGAGTTCATGGAGGACTGTCTCCCACGGGAGGGATGCCACATTGCCACAGGGGGAAGAGGGGGAAGAGTGACAAAAGCAATATGGATTGGACTGGAACTGACCACAACCCCCATCTCCTGCCCTCCCTGTGCCATGTGGTGGCGGGGGAGGTAGCAAAGTTGGGCCCAGGAAAGAAGGGAGGGGTGGGGGAGAGAGGTATTTGAGATCCTGTTTTCCACACTGTCCCACATTGATTCAACTGGTGAATTGGTAGTGGGTTTGTTGTTTAGATTAAATTGATTTTGTTTCCCCAAGTTGAGTCTGTCTTTTGCCCATGACCATAACTGGTGAGTGAGCTCTCCCTGTCCGTTGTCTCGGCCCTTAAGGTTTTTCTTCTGTTTTCTCCTTCCCAGAGAGAGCGAGCAGCTGTGTGGTGCTTGGTTGCCAGCTGGGTCTAAACCACAACAGCAGGTAATACCACTGGTGTGCTCCAGTCCTACCTATTAACTTTCTACGTGTGATCTTTGATGGGGAACAAACAAAAAGGCATTAGCCCACAGAACTACTCATGTCTGCTTTTTATGGCAGATTGAGCAATTGTGCATCCGTAGGTAACATGGAAAAAGGACATCCTCAAGACCCTTCTCATGTATGCTTTGTTTTTGCTCAGAGTAATCATTGTTTTTCATCATTAAGGTCAGAGTCTGGCCTTATTTAAATGAGTACAATTTGGAAGGATCCTACTCTCTTAATTTCGTAGCTTGTCTTCCTACTTCTCATCATTTTGCAATGCCTCAAAATGTTTTATAACATTAAAATATATTAAATAGAAAGTAACTCAATAGACAAGTAAAATCTGACACGTACAAGTTCAGAATCTGTCCTTTATTACTATCACTACTTATGTAAAATTTCAGCTACAGTAAAATTCAGTCTAAGCAACTTTTATGTCACTGTATTATTCTAAATTACAGTTGATGGCAATTACAAACTGAAGGAAGTGTAGAGGACATGATCACGTAAGAATCTCTCCATTGCCTCAAGATATATAAAAGCAACTAATATGTCAGCCTGGTTCTTGTAAATGCTCTAGTTACAGCTCTTTTCATTACACCTTTATATAATCTAATTTTGTCAAGGGACTTGGCTAATCTGGAACAGATGCTGTGCTTCAGATCACAATACATTGCAATTCAGCACACAATATTTTTCTAAAAAGGAGGAAAGGAGTAAGACCACATACAGGAGGGAGTACTTGATCAGCTGCTTGCAATGTTCACTTCTAATGAACATCAGAAGAAATGCCTGGTCTTGTATATTATTTGGAGTCAGAGGGGTGCTAGAGATAAGACCTGAAATAGAACACTGACCCAAACTCTGAAGCCCAGATCTACATTGGAAATTTCAGTACAACATTGTAATAATTTAAATACATTGCACTTTAACATCATATTATTGGTTCTATATTTTAACAGTCTTTGAAGCAGGTCGCAAATGAGGGAATTGTAATTTGCCTCAGTCAAGAAGTACTAAAAAATCCAATGAGAAAAACTCAGATGTAGTCCATGTCTTGTTTTATACACATATTGTTTATTTTCTTTTTTCCTCTGTCAGGATTCAGTGTGATTTTGGAGTACAATACCTGATTTTCAGCTAAAAGTAAGAGGTCCAGTAGTCATTTTATTGATGAACACCATCTCACTTGATATGAAGGCATTTTTTGTGGGATCAGGGCAAGCCTGATTGCTGAGATTTCCCCCCACCGCCCTGTTTGGCCTCAGTGAGTCCCCACCATGCTCCCCACTCCAGTACTGCTGGTCCATATTGGGCAGCAGTCTCATCTTTTCAAGAAAGAGCCAGAATTGGGAAAGCGGTGCCCTCTTTGTCATTTACTGTATCTGAGCAAACAAAATATTCCAGAGATTCATGGCTAAGTACATTCATTATTTTGTTGTCTGACTGTTTGCTGGAATTACGTATAGAGATTCAGAAGGCACAGGAAGAAATAAGAAACTTTATGGGCTTTCTATCTTTGTCTTAAATCTCTTTAACAAATTTGGTTTTAGTTTTCTCCTTGTTTTCCTTTGAATGTAAGAATTAAGAGAAAAAGCATAAAAAAGTTTTGAGCAGAAATCAGCAAGGTTAAATATTCTTGTATCCAGAAGAGTCACTGGCTCCTGTGGATATTTATTCATTTGTACTAATGCAGAGTTTGAATGTACATGCCCATGAATAGGAGAAATGGGGAAAGAGTGCCTTAAGTAGGTTACTAATGCTTAAAATGACATCAAATTTATATAAACATGATGGTGATATCTCGATAAAAATATCTTTTCTTTAAAATAAAAATCAAAATCAGTGTGTGCATTCTAAGCCCTAACAGCTGGAAACACACAAAACTCACACATAAAAATTTTCAGTATGTCTTATAACTGCCAGGTTTTCCAAACAAATTTTTAACAAATCATGACAATTGATAGAAGCAAACCTCCTGTGGGCAATAAATTATTTAACTGAAAATGTTGCATCAACAGAAAGAATTATCTGAATCTAATGAACTGCAGATAATGAGCATTACTCATTAACCAAAAATACTTTCCCTTAACAATAATCTTCATAAATGCATTGGTATTATTGTTTCATTCCTCTTATTCCTCTTCTTTTTTTTTTTAAACTCTTAGTGCCATTAGTGAAGATAATTATTTGAAACTAAGAAATGAAATGGATTCTCAGCATCCCACATAACAATTTTTCCGCTAAGAAACTTTCATCAAGAATTAACTGCCTTCCAAGCCACCCAAACACATTATACTGAATTTTTAAGTGTATACTTAGAAACAATTTGAAATACATTTGACCCCATGTGTTACAACTTAAATAGCTTTGAAACTATTCTATCACACACATCTATTCAAAGAAGTAGCTGCAGGTAGAGGAGTTACAAAGTGGCGGTTATTTTCCTTTTGGTTACTCAATATTTTCATAGTAACCTGTTTTCAGCCTTTCATAAAATTCTCATAAAATTTTACCTAAACTATTCAGGTTGAAATTCTGCATGGTTTTCATTGCTTTAGGACATTGCTTAAGACATCTTTTGAAAGAGTTGGAAGAGAGTTCATCCTGTTTCAGTCGTCAGGGAAAAGCTGGCGGTTTTTCCAGGGGCACTGCTGATATCCTCAGATTGCAATGTATTTGATAATTTGCTTTGGAACAAAATCTTCACATTTAAGTAGAAATTAGTCCTGAGGTAACTTGATTGGGGGAGAATTTCTTTGAAATCTCTTTGTATTTATCATTTCTAGGTTGCTATTTCCATATACAAACCACAAAGTTTGCTCCTAATTACAGTAACTCTTCCATCCATACAGAGTACCAATGCAACACCAGGAAAACAAATCACTCACCCGTCTTTCAGAAATGCAGGTGCACCCAGCCTCTGCACTGCTGGACTGTATAGGAACCTCTATAAGCTTTGGAAAGCTCTTCAGGACTTCATCCTAACAATCCAGGTCTCGGTACTCAAACCATTGAGAGACATGGTTCAGCATCTTCTAAATGAGGAGAGAACTGAGTACATGTACAAGCATGTTGTAGGCAAGTGTTCTCATCACAAGTTTTTCATGGAAAGAGTGATAGTTCCCTGGATCATTTAGAAGAGATAATATTTATAGCTTCATTTTTTGAGGAAGCTTCTTTGATCTGCACTTTAGCCGTATGCATTCTTACTGGCTAACGGATTTGTTAGAAAATCCACAAGAAGAGAGCAGCACCTTTTATCTTAGCCATGTTAATGCACAAATTCTGCCCACCAGCTCTAGCCAGAAGAAATGTTGGTGTGTGACACAGGAGGAAATAAATAGTCCAAAAGAAAAGCTGAATTAGAAGAAAAAAAGAAAAAAAAGGAAAAATAATTTCTTTTTATTTTTATCAAAAAGATACACTATTAAGTTTAATCACCCTCAAGCTGCAAAGTATTTGGATTAAATTTTTTGAGCTTGGGTAACCAAAGCCTACCTAAATCCTGTTTAAAATGCCTCAAATATGTCTGTGCTGCACAGAGAGGTGTCACACACAACCCCCATCCAAAGCAAGACGTTATAACCTAGAGTTGCACCTTGCAGGCTGTTTGCTGGGGCTAAATCTGGCAACCTCCACTGCTGCTTATGGGATTTCAAGTAGCATCTCTTGATAATGCTCCACCACCTTTGCCAGAAAGGGTTTAGCAGAATTCCGGTTAATGTTTATAGACATATATAGACATAGGCCAGGCTGCAGTCTCTGGCTCTCTGTCTGATTTGTTCTAACTTTGTATTCACTTTGCGGTGATTACTGCACAGCCTTGCACTGCCGCATTAGCAGGCTGGCAAGCATGCTTCCACCTGGCCAGCAGAAAGCAACGAGTTGAAGGGCATTTCGAACCTGGAGAGGATTCCTGAGACTGAGCACTCTCTGCTCTTGTCTAGTGCTTGTCATACCAGCTGACGCGGAAAGATGCCTCCTCGGTGTGGAAATTGACCATTTCCACCTCATAAACTAGCCTTTATCTTAGAAAAGCCCTTCAATTCTCAGGTACTTTTCAATCTTAAATTAGGCTTCTGGTTATTGTAGGACTTCTAATCAAATATTGCTACAGCACAGGAATGGGATGTTGTTTTTATCTGTCAATCTATAAATGGAATATATGCTATAGTCACAATATTTACAAAACTGTAACTGGGTTAAAGTATCTAAAAGGACAGGATTAAAATTTGAATCATATTCACATCTACATCTATATATGAACTCAAAGATGATTTTTTCTGTATTCCACCTAGTTAAGATCATTAAAATGCTTACACAATCTAATCCTAGGATTCATCTTCAATGAAATCTCACCCCAGGTCCCAGTTTCCCCAGTTTGAGGAAATGCACCAGTTTATGCCTCCACACACCCTTTGACACTGTATTCAGAATCATATAAATATACCTTCTAATCTCCAATGATACATAGCTAAATCAGAAGGCCAGTCTGAACGTGATGATCTAACTTCAGGAAAGCTATTTTTAAGGTACATTGATAAAGAGCTACTTACTCTCTCTTATTAGCAATTATGTTCACACATTATTTAGCTGTAAACAGAATTTTAAAGTCACTGAAATGGAAATGTTCCTTACCACCTGCTGGGGTAACACTAGTTCTAACTGCACTTATTCTTGATACCTGTTTTCTATCTAAATATTAATAAGTACATAAACTACAGTAGTGTACACAGCTCTTTGCTCGCTCTTGTGAGACAGTAGACAGCATAGGACGGTTTTGGGCCATATCAGGTCACAGCAAACAATTGCTGAAAAAACGATAGGAAGAGTCTCAATATAACTGGAAAATAGGCACTGGCATGGATTATCTTAACACTCCACTTTTCTGCCAGGCATTATCATCTCTGTGGTATCCAGTTTTTCAATGGCCACATTTCTGAAGGATAGGGTCAAGTTTTATCTACCAGGTTTTTCCAAATCCTCCTTCCCCTTGCTGTGGTGTGTTGCTCTGAATGCTCGTAAACAATGTATTTCCTTCCTGTGCTTCTTCTATCTTTAAGACATACATTTATTCTGTTTTGCATGAAACTTCATCTATTACTAATTTTGGACTATTTGAGTCTTACAGGCCATGACAAAAGACATTTAGGTGAGTACAGAACATCAGTGAGTCAACTCCACAAACCTTCCAAAAGGTTTTTTATTTATGTTCAGATAAATTAGTGGGAAAATATGAGAATAGGATGGATTTAAAAAAAAAAAAAAAATAGTACTTGCTGTGATTGTTGTTATGACGACATTAAGTCATTACAGGAAGAAGTGGAGGTGGGGAGTCACCGTACAGGTAATATGACAGGAGAAAATGGGAGATTATATTCTTACTTGGTTAGTTTATGTTACACAACTATAGCCCTTGTTCTGAAGACAAATTCACAAACACAAAGCACTCTTTTCCCTAGGGAATTAAACCACATTTTTATATGAATTTTCCAGTGGAGATTCTTTGCAAATTATGTAAAGCACAACACTAAACTTAATTGCTTAAAGAATTTTCTTAATCTCCATATCCTATTAATAAGGAATCAGGAAAATAATTAAGACTAAACTCAATTTAAATATAACAGATATCTGAGTTGATGCTATATGACTAAGCACGTTGCGTAGAAGCCTTTAAATATTTATGAAGTAGCAGCAAATAGCTTATTGTACATGAAAACATAAAGAAATTCAAGCTTCAGTTAACACACATATAGTAAGCAGACCATTAGGAGTTAACAGCTGTAGGCTAGGTCTGAGTCAGTATTAGATTCACACATCTTAGCTTTTTCTTTTTCCAGAATCAATATCTGCAAATAATAAATGAGATCCCAAAGGGTTGAGTTAAGCTCCAACCACCACAGAGTAACTCTGCAATTGGTCATTGACTCAATAATGCAGGTGAGCTTCACACTGTAGAACATCTTTAGCACACTATAATAGAAAATTAATAGCGTTCAAATCAGCAGCAGGGTTACCCTAAGGATTACATAATAGCTTGGGTTAGAACAATCATCTAGCTCCAAGAAGTGTAAAATGTCATAAAACTAGAAAGAGATAGAATAGCTCCTACATTAGGCATAATTTGTGTAGTGTACACCGATTTTTTTAAAACAAGTTAAACAACAAAGATCCACATTATAAAAGTGTACTACTGAAAATGCTGCCGACAAACCGCATTGCAGTGGTGTCTGTGGGAAATATGAAACTCATATATCACTGTGCAGTTAATAATAATAGAAGAATACAGAATTTAGTTTACTACTATATTAGTACAGAAGGTTTCACGTTAGCTACTGTAACACCGTAATAAAATGTGCAAAGATAACAACCCCACATATGCAAAGTGCCAATATCTATAAACAAACATAGAATAATAGTAATAATAAATTAATAATAATAATGATGATGATAATAATAATAGTAAGTGCTTTTGCTCTTATCAGAGTGCAAATAAAATAACAACTTTTCTTTACAGACTGTACAGATTCTTTTATGCTTTATATCAGGTCGTCTATGATAACTACTGTGGAACATGCTAAATCGAGTGTATATTTGCTCGGTAACCAACTCAAGTGCATGAAAGATGATATGAGACTAATTTACAGCAGATTAACATGGTAGCGACCCAACAGCATGAGGGACTGATAAGCACCTGGAGGAAAAATAGCATTCTCACAAACCTTAAGCAATGTCAGAAAACTTCTCCACTGCACAGCACAAATACCTGTCATCCTGAAAGAAACAATAGGCTTCATAGCGTGTGGTAAAATATCAATTATTAATGTAAACATTTTTCAGTACCAGGGAACACTTCGGACAGTTAAGGGCCCAGAGATAAAATTGAAAGAGATTTGATTTCTTAATCTATGTACCACTGGAGGACAGGTAGGTACTACAGGCACTATTTCTAAGCATTAAAAGCTGAGGTTTTGCCTCTGAATTAAAATTTAAAGGGAAAATACTTGCCGCAATATTTTGAAAATAAGAGCATAAAATTCCCAACACCCGCCCCCCCCCCCAAGTTATTAGATTAATGCTGTTCATTCACTAAATAAAATCCTGACTTCAGCTTTCCTCAGTTCAATGCTGAACTACAAAACATACTCACTACACGATGCCGACTGTCCCATTTCCAACTAGAATTTGTATATTTCCATTGCATCTCTCAAACTTTCTGCACAGGTCTCTGCTGCTCCAAATTTAAATAGGACTTGACACACATATCATGGTCATTATAAGATCGAATTCAGACTTACCCACGGGCTGCCACCATCCCATACATCGCCACAGCAAAAAGCAGCTTGTGGCATTCCCCGCAGGCTACTTGTCTTACTTTTCAGAGGAGTAATGTCCTCACCCAGCTTGGCACCAGCTGTAGGATAAAAGATCGGTGTGGAGAATAAAATCCTCTGCTGCTCTGGTGCCTTCCCTGTGGCTCTTTTTCATAGTGACTTGTGCCATACACAAAATGGCACCTCTCTTTCAGTGCGGAGAGGTCCAGGCTTTATATACCAGGCATGTGAATGTGAGTGTACCACAAAACACTAGTTCCTTATCATGCGCTTGTTAGCTTGTCCAATCTATGGCAATCACTTCGGTCCCAGGGGTTGAAAGACACAAGACGCAGGGAAAAAGGGAAGCAAAAGCTGAAGAAAGATCAATACTGCACTGTGAAACAAGAAGTGTAGGCTATTTACTTTTCATTGATCTGATGATGCAGGAGAAACACCTCAGACTGGCATTAAATTGAGGGAATACATCTTCTGTGTTTTTTCACCTCAAGGTCAAGAAGGAGCCAAAAAGAAATTAGAACAAACAGAAACTAATCACAGGAGTAAAATAAAACTATTAATCCACATTACAAATCCACATGGAAACATAATTAAATATCAGGCTGAATAAGGTTCACAATAAAACAAACAGTGCCAGCTCTTATCAGTTTCAACTTGCACCTGGACTGACTGCAAACAAACAAGAGACTACATGAGGCAGCCTAAAAAAGAAATCAAAGTTTAATGTGAGTGTAGAAGCCCCTTCTAAAAAAAAGCTTATGATGCATCTTCCCATGTAGAATTGCCAACATCTATCTGACTCACATCCAAGGCAGATGTATGTTTTCACTTGCATTTATTTATTTAAGCCAATACAGTTTTGCATTTTCTGGGGTTCAAGGGAAAGGAAGGACATGCTTAGAATACAGGAAGATATGTACCCTAGCAGATATGTAGAGTACATGTATTTGTACAGAAATTATAAACAACCTGATATGAATTTGAAAGTTTGAAGGTGAAAAAAAAAGGAAAAAAAAAAAAACAGAAACCCAAAAAACCACAACTGGATAGTTCAATTCTGCACGCACTCACATAACACACTTAAGTGAAAATACCACAGACCACCACATCTCGCTGTCAGAGGCCAAAGCAAAAGACCAAAATGGCTGCAATTAAAGCTCTGTAGCAATTTATTATTTTACATACAAATTGATTAAGAAGCTGGGTTAGAGATTTCCCCAAATGAGATCCTTATCAATGCTCCATAACCTGGCAAAGCAGACATCACTTCAAAAAAAAAAGTAATGGTGACTGTGCTTTCTTAAGCAGACGTGACCTCCATATTAACTTGTGGTGGTGAAAAACAAGTAAGTTAAAAGACCACCTCCTTCTTAACTAGAAGTGCAGAAGGAGTTCTCCTGTGGGAGGGCAAACAGCAGTTTAGGGCCCTCCAAAAACAGGAAGCAAACAATGATGTGGGGTGTGGTCTCACATAAAAATTGCTGGGGAAAAAAAAAAAGGGAAATACAGGGAAGCTAAAGGAGCCGGTGAGAAAGAGGAGATTGTCTCTTTTCTTCGTTGCTTACATATTGCATTTATACAGAGTATAGGTGTAGACCTTTGAAACAAAGTAGAAAATGAAAATAACGCCTTAAGAAAGATAAGCGGAGTTCAGGCTGTCATAGAATCTCAGACTGCTTTGGTTTGGAGGGGACCTTTCAAGGTCATCCAGTCCAACCCCCCTGCAGTGAGCAGGGACGTCTTCAACTAGAGCAGGCTGTTCAGAGACCCAGGGTCCAAACTGGCCTGGAATGTTCCCAGGGATGGGGCTTCTCCCACCTCTTGGGGCAGCCTGGGCCAGGGTCTCACCATCCTCAACATCAGAAATGTCTTTCTTCTTTCTAGTCTGAATCTCCCTCTTTTAAACCCACCACCCCTTGTCCTGTCACAACAGGTACTGCTGAAAAGTCCCTCCCCATCTTTCTGATAGGCCCATTTAAGTACTGAAAGGCAACACTAGAGGTCTCCCCGCAGCTTTCTCTGCTCCAGGCTGAACACCGCCAACTCTCTCCCCTGTCCTCCCAGCAGAGGGGTTCCACCCTCGGGTCATTGCTGTGGCCTCCTCTGGCCCCGCTCCAGCAGCTCCCTGTCTCTGCTGTGCTGAGGAGCCCAGAGCTGGACCCAGCCCTGCAGGGGGGTCTCTCCAGAGCGCAGCAGAAGGGCAGGATCCCCTCCCTTGACCTGGCCATGCTGCTGGGGATGAGCCCAGCACACAGAATGGCTTCTGGGCTCTCATTGTGCATTGCTGGCTCATGTCAAGCCCAGCAGGACTGCTCTCAACCCCGTTATTCCCCAGCCTGTGTTGATACCGAGAATTTCCCCAACCCAGGAGAAGGACCTTGTGCTTGGCCTTATTGAACCTCATGAGGTTCATATGGGCCCCTCTCTCCAGCTAGTCTGGGTCCCCCTGGATGGACCCAGTCCCTCAGGTGTGTCACCCACACCACTCAGCTTCGTGTCATCTGCCAACTTGCTGAGGGTGCACTCCATCCTGCTGTCTATGTCATTGATGAAGATATTAAACAGCACTGGTACCCATACAGACCCCTGAGGGACACCACTTGTCACCAGTCTCCATCTGGACACCAAGGCATTGACGACTACCCTCTGGATGTGACCATCCACTGATCTGTTATCCACCAAACAGTCCACCGTTAAATCCATCTCTCTCCAATTTAGAGAGAAGGACATTGTGGGGGACCATGTCAAAGGCTTCACCTATGTCCAGATGACATTCATAGCTATTCTCCTGTTCACCGATGCAGTCAGTGTCATTTGACGTTGAGGGAAGAGATAAGGTTTGTCCTTATTGCAAAAAAGACTTGTTCATTCTTGGTGGTTCCAGCCATTAACGTATTTCATAGTTTAACTTCAAAGACTTCTATTGCTGAAATAAACCATCATACTCCCATGCTGGAAAAAAACAAACCCAGTTTGGCTAGGTGTGGCATCACAACTAAAATCAAACCAGAACGTAGGGGAAATAAGAGCAGTGAAGTGCATTACATATTGCAAATATTTCATCATTATTTTTGGTGTTAAAATATTTATAATTTTACCTATTAAAAAAGAATTAAAATTGCTAGCATGCCTAGATTGTGCCATAGGAAAGAATTTTGAACAAAACTGCTGTGGTTCATGCCCTTGGATTAGAAGTTAGGAATTTGCTGGAAAAAAACCAAAATCTTTTGCATTGCTAGTGAAAAATTCTATAGGACTTTTATTATTTATTTAGTGTTAATAGAGATCCTATAAATTAGAGGTTATTGATGGAAATTTGCACTGAGAAGAAATGCTCAGTGTGGGATATATTTTTTCTCCTCATTTGCTTCCTGTTTCTTTTACTGTTGAACTGCATTTTTTGTGGTGAACGTCTTCTGTCAGTGTCGTTTTCTTACTTAGGATTCAGTTTTAAGACCTAACACCTTCAAAATAACTCTTTCGGTACTGTTTCTGCTTGCTCAGAGTGGTGTTTCCCTGATGCAGGTTTGTACTTACCACACAGTCCAGCACCTTTTCTGGGATTGGGCATGAATTTGATGGGGGAATCTTATTCATGTCTCCTTCTTCTGAGATTTTCAAGAAATTTTCTTCAAGTTAGGAAACACCACAAAGAGGCATTGCTGTTCCTATTCCAGACTGAAGATAGCTTGTGTTAGCAGTCCAGCAGCATCTGTTGTTCTAACAAAGTATCCCATCTTTGTAAAACTTGCCTATGAAGAAACCTCAGTCCTCAAGCTAAGCACAAGTTTGGAACAACTACTTCAAGTTAATTTTCCAGAACTATTTAAATGAACGATTTTGCCCAAAACTTCCTTTTTTTTTTTTTTCCCCCTTCTAGTCTTTTGATGATAAACAAAAAACCCCAAAACATCAAAGTTTACACAAAGCAGCATCCTCCAGGAGAAATCTTGCCAGAACAACTAACGCAGCCTGCCAACACAAGACAGCCATTAAAACACACACAGAGGTCCCACACTGAGACATATGTTAGCAAATGCAAACAAACCATGTCAGTGAAATCATGTGCATTGCACCAGAACTTACTGACACAAATAAAGGGTAGAAAGCAGTATTTCCAGACACTTCTGTGTTCTAAACGAAACTCTAATGAAACCTGCAGAATATCTTAAAAATATTATATTATAAAAATGGGAAATAAAATTAATAATTCTGTAAACACTGAAAAAATGGAATAGAGACCCAAATTTTAATGGTATGTAGATCTGTCATACCTCACTTGCCTTTTCATCTCCCCTCCATCTTGTTATTTCTGTTCTTCAGGTGTTCCATCTTTCTTCACTCTTCATTTTCCTATTACTCTCTTGTACTGCAGGTATTAAACTACCTTCTTTTTTCAAACTACTTTATTAATATAACCATATTTAACCAAAACAACTGGTTATGTACTCATACTTAACTTGAAGTTTGTTTAGTTTTGTGCCAATCCCAATAAATGGGTTCAGTACTTGCTTTTTTATATTTGCCCCCATGGCCAATGGAGGCAATTTATATCAAGCAATAATTCTCTGTATCTTTAGATTACTAAAAGTCTTTGTAGTCATGCTTATATTTTGGCTGGTGAGATCTTACAATAAAATACTCTGGCAATTGTAACGGTCTCTATAGTCAGACAAAGCATTTTGTATCGAATATTTTCCTATGGATTTTAAATTTATTTATTCTCGAAAGTTTCTTGCAACTAACTGTGTTTGCAATACTGCTTTAATGTTCTTAGAAAAAAGAAACAGAAAGATAATTTATGTAATTGCAGCTATTTGAACAAACAAACTTTTGGGTGGTCTAAGACAATACCATTGATTGATTAGAGCTGTTTAATAAATACTGCTGTTCAAAAAAAGGTTAATGTGCATAACTATAAACTGATGTTAAATTTCAATCAGTGTTTAAAAAAAATTATCTTCAAGATAAAATACAAATCCACACTGTTAGACTAATCAAACCGTTGTTCTATTTGGAAAGTTAAATCTTTTGAATAATTTCGTAGTGGATGATTTTTAAGCACCTTTTTTTTCCAGTATGTTTTAGGCAAGACAGTGAAATACAGAGAGGTTACACTAAGTAACCTTCCCCTTCCCACCCATGGTCTCTTGAAGGCTGTAAAATTTCCAAATCAAAGGAAACAGTTGAATGATCACAGGTAGAAACAAGCAAAGAAGAAACACATATATGCAGTTTGTCACAGTTTATAATATGATGGATAGAAGGGCAATTATTTTATATACATAAAAAGAAACAGTATGCATGTGTCAAAACGTTGACATAGCTCTCATGTTACTCACGTACATTATGAAAATGAAGATTTTATAGCAGGCAATACAGTCTAGCGTGTGAAAACAAAGAGAAAAATATATCTTTGCCTTAGCACATGAGCCTTAAAGGCATTAGAACTGCTTGAAACTTTCCTTGGGCATTTTAAATCTGATCCAGTTCCTCTAAAGCTATTTTGAAGACCTTCTTTAGTTGTAAAAACCTGTGATGTCTTGAGGTTTCATATCTGATAATTTTTGGTCCTCTAGAGCTACAAGATTCAGTTCAGAATTCACTTCACTCTTTGTAACTTCTCTCATTGCTTTTTCATTTTTCACTTTGAAATGCTGGCAGTAACTGAACAAGTCAAAAGTCAACACATTCAGAACAAAAATACCATATTGCAAGAATTCTACACCAGTTGTACACGTACTCTTTGAGAATCGGGAAAATAATAATAATGTAAAGAGAGATTTATATGACATGCTCACAAACCACAATTTTCTCATAAAATTTTGATGAAACATTCAAATACTATAAATCCCAAAACAAAATTAATTGGTTTCTCACCTGAAGAAGTTCTGCTTTTGTTTCTGTTTATAACAGAGATTTCTTTATATGTATTTATTATGTATGTGTGTATTTATTTGTGTGTGTGTGTTTATATATATATATATAATGAGACAAAATATAAAACTGTTTTTCAGTTGGATGTTTTCTTTTTTAGTTTCTCAAAAGGACATAGTCAGCCTTGCACCGCTGACATAATATGCATACCCACACAGGGAATCAGTTCCACATATCTGTTCTTCTACCTGATTTAATGCGTTTCTATTTCTTTACTCACAAGCCAGCCTAGAAACATTTCTGATCATAAGAAATGTAAGAAATTTCTGTTAGCTTTCATTCAGGATCATAGGCAAGCTGAGTATCTTTATGAAAGTCAAATACAAATAATAATACTCTGCAGTGATAGTACATTAACAAAAAACCTGAAAAGTTGCAGATCCTGTACTCTACAGAGCACATGCAGAAATACTATTTTTGCTTCTAGTGCCTTCAATGATTGATGACAAACACTCTGGAAGGACTGAACTCTTTATCTCTCTCCTGACCATATAGAAAATAGTGGCAGAAAAATCTTACTCTTCTTTGTCACTGACATCCAATTATAAGACATAGATGCCATGTGAGAACTGACCACAAAAAATACAAACGAAAAGCTTCAAGATGGGAAGTAGATTGAACACATGTCCTCTATGATACCAGCACCCAACTGTCAGTCCCAGCAACAGTGAAACAGATGTGAAGGCAATTTCGCCCTGTGAGGCTGACAAAGGTGATCTACCTAAAGTGGCCAGAGCACACTTTCAGCAATTCTGAAGTTCATATGAAACTGGGGGCAGATTTTACTCTTTATTTTCACATATATATACTAGTGGTGAAGGGATCTGTGATAGCTAAAATTAGTCTGCAATCACACCAATGATGTGTTCTTTGGTAATGGAATCTTCTCACAAATACAAAGGACATGCTGTTCAAGTCATACTGTGAATGCAATAAGGACTGGAGACTTGGTGACGGACAGTATTGTTGCATCCTTCGTTATGAGATCAACAAATATCACAGGTACCCTTTTGGACAGTAAAAGGTCCAGAAGACAGGGATGAGAGGGGAAAAAAAAAAAAAACAAACCAGAGAAAAGAGGGAAAAAACCCTTTCTCTTTGGTCCTTCTTTACCAGTATTTAAACCAACTAATCTCACAAATGCAGAAATCTGTAACAGGGGGATACTATATATGTACTCTGGAGCTTGAAGATCTCACTGGTTGACCATGTGTTGGCTGATTCTGCCCAGCCCTCCAAGGAGTGAAAAACTACTGCTTGCTCAGAGATGATTGGGAGTTCATCTACCTCCAACTTCTTTCTTTCCCCTGCAACTGGGAAATGAAAGGCCACACAGAACTTCATCCCTGGAGATGAAGAGGGTAGAAGAAGCAAGCAGCATGGCTCAGAGCAGGGAGGTTGTCATGGCATTATGGAAATGCTGGTACTTATTCCTCTTACAGTTGATGTGTACTCTTCAGGCATGTGATGCTGTGATCCTGTTGACTACTACTAGGTTTGAGGGAGGTGAAAATTGGTAGAAGTAACTATGCTTTGGTTATTTGATATTTTGTCATATTCGTTAGCCGCCTTTGTGTCTGAAAGCCAGATTAAAAAAAACTCCTCTCAGTGATGCACTCTCTGATATCTAAGTTGCAAGATAAGTAGAAAATGTAGAATAAGAATCCTCTAAGACAGATACATCCATATAGCTCTTCCAGAAAAGTCACTTATGACTGATTCCTGGGCAGAAATTGAGTCGGAGGAAGGCTTGGTCAAGGCTTTATGATGACAAGAAGTAGGGTTATTAGAGTACTAAAAGCCAGGCACTACTTCAAATAAGCCAACCTTTTATCAGAACAAAATTATTCCATTTTGTCTCCAGGAGCAGTGAAAATGCATTTTTATAGCAAATGTTTCTATATCAAATTGCAATGATTTCATTTGTTCTAGTTTTTCAGTTTGGATAACACTATCCTCCATAGTGCAGTTACCACTTAGGCAGAGTAGTAAATATTATACAAGGAAAGTGGAGAATAGACTGAAATGCATAAAGCAGAAATGAAGTTTTTTATGCATCCTACATGGCTGCAGACCCCTCTCTGCTCTTGCTCTGTCAGAGTAAGTCCTTGAATTTCCCTTGATAACCACAGACACAGATTTTACAAGTGTGATGAATGGAGATAAAGGTATGAAGAGCTCAGAACTGTGGAGATAGGCAGCAGAAACAAGAGGGCAAATTCACACCTAGAATTTGAGGTTATGTGTGCACCTAGAGTGGCAAATATATGCTGCATGGCCTTGAAACTTTTAAAAAAAATAAAATCAAAATAATCCATACAAGTAGGACTCTTTAATGAAAGTAGTATGGAGAAGACAATTCTTTCTCACTTGAGAAAGAAGTAGTGCTTGTATTGGAAGGCTATGAAGTCAGAATTCACTTTGAAAAACAGAAGGCAGAAAGTGGTTATTTTGTCTTCAGATGTGATCAGATGCAAAACCAGCAGTGGTTCCTCAGTGATATATCTAAGGGGAATAAAAAGGCTTCCTGAGACTTCAGAAATAACTTCAGAATATGAGGTTGGACTTGGTTTGTCTGAAATAGGGGAATTTGAAAATTGCAGTGTAGTTAAACACCTCTTTTTGGCTTGACAGCACAATAATGGCTCTTTAAAGAGCTACTTTATAGTGTTAAATTAAGCTGTATGTCTGCAAGGAAGAAGTGGCTCTACCGAGTTGGATGCCAAGAGCATCCATCCCTTTTAAAGCAACGGGCAATTTCTCAGTTATGCTCTCTTCACACCAGTTGGGTGTCATACATGGTTGATGGAGTAAGTCACAGATTTCCTTGTCTTAGCAGAAGAGAAGGGCTGATTTCCTCAACAACATCCTGTGACTGACGCAGGTGGGATGACAATTCAGCTCGTGAAGCAGTCAGGCGCTGGGAGGAATACTCAATGAGGAAAAAAGAGTTGGGAGAGCTGCAGGAAGAAGTGCATAAAAGGTTCAATTTTGCATTCAAACTTTGGAATGTTTGTCAAAATATAATCTTGGGTTTTTGTCCTTCCATGATAAATTAATGCAGATCAGCTCTTGGAGAGAGCACATTCTATTTCTAATACAATCTTACACTAGTTAATAATGCAGACAGAGGTTACAGTGCAGTAGGCACCTAATTTCCACAGTCATCTGAAGTCTCTATGATTTTAACAGTTCTAAAACATTAGCTGTATCAATTAATTCTCACAGTCTTATTTTCTGCTAAGTTTCATGATGTCTGAAGTCAGCAATGTGAATAAACTCCTATTCCCATAATTTGTTTCCTAGAATTATAATGGAAGTTGTGAGGCACTTAGAAGCTTGGTCTTTAATATTTTAAATAACAAAATTCTGTTTCCTAGGAATTAATACACCACTTCTTTCCATAAAAAATATGTAAGTAAGTCAATATCTAAATCTTATGTTTTTCATCATTTAAGATGGTAACCCCTTGAACTTAAGGAATACAAAGTGGTATGCAGTAGAAGAATACAGAACTTCAAGGTTATTATTGATTGGGATATAAGATTTTTGCAATAGCCACACACTTTTTTTGTGGACGTGAATGGCTAGTGCAGAAAACTTCGGAGGGTGTGGTTCACATCAGCATTGGAAGAACACACCTACAATCATGTCCATATGATTTGATACCATTCGGTAGGCAGTTTGACAAGTGTTTGACATCTTGGTCATGGTCTGTATCGTTATACCTGTGGTCCCTGTCAGCCTCCAGTTAAAAGAAGTAACTTCCTCTAAACTATTGTACTGTGCATTCATTAAATACCATCTATCTGATGACTACACGATACATTAAAAGTTCTCATGCTGCATTATTTCTTTTATAACTAGTTATTCAAGCATAATCATCCAAGATGCCAGCAAGGATCCATCACAGAAAAAAAAAAAAAATCATTTAACATTATTTGATAATCTACAGTCAGAATCATCTGTTTGTAAGATTTAGGGTAATCTGGTTTTATATGAATTTTAAAGCCCATCAGAGTCATTGAGACTTGAAGGATCTGGTAGATGTCATAAACAGATCATCTCTTGTGTTGCCTGGAGTCCCAAACAACGGAACCTAAACATAAGAGCGTAAGATCTGATATGATGAAGGAAGACTAATTCTGGTATTTTGAGTAACAATAGTGAAAAGAGCAGGTTGCTGTAACGACAAATAAAATGCAGAAGACACTCCAGGATAAATCTCTATTTTAAGGCTCAGTGAGCAGCAGGAAGACATTTGGAACTAAGTATTTTAGTGCTTCTTCACAACTGAAGACATTTATTCCACATATTTATGAAATATCTCCAATACACCTGATAGAAGCACTCCTGCACTGATGCAAGATACTTGACCTAAAGCTCTCGGAAATATTTAATGTCATTGGGCTGTTTGAGAAGGGCAGTATTATTGATTACAATACCAGAAGAGGATGATTGGTCAATGCAAAGTTTGTGGATTTGAAAAGGGAAAAATCAAAATGCATCTCAGTCTTCATTATTTTTAAAACAAAACAAAACAAAACAAAGGCCATGAGAATGCCTTAGACTTTCATCTTCATAGACAAATGAGCTGCAATTCATCTTATTAAGAAGACTAAGCAAGCCAAAAGGGTCTGAACTTACCACACTCTTACGTTGACACCTCATTACCCAGAGCAGCCAAAAAAGCCCAGAATAAGAGGATTTATAAACCAGCCATAGGAAAGAAGCAGATTACAGTTCACTGAGGAAAGCAATTGTCCTGGCTTGGAAAAAAGCTTCATGGTTAGGACAACAAATCAGTACTTCTAGTGCTCATGGAAACAATACTGGTTCCAGTTTAAAGTCCTGAGAGAAGAGGAGATTTAAGCCACATTAATTTAAAGATTACTTTATAGGTAACGTAGAATACAGAAAAAATTTTTGCTGCATATATAATTTTCTCAGTGCAATTAGAAATATCACAAGTATAATGGCTTCAACAATATCCATTGGAGGAACATTCCAAAACATAATTTGAGACAATGATTTTCTCTTTCTTTTTTTAAATGCACAGTCACCATTAATCTCCCTATCGTTAATTTCATCCTATTATGCCTGATTATATTATGTGCTATTGCACTGTGTGTTATAGTACTTCTGTAAAAATTTTAATTCTCTTACAAAAAGACAAGCCTCAATGCATTATTTTCGTTCTTCTGACCTACCTCTGAACTGTGGCTACTTTCTAGAAAAATTGCTATGTAAATTAATTTTAATTTATTTTACATACATGAATATAATGAAAATTATACATGTGGGGAAAGAAATGGTAAAAAGTTTTAGACTGTCAAGAAAAATAATAGTTCCGACATTCTCAATTATTTTGTGATTACTAGTATTTCATTTTCTTTTAAAAACCTCCCCATCATTGTGTCATGATTTAAGACTTTTTATGAATTAAATATATATTTCCGGACAATTACTAGGTTCACTGTTAATCTAAGCCCATCAGCCAGCATGTCTTTTATCATACTCATTGCAGGGACCAGATTCAATAATGAAAGGTATCACACGGTTGGACAGTTAGCAAACAGGGCATATGCAGCACACTAATTTAAATAGTGCATATTCTTTTTGCACTGAAGTAAGAAGGCTGGAATATACAGCTCACTAGATAGAAGGGCTCAGCTGACCTTCTAGATTGTTAAATTAGTAAAAAACAGAGTGCGGGGAACAGCGATTGTGTTTGAGATGTTTTGATGATGTTTATACAGGTGCAACATATGACTGGAAAATATTTTAAATGCATTTATAAGTTACACAGCATTTAGGAGTTTATCTGGTTTTTTTCATATACTGTGTTTGCAAACAATAGAGGAAAAAAATTAAAATACCTCATTAGTAGAAGAGATGCACATGGAAGAATTAGCTTGCTCAAGGTCCTGCACAGCAGCATTCATCTCAGTAGCCTGCTAGACATTGTTCCAAAGCATGCGGCAAATCAAATCTTTTTTTGGCACCAAACAAAAGTTAAATTTCTACTGATAATCAAGGGAATGTATATGTATTATACAAGAGGTTAGACTTAAAAAATTATGTTTACAAATTAATTGTGTTGTGCCTTAGTTCCCCACACCCCCCCAACTAGAAAATAAACTAGCCATTAGTTTACAAGGAAAATAATGTGCTCAAGCTAGTTTTAAGTCATTATAAAAGTTCTTTTCTCCTGTTGTACAAGCTTGCCTAGAAAAGGCTACAGTTAAAGCCAAGAGTTAACCCCTACAGATGTAGATGTAATGTTGCGTCTTCTTACTGGATAAAAGACACTTAAGGATAGACCCTTCCCCTCAAAGCATAGTCTTGGCCCAATTATTCCTTGCCGGTGATAGCCACTACACTTTGGACTGCTGTACTGTTCAAAACTGTTAGCTTTTTAAAATATATTGAGCATTGATGAGAAAAATATCTTAAACTCTTCGCTAATTGCATCCTATTTACTTTGGATAATTCAATAGATTGGAAGAGTGTTTTCACCACCGCTTGCTCCTCACTCTGCCTTGGCCATGGGGCAGGAACACGAAGGGACTTCCCAGACGGTGGGCATTAAGGGCAGGCTCAACTCTTGTTGCCAGGGACTGTGCCAGTACGATGTCACCATGCTTTCTGGTGCTTCCTTGCTCTTCAGGGTTGGCCATTGCCCAGCTTTCCCCAAAAAAACTCTTCCAGGGATACCGTGCAGGTTTCTTTATAGAGATCCCATGAAAAGTCAGAAGGAGCAGAATAATTTGTGCAGCTGATGAAGTTATTACTTAATGGGCATTTTCTTAATTTAAATACTGTAATATTGGTTTGGGTTTTTTTTCAGTCTAGTTGGCCAAACACTCAGAATCAAACAAAATATATATTTATTCCTATCGGCCTCAAGTGGACATGCTATTAATTCTTTATTTAAGTAGTTTTTATTATTTTTCCCCTTCATAAAAAAAAAATCTGAAATGAAGATTACATTATATAACCCCTCCTAAATTAAGAAATATTATACTGCAACCATAGTTTTAGTATCTTCATTTACATGTTAAGTGAAACAAAAGCAAGATTAAAAATTAAAATGAAACTTAATCAAGAGCCAGATCATACAACATAAAATTTTGATTTTCTTTTTTTTTTTTTTTTTTGGCCGAAAGTTACAGCCTCATGGACTTAATTTATCTTAAAAATGGTATCAGCTTCAAGTCAACTTCATGCTACAAGTACTATATGACAGCCATGAGTGGAACAGGAGACTTCTTTCAGTCTGGAAAGCTTGTACTCTTCATGCAAAAGCAAAATAAAGTGGTAATGGGCAAGGAAGCAGACAGCACATACCCCATATGCACAGTGCAGACAGCCACTCCATCCACGTTCCTGTTGGGTGAATGCAAACCAAGTCTTGACCAGGCACCATGTAGCACATTAGCCCAAATCCCTTCCAAGCTAATGATCCTTTATTGCAGTGTGGGGAGACCCAAAATGTGGGTTGTAGTGGAGTCACCCCCCAGCTTGAGCTGTACAATGTTGTGAGCAAGGCACAAAGAGAACCAAGGAGAGAGCACCCCTCTCCTGAGTCTTGACCCTCTGTCCTACTTAGAGATCCATATTTTACCAGCCTTCCCAAATGTCAGTCTTTCTGGATTTAGGAGGAAAAAAGATAAATTTTTCAAAGTAAAAACTCCAAAGAGAATATCAGTATGACTAACCAGAAACATTTATATAAAATAAAGTATGTGAAGCAAAGTCCTAAGACTGTAATGTGTAGTTAAAAGCCATCTTGTTTCCTTTGAACAGCCCTCCGGGCTGGCATGTTGCCCAGGAAGTCTTTGAAAACGAGTTCTCGTGGACAAAAAGTCACGTAAGAAAGGAGGTCCCAGTAAAACCACATTGTCTGATCTGTTCATAGTCCACTTAAGGACATGCTCTTATAAATAACAGCACAGGGCTGTATACTTAGCGTAAGCTGTGACTTGCTCATCAAGATAATGACAGATTGCTTTTAAACTTGCCCAGCTCTGGATTGAGATAAATGGCCTGTTTGGCTTCTTACTCAGCAGTACCGTTTGGTTGATCTTTTTTTTTTCCCCTCTTGGTTTATCACTGCATACTTTTTACAGGCGTAAGAGAGATTAGTGTTCTTTGGGAAATGGAAATTGTTAATACACATCCATCAACAGAGAGCAGAATGAACAGAAATAAACATTACACAGAGCATATTTCATTTTTCATCAAATTCAGAAAGAAAATTATCTATTTTTCATTCATTCAGTGGAGGGCTAAAAATATCCTGCATTTGCAACTATTCCTGCTTGTGTATCAACACAATTCGTAAGTCTTAATTCATTAGACTAATGTGTTTATAAGGCAGTTGAAATGTCAAAGCACTGCTGGATTTAGTATAAACTTAAATTCCATTACCTGGCAGGCATTAATTGCTTATGGAGCGTAGGGATTCTTCCCAAGGGTCTTATATGTTTCCTTTTGTCATTTTGCTAACTATTCTGTCTAGACGAACTTAAAGCCCTTAATCCACCATAGGGATCAATAAACTGCACAATAATTCAGTCCTAATAATTAGCTTTCACTTAAACACAAATGGTCATTTCATTGTGAACTGCAGTACAAAATGATAATGAAATAATTAAAAAGACAGATGAAAGAGTGACTTAATAGGAAAGAGGCCTTACTGTTCAATTAGAGACATTACCATTCAACCTTTTTATTACTGCCACAACCTTTCAATTTTTAAAAAAATAATACTTCAAGCTATGCTCATTTAACACATGACAGTATCACTATTACATGCATAGTCTTATGATATGAGCCTTGCACTACAAGACTGATGCAAACCTGTTGTTGTGCTGAAACCGTTAAAAGGATGAGCATTTGCTGCTAGGGTCTATAAATTTTATATATATCACAGCACATGCCCAAACAGGGAATTTTCTTTTTCTCAAAGGATTTTTTTAACCCCCAGGAATATGAAGAGTATAGTGCAGCCCTTTGCAACGGCATTAACGTGTTACTCCTCTAAGAACTGTATTAAGATATATTTAAAAGTAAATTCTATAACTTTCCACTCTTTTTTCCATACCAGTTTCCTGATATATCACAGAGTGCTAAATTCCCCATATTTGCTGAGACAGCAATTTAGTTATAATAAGTCCAAAAAGGTACAAAACTTCATTAACCTTTTAATACAGCCTCACAGATTGAGGATGATAGATATATTTGAAACCTCATGATCAAAGCAATGGCCTAATAGCAAAATCTTTCACTTTACCTTTGCCACGTCCTGCTTTCATTCTAATTTCTGCTATATCTTAATACATTGACGTAACCAGAATTTTATGCAATCTCACCGGTAGCCGGAGAATCCATAAGCAGTTTCTGTAAAACTCAGCTTCCACAAATGTTAGTGTAGTCTTCTCTTTGCTTGGGCATAGCTTTGCTCTTCATTAATGGACTGTGGCAGGTTGAAGAAAAAAACCTGCCCGAAGGCTTTTGGTGTAAACTGATTAATTGAATTATTCCCTTCCATGTTACGGTTTGCCCATCTTATGGGATGAGAAAGTTTTCTCGAGAGGGCACTGCCCCTTTAAGAAGCTTCGGGGCCATTGGGCTACTCGAGACTTCCGGGGCTAGTTCGGGACTTGCGGGGCTGCTTCTCCGGACTGCTTCGGGGGGCATTCGCAGCTCGTTCGCGGCTCCTCGGCGCTCCGGACACTCTCCGCTCTGCGGGAGTCACTGCGGGACTTCAGCTCCGTTCCGGGAAAGAGGTTTTTCCAAACCCTGCAGCTCAGCTCCGGGGACCTTGCAGGCTGCCGGAGTGGACCGTGCACCGGGGAAGCCCCCGCCACGCCGCCTGAGACAGACGGCTCGCCTGGAGGTTTTTCTGCTGCTTTGATATTCTCTCTGCCTGCCAGCGTTGCCGCTTTTAACTGCACAACGAGAAAAGCGGTAGGGACAGCGATTTCCACATTTCAGCCCGGCGTTCATAATAGCCGCGGGTTCTTTTGTTCGCTCCACGAAAGCGCACACGTGGCCGGTGCCATTTTCTGGACTGCACGTGGTACCGTCCCCCTTTGTCTTTGTTCTTGTGTTTAAAACCCTCACCTTTCCATCCTGCACAGACTCTCAGATTTTGCATTGGTTTTTCCCTGCATGTTATATATATTGTTCTAGTTTTAATAAAGTTTTGTTTCAGTTTTCCAAACGTTCAGAGGTCTCACAAATCTTTTATTTTTCCTCTCCGTATCTCTGCTTTTGAACCCTTTTCTCTCCCGGAGGAGAGGGGTTCGGGGATAGGGAAGGACTCGTCCCCGTGCATCGGCTTGCCTCAGCCGACCGGCGACATGGACTTGTTCCTATTCCTGTTACTTCTGAGCCCAAAGTCTCAGCACATTCATCTTTATTTTATAGAGATACAATGTTTGATGAAGTACAGTGGTAGCAGAAAAAACAGTGGAGGCCAATAGAGCATTCTTATTATTTTAAACATATACCAATTTACCTCTTAATAAAAACTCATAAATCACTGCTAAATAAGAGAAGGAGGGGGGAAAGTGCTTTTATATTGAAGATCTGGGACTTGATTACAACAAACTCAGTTGCAGAACTTCAGACGTGATAATTTGTAATTAACAAGCCTCTCTACTTTTGCTCTCGTTGAGGTGAAGGATGGGGACAAAAGAAGAAAATTAATAGCTTAGAGTAAAGAGAAAAATCTGTGAGAAAAGCAGAAGAGTTAAACTTTCTTTAGTTCTAGAACCGGTAAACTGATAGCTAATAATAAATTAAAAGGATCACTGCTCTTCTCAATAGCTAGTAGCTATTCTACCGCAAATTACCAGTATGATCTGTACCAAGCTGGAAATATACCTATGTCACTTATTTAGAGGCTGCTAACCACAACTCTAGGTTTAAAGTGCTGTGAAGTAATTAAATTTCAACTGTCCCCGGAGAAGAATTTGGAAGATATTCAGCATAGCTTTTCTCAGAAGTCAAAACTAATTTCTGAGTATATAGAGTGTAAGTTTTGGTCACTCTTTCCTTGGGCACAGGATAGGATTGCGGGGTTGAAAAACGCACCACAAAATGACCAGTATTCTCACAACTGGTGTTTGCTGCTAACACCCCAAAATTCCAGTCCACTAGACACACATAGAAGGCAGTTGATGTAAAAGATACTTGAATTCAAGTGAATTCTAGTGCTGTTTGATTTAGACAAGGGCCCTGAACTTTCATCTTCCACGTACTGTCATTGCAATGCTGCAAAAGTTTATTTTGTTTTAACTGGCAAAAGCTCTGTCTTGTTTTATCCTTTGAAATATCAATCCTCAGTTCTCCAAAAGAGTTCAAAGTTGGTGTTGCCTCTTTTGCAAAATGTGAGCTAAATGGAATGAAAAGCACGTAGTATAAAGAAGACTCCACATACACTGCAATAGGTAAAAACTAGTTGTGTGATGCTTTGTACACTGTTTTTGCAGCTTAAAGATTGAAGAGTGTGAAAGCTCATGAGATCATAATTTAAAACAAGTGTCCCCTTAAAAAACAAGTTTCACCTTCCAATCATTCTGTCTAGACCCTCAACAAATCACCACAAGCAAGCTTAGCCACTGCTTCTCACCATCCTCAGCCTCAACTCTGCCAGAGATGCATGAAAGTTTTCCAGCACAACTCCAGAGGCACCAATCTGTGGCCTCCACATGCAGCACATGCAGCACTTTCCACCTGACTTACTACACCCCAAGTCAGTGAAATATAAGAGGACTGAATGAACAGAGGAAGACATTGGGGCACGTCCAAGGAAAGAGCTTCTAGAAACTATGGTAACAGCTCATTGCTTCTCTCCCTGTAACTCCCACAACCCCTGCTCTTCAACTCTCAAGCATCTTCCAAAGACATTAGCTGACTTTAATATTTTGCTTGCACCCAAAACAGTGCTTCCCATCAATAATGGATGGTAGGAACATCAAAATTCTCAAATAATTAAAAAAAAAGCCAACAAAAACATGGCATTCATTGTTATTTATCAAATAGGACAATATGAAACTTCTAATTCAAGACAGCTTGAAGTGAATATGATTGCATTTGGTGCAAGCTGTCATTAGTTGCTCAGTAGTTTAGCTGTTAATTTTCTTTTAAGAAAGGAGAAAGTGGAGTAGAACATTGCTAGCCATTGAGCTTCAATTCAGCAAGACTTAAGAATGATTTTAAAGTTAGATACGCAGTTTTGCAGAGTTCCAGGGAATACTTGAGTAAAAATCTCTTTATGTGGAGTGAGAAACACAGAACTATTTAGTAACTTAAAGTTCATACTAAATGCAAACAGTGAAAGAATCATCAGAAATAGCACTCACCTCAATTCAGATGTAGATCATGAACTGAGGAAATAATTCGCAATGAATAATGTATTCCAGGACTGCGAGGTTTGAAGGAAGAGGTTATCCTCCTCAGAATGATGTTTTTGAGAGGAGAAAGAGAACAAGCATTCTGGTGTTAATTTTTCCAACTGTATCATGTGATTAAATAAGACAGAGTTAAGCATATTGTTCTTTCTAAAAACCTTCCCCCTTTTTCCTCCAGAGGATATCTCAGCTACAAAAATGGTGTCTTGATTTCTTTTCAGTAAAATCTAACATAATTTATTTTATCTTTATAAAATTTTTTTTTAAATCTAACATTACACATTTTATCTTTTTTTTTTTTTATGTTTCTCATCATTTACATATCACAGACCAAGATGCTTTTGTTAAAACTTCTGTAACGCACTTGATTGTACGCATGGATAATAATGTACAATTGAGACATCTTGTGAATTTATATTCTGTGTCCAGAATGGCAGAATGTAAAGAGCAGTATTGGTAACAAGCTGTTTGCTCAATACCCTTTATTTCCAATACCCATGCTGTTAAGTTGTTTTCTAGGACTTTAATATAGACTATCAAGCAAGAGATATGAACATTAAGAATATTCTCCATATAGCATTACTATTACGTGATAATCTTTAATGAGTTTGGAGGACATTGTATGGTGGATGCAAATATCACAAAACTATGATAAATATTCACAAATAGACCATTGAGATTTCTGGATAAATCTAAAACTGTACGTGAGTAGGCAAACTGTAGTCTCAGTTTTGAAATTAACTATTCTGTTGCACACTCTCAGCTTGATACCTCTTGAGCTTCAACAGGGAACATCTAATAATATGAGGTGCTGTACCTCGCTGGCCTTAAATAGTTATCAATAGCTAATAAATGCCAAGGACCTACGCCTGCTAGTTGATGGAAAAGGTAATCGAGGGTTAATGAGTGCCAAGAATCACATTAAAATAGTCCATTGCTTGCTAGATTATTGAAGGTTAAAAATGGAAAATTCAACTCTACCACTAAAAATGTTAAAGGTACAGTGTCTTTCCAAGATCACCATCATTCACAACTCTCTGCTGCTTCCACGATGTGTTATACAAGAAAAGCAATAAGCTTGGCACAGGCTCTTCAAAATGGAGATGTTTTACATGGAAATGGAGATAATTATGTAAATATGGGGCTTTTGTGCTCCTTATTTATAAAAAGTATTCACCTTGTCTGAACTTCTAACTTGACGCAAAGATTATGTTCTGATAGTTTTACCTGCCATAGGTGCCCAGCTTAATGAGAAAATGCTTGTGATGGCAAGCAGTGCAATGAGGAAGCTGCGCCCGTGGTATTTTATCTGTTAGGCTTGTGTGTTTAAACAGACAGTAATTTTTAAAAGGTCATTCAGGCGATTCATGGTCATATAAAACAACAGAATCTATACTTATAGTGTTTAAGAACTCGTCAGATTTGAGATAACGTGATCAAGACAAAAAACAGAGAATAAAGAATTCTTTGAAATACAATTTAATCAGATAAAAGACTTCATGTTGTCTGAAAGTAGATTTTCAAGGAAAGCTATTGTAATCCCCATATTATAGAATGAAAACCATCTTACACAGAAATAGTGAAAAGAGATTTATTCTTGAGTCTCAACCTAGAATTTTAAACATTACATTGTCCTTCCAAATGTTCAAATGCGGGAAAAGATGTTTCTCTCTCCATTATATAATCTGAAAAACTTAAAGTCACAATGTTTATGGAAGAAAACTCAGTTTCACAAGGGATTTGTTAGGACTTTAAGCATTCAAAATCATCCTCTATGCACCTGAACACACAACTTGCTCATGGTAAACTCCACGGCAAGTTTCCTAAAACAGAATGACAACTGTGTGTTTGGAACTATTTTAAGTAACACACTACATATTTATTGTAGTGCTATATTTACATAAAAATACTATATTTATCTACCTCATGTCTGTACTGTACTTGCTTCCTGAAAAGAATAATAACATTTGAATTATATACAATGATTCGAAATCCAAGCTCTTTCCTCCCTCTTGCTATGGAAATATCTATTTATTTCGAGAGGCATCCACCCAAGGTATCAAAAATAAATCATGTGGCTGACAATGTGAGTATGGATTATAATTTGTTTTTTCAGTTCTGCATAGACTTTGATTAAATTATCTGCAGCTCAGCAACAAATAGACGAAACAAAAGAAAGTTGATGAAAACTTGCTGTATATTTTGTGTTACAAAAGCATACTTACAAATGGATAAGCATCACCATTGAACTTTTCCTTTTGAGTCCAAGGACTATTTGAAGGCATTTTGCATTTCTCTGTCAGATCATGTTTGACTTTATGCCATTTATATATCTGAATGCAAAATGTTATCCTAAAGTCATCTAAGAGGTAATGGGTGTTTCCAGCTTTTACACTAAAGCGAGGAGATGCGAGAGCTCTAACAATCCTAGTCATTGACATTTACAACTATGGGTTTTGTTTTTAATACAGGGCAGTGAGCAATGTACTTAAGGCATCAGAAAATGGTTTATAGCACACACTAAAGGTGAATCACTTTTTTACTAGATTTATTAGCTAGAGGAGCTGCAATCTCAAGAGGAAATTTAGCCAGTTTTAACCCAAGTAGTGCTGCTTCTTATAGTTATTTCCTTTGAAATTCTCAGTAGAACTCAGGCATCTAAAATGTCCTACTCAGGGATGCTGCTTTTTTCCCCAGCTGATTTCTGCCACCTTGGGTAATGGCAGAGTACTCATTAACAAACTAATTGATTTTTATTAATTGTCTGTGGTGTAATCTTTTTCACTGATTTTTCCCCTAGTATCTAAGCTTATTAACTGCAAATACACAGTCAGTATATAATTAGTCCTGAAGTAAAAGTGGACTCAAAGACATTCATTGATTTTAAGATCAAACACTCACACACCTGTATAAGAATATATACAAAAAAGCTACTTTTTAAAGTATTATTCCAAAATAAAAATTACTAAGAACATATGACAAAATCCAAGACTGAAAAGAAGAAATAGGATAATTTAAGAATCTCTTCACACAAACTGACCTATTAATGAGTAATTCCCACTGCCATATTTAATGCACAAATTTTAAATAAGACCATGCTGAATAGTACAGAGTAATAAATGTTACCGATATTATAATGAAATACTGATGACAGTATTATTGTTGCTTTTCAGGATTTCTTTCTGAAGATATAAAAAAATTTATGAATTAGGTATTAATTGCTTTTAAAACACAGCATCTGGATATTTGCATTCTTTTCTTGCAAGTAAATGGTCAACACCTTCTGCACAAATCAGGATAGATATTTTGGAATATCTATCTGACCTTTATGAAACTAATTTCAGTAAACCCAGCCCAGTTTTATTATTTCTCATAAAAGGAAAAAGCCATTCATCTAGGCTAGATTTCATATAACGCCTAATAAAAGACAGTGACAGAGGCCAAATAACAACTCCACATTTCACCTGATTCCTCTTGGCTATTTGGCCATCAGCCAAACTGTGGATAAAAAGATAAACAAACAAAACAAAACCAACAGAAATAATAAGACCTCTGCTTGTTGCAGGCTTCGTTTCTCCTTCATCGGCAAAAAAGTCACTAACTAGGAAGAGGATTTAAGTATAACACAGGCAATCTTTTTGTTGTGAACCAGACAGGAGTTTAGGAAGATATTGACAGTAAATGAGGTGATCACCAACACTTCCAATGTCCTATAAGGTCTCACACACACTACAACAAATGGAATAATTCCCTGTAATTTTTCCAAGCAACTAATTCTCACTCCTGTTATGTTCATGTGCACCCTTGATGAGTTTGTGCTATATTTGAAAATTTTAGTTATTTGACTAGATATCTCAAAACTACTCTAATCTCTTAATATTTGTTAATATTAGTTTGTTGTATTAAGCTTCTATATTTAACTTTCAAAAAACACAGTGATTGGTCAGACATCACATGGCCCTGTTTTTGTTATTTGACTCATCAGATGTGCAAAGATCTGATAGAACATGGATGGAAACTGTATTTCAATTTATAAGCATGTTCTCGTACATGTACCCCAAAAGCAGGTTTGTATAAACATATGCATCAATAAACACTATTAAATTAAACACACACAAAAAAAGAGCATAGTGTGAGAAACATCAAAATTATCTGAATATTTGAATGATTATTTACATAAAATTCTCCCCAAATCCTAAAATCACTGTACATTAATTGTTTCACATTTTCTAGTTACTGCTTGCTCTCAGACCACTGATGTTACTATGGGTGGGTGTGTGTGTGTGTGCGTGTGTGTGTGAAACACTAAAAATCACATTGGGAAAAATCCTTACTCTTCTGAGTTAAAAATAGCAATAACAACATTTTATGTGGTGTGCACAAGGAAGCAAGACTCGTCTGTCTGGACAGGGTGGCTGCAGCATGAGTTATGAAAAGATCTGACCTGTGAGCTGATGGCATGTGAGGTTTAAATGTTTAGTGGTGGCTTGGCAGATTTTCAGCATTTAATTCCTAATTAATTGTTGATAGTCTTTCTGAAAATTACAGACTCCTCCAGAGTTTTCAGTGAAACATCCTTTTTCCTAAGTGTATTTTGCTTCTGCAGAGAAACAGTTAATATCACACATAAAATAAAAATTAAAGGCTTGATCATGAACTCCAAAAGAAACACTTCAAGCAACAGAAGTTGGGGTACAGTAAGGCCAGTGAGATGGAGGAGGAAGCTCAAGTTACAGAGAATCTTCTAATAGCACAGCAAATCCTGATTGTCTAGGTGACAGATCCATGACAAGTAGGTGTTGGGAAAAAAACAGTGTAATTCTGTACAAACCACGTATTTTTTTATCAAACAATACTCAACATGACGTCTAAGATTATTATGCCCATAAAGAATTACCAGAAAGGTCAGGTTTCCTATATGAGACTAATGACAATGCCTAGGTCACAGAATTTATCTAATTTACTCCCATTTTCTGTGTGGCTTGTAGGTTGGGCAGTATCACTCCTGCACTTCCACAAACCTGTCCAAAATCAGGACAAAAAAGTTTATTTTATCCTTTTGGCATCATTATCTATATAATCAAACTGCAGGCAACAAGTCAAACAGCGCCATAGCCACTAGTGTAATTTCAATATTCCTGTTTCAATAATGTCAATATTCCCTTTTTAAAATTCAAGGAGAATTTTCAGCTACGACTTGTCACTGTATCGTTCGAGTATGTTCAATCTTCATGCAGTTACTGGGATTTCTGAAAACAAGTTCTGTTCAAGTTATTACGACTGGAATACATCTGGAAGATTAAATATTCAGTATATCAATAGAAACTTGTAAATGTTGATTCTCTCCTCCCCATACTAAAATCTGTTAAAATATGCTTACTAAAGCATAACTAAATAACTAATAGAGTTATTACGACAGAAGAAATGCACTCTGTGAATTAGCCTTGAGCGAACGTTGTTGCAACATTTACACTTCTAAATACCCATTTTTGTCAGCCAGTACTTACATTGTGTTAATTCCTTACTTCACCCCACAAACCATGCCAGTTCCAATGCAGCAACTCCTAAATAAGAGTAAAAACATCACCCACAAAATCCTATAATACATTAGGCCAGATCTGTGTGCTGAGAAAAGGACCTTACTCCTGCTACACGTATCAAGGTCTTCGTTATTTGAAAACTTCTACAGCTATTTACTTCTACGTAAAAGGCTCTTTACGGTCTTTGTCCTCCTCTGGGAAAGGAAGGTCTTTTTTCTGGTTACATTGAGTGCCCCTAAGGGATACAACAGGATATAAAATGACATGATGCAAAAGCAAGAACTTAACATTTCAATGTCCAAAGTAAGTAGGAGAAAATGACCACCTTCAACATTATTATTTAAGTATCCTCCAGTGTGGTTCTCCAGGTTAAGATACACCCTAGGCATTGGAAATCAATCTGACAATCATTGCTATTTTGCCCTGAGAGGATCTAAGCAAACTGAGTTCTAGGAGACATTTACAGAATATTGGGGCAATAGGACTAAAAACTAAAGGGAATGCTAAAAATGTCAAAGGGGCTAGCCCAGCCGAACAGCTCGTACCTATGTCTTCCTGTGTAGCCCGATCATGAACACAAGTTTTATAATGAGATGACCCTGACCTGCCAC
>CM020063.1:46174213-46584213 GCA_009769605.1 Bucorvus abyssinicus
AGCCCTAATTGCATTAGTGAATAGCCCTGCTGGTTCACACGTGGTCATATGGAGAATTACTGGTTAAGCAGAGCAATGAACACACAATACTGAATTTAACAATTTGGCTTCCCGGTCCCTAAACTTTACTATGACATCTCCCATCAGCAAGGGCAGTTTCTTAAGATAATTGTTTCTGTGGGATCTCTAGATCTTAGATCCAGCTCTGATAAAAATAGATGAACCATCTTGTGTTGCGGCAAAAGCTTTCAGCGTCTCCTTTTACAACTAATTTCTTTGGTAGAGAAAAAATTCCCAAATGCCTCTCAAACAGATCCTTCATGATTTTGCAAATTTTGCATCAATGAAGAAAATTATGTGAGAGTAGCATGCCTCCATTATTTGGGTCAATAATCTACAAAGCACAGCCTGTTGCTCTTGAAACTATGAGGTTAAGGGGCCTGGGAGAAAGCTTTGTCAGAAATGGCAGCTTCATTGTTCTGTTCCCCACATTCCCAGACTGGATCTGTCTCCAAGACACTTGGGACATACCTTCCTTCTCCAAAGTTTTTGGTTTGATGACAATGTCTCTCTGTTTTTCATTCAGTGCAAGAAAATATGAGTGCGCAGAGCTCTCTTCTGGCTCATTTGGTTATCTCTCTCTCTTTTATTCCCTTTGGAGGGAAAAAAAAGGGAAAACAGTTTCTCTTGTAATAAACACAAATTTAATTTTTCACCCTTCATCTTGTGCTCCTGCTGATTTACATCGTGTTCTCATCAATGTACATTTACAGTTGGGAATTTTCTTGGCTGCTGTCCATCAGATATCTGAATTCTGGGGAGAGAATTCCACTTGCAAGAGATGAGAGTCACCCCTTTTGACTTGTGCGTGTAAATGCATGGACCATCTGGGGTTTAATGTCTTTATTTCAAGCAAACTGAGCAGCTTTCCTTGTATCATTTATGGCATGCGTCACTCCCCAGGCTAGCAGTTCTTCAACACATGTAAGAAATGAAGACAATCTTTCAAAATCTTACAAGGTTTTATGGAGCTCCACCCTTTTAACTACTTATTTCATTAAAATAGTAAAATGTTGTGTTTGACATGAATAGATAATAACTTATCAGGGTCATCTATATGACTTGAAACAGAAAGGAGGACTTTGTATTCTGCTGCCAATGCCACAAGCCATCATCCCTCACACAATGCTTTCAGAAGATTTTGTGATGTAAAGTTCATTTCTTTCTAAACAGATGAAATATCTGAACTTAAAATTATGCTCTAGTTAAAACTCGTATGTCGCTACTTGTAATTAGAAGCGTAAATCTCAGCAGTGCCTTTTTAGCTGAATTTTGTATGAATTTAATTTCTTCTATTATGTACAAAAGGCGGCTGTTATGACTCATGTTTCTTGTGTCTGTTACGAATGTCAAATAAATGCAATCCTTGTTCTTCTGACACAGCTCTGTTCATGATGTAGTACAGCACTGCTAGTACCCTGCAGAAAAAAAGAGAAAAAAATCATGTTGATTATAAGTACTTTTTTCTGCATAAGCATGCCTTTTTTTTTTCACTGCTCAAAATATATGAAAGCTGAAATTAATTAAAACCTGTAAAAGATAAATAGACAGCTCTGTTTAGCATTGGCATTCATGGTTTTCACTCAATTTACCATCTCTGTAGATCTAGATAGCTGCACAAAACAGTACGAATGTGATTGGAGACAATATAAATTTTATGTACCACAAAATGCTCAAAGATACTGGATGAACTAGGGCCAGGCAAAAATGCAGAGAACATTTACTAAAAAATAATAATAAAAAAATGTAATATGGTAGAAAAAGCATTTGCTTTGTTAAATAATAATTTTTGCTCTGTGTTAATAATAATTTCAAGGGAGTTTAAGTCTCCATCCAGCCAAAATCAAGTTGCTGACATGCTGGTGCATGTTCCTTGTGCAAAGAAACACCTTCCCACCTCCCTCTGATACCCAGGAGTTTCTGATGAGAGAAAGGAGAGGATAGCAGGCAGGTTGCCAAACTGGCAGATGGATGATCTCTATTAATGGCATCAGAGGGAAGGAGGGAAAGAATTTCCAGGCACAATAGAAAACGGCTGTCAGGTTTTGGTTTTGGTTGTGTTTTTTTCCTAAATGTTGATACGGATTTAACCCAGAGAGAGGTAAGTAGAGAACACCAGACTTAGGAGCCCTTTTGGGGGCTGAGATTGTGCCAGCCAAATTGATAGAGTGAACCCAAAAGAAACCAGACAGAGTCTGATGATGGACTGATGTGGTTGGAAATAGCAGCTTTGGGCTCTGGTCACTGCTTGTAGGTTTTTATTAATCCATCTCAGAGATCTTGTCTTCTGCTCATTTGTATTGTGAAGTGTCTGACCACCTTGTGTTTGCCATCTTCTGGACCCTTATTTCTCCAAATTATAGGAGTTTGTAAGACACATTTGACAAAAGATTTTGTTAAAGATTACTTTGATGGGAATACTGTCCATGTAGATAGCAAAATGTCCCCTTCATTATTCTCCTGATGATTCTATGGGCTCTTGTAACACTGATACCTTCATCGCTTTAACTTAGATTAAAATTAAGAAGAAATACATGCTTTAAAAATACTACCAAAATGGCTTAAAAAAAAGTTCTTAAAAATTACTGGCAGAAGATAATCTAAGGAAAATATGCAAGTCTATGCAAAAGACATGACCTGTGAGTTCATAGAAATAAAAAATTATAGCACAGAAAACAGGGCATAAACACTGGAAATGGATGTTGAAACTCTGCTGAACTGAGCTGAACTGAATTTCATCATCCTTTGTGAGTATAAACGTAGCAAAGAAATTAAAGAAAGAAGAAAGCAATCCTTGATGAAAACCAAGCTCCATCTGGTGATCCTCTATCATAGTCTACTTGGCAAACTTTAACAAATCCTACATACGATCATGCAGATGTTATTCATAGTGTGTCTGAGACCCTAAGAATATATGAAAGGTCCAGTTTGCCTCCTTAAATGATAAAATTGGCAAGTCAAAAGATACGGTACTTGAAGCATTTCTGGCCAGAAGCCTGGATCTTAAGCAAAGGAGTGCTCTTCCAGGAGAAATGTTTCTCAGAGGAGGAGTGTGCTGCCTTCCCGGGTGACCAGTGCTGACTGAAACAGGTTTGTTAGTCGAGTACTCAGCTGATTGTGCCTCGTGGATGCTTATGGGGGTTTAGGAAGATGGTTCTGAACCGCTGTTGGAGCTTTTCAGAGTTATTTAGACCCCTTACAATCCTCCCTAAACCTCTTGTATTCCCAGAACTTCACTTGAGAAGAAATTCAGAGGGGTCAAGAAAGGACTGATTTTAAATTAATAACAAAAATCAAATTGTATTTTTTAAAAGCAAGTAGTGTTATTTCTTTACTTCTTTTCTTTTTCTCTATTGTACAAAATGGACAGTTAAAAAGTAAAAATAAAAACAATCAAGTTTTATATTTTTTCTCCAAGCTTCTTGACATGAAAAATAGGATGTTTTTATCTTTTCCAAAAGCGTACTCTGATGTCATTATTTTCCTCCATTAGAGTGAGAAGAATCTTTCGATTCACATTTCCTCCAGCCATCTGTTTCCAACTGTGTAACAGAAGATCACTAGAACCCAGCATGCTCTGTTTCTGTGGATCACACATGAACTTCAAGAAAGGACAGAAACACAAAACAGAGCCCCTCTGGTGCAACTGCTGAGGATGGAGCCCGTTGCATCCCTCCAAAGGAGAGCCCTGTTCCCCGTGTCAGCAGCTGGTCAGCGCTCTGCTCGACTACGGCACAGCTGTACAGACTGTGTTCTCACCCCTGAAAGAGGAAATCTGCCTTTGTCCGCTGAACCCAGACCATCTTCTGAAACTCTGGAGCAGTCAAAGCAACGCTCACAAAGGCAGTTTCCAGTTTTTCTTTCCCACTGACTTCAAACCAGATCAAGAGGCAACAGCAGAAATAACGGCCTTCATCAAACTCATTGTTAAGAGCACGTCAAAGCTACATATACTTCATGCTGAAAGGAGTTATTTCAAACACAGAAAATGAGAAAAAGCCCTGGAATGTTCCCGAGCATCCCATTGAATACACACATAACTGCCAGAACTCAGGAATATGCACTAAACCCCACGATCTCTTCAAAGGCTGCAGCAGAGGTTGAAATAAGTCTTTAGGTAAAAGGCTTAAATCTGAGAAAGCACATTATTCTAAAATTTTCATTGTTTTGGAAATAATTGAAACAGCTTTACATCTGAGTTGTTCCTCCTAAAGTATCCCTTAGTGATTCAGATAATCCTCCACATGTACAATTTCCATACCTGCAGGTTACAACCACGGTTTTCTACCGCCTGTGTAGTAAATGCATTTGACTGGAAACAGGTCCATCACCTTCAGGCAGCTTCATCTCCCTCCCAACCCTCTAATCCAAAAGGTTCTGAGTTTTGTGAACCTTTCCATTAAGTTCAAGATATTGAGACTCTGAGCAACAACTTTCCTCACCGCCAATTTTGTCCTGCTGCTTTTCCCATTATGAGCTAATAATGATTTCAAAAAAGACCAGCTCCTGTTCACCAGAAATAAAACAGTTACAGAGCTGTCACTGGAATTTAAAAGAACCGTTGTTTAATATTTAGAGGGATTTAGCACCAGTGTTATTGCATTATTGTTTCTTTTAGTCATGAAAGACCTTTCAAACTACCTGAAAATCTGCACATCCCCATGTAGTGAGGACACTTGATCTTTTGATTCCAGTTCTTCAAGTCCGTTGCAAAGTGACACCTTTTGCCAGAGGTAAACAGTCTGACTTCCACTGTCAGTGTTATGTTTTCATTTCCAATTGCTCTAATTCTACAGCCACAGCTTTAAATGACCAAAGATACTCTCAGCACAACCCCGTTTGTGATTTAGTGCCTTTGATACGGAAATCCTCTAGAAAGATGTGACAGAAATCCTGAAGAGAGGAGCCAGAGAAGTTAGTGGAAGGGATTTGCTCTCTCCATGGGTTGGTAAGTGGGACAGAGTCAAGTGTCCGGGCAGTCTGGAAAAGGGAAACTGGGACTAGTTTAGTCTGAGGTGCACAAACCTGTTCTGCATGGGCAGCGGGGGAGCTGAGAGAGATGGGGCAGGGCTCCTTCCGGACCTCGCTCGGGAAGGCCAGACAGCCACCGGCTTAATGAGAGCTGCTTTAATAAAACAGAGTGAGAGGAATGCAGGGAGCGAGTCGATCTCGCGTCCCTCCCCGTGCTGGGCACCCTGCGCACGTGCAGTGTCAGGCAGAGCCCGGGTGGAATTTCCCATGGTGCACAACTCTCCAGCAACCACTTTGGTTTGGTTTCTTTTCGTTAACAGCGTGTGCCCACACGGTCCCTCTCCTAATCTCTATTGACCAGTTGGCTGAAGAAGGTAATGATAAATTTTGCACCCTGTAACAGAAGGGAGGTTTACCAAGGCCATTCGTACTTCCAGGATTCACTCAGGATTCACCTGACCCACAGAGGCCAGATTAGTCCCTGAGCTCATTCAACCGGAATTTACACTCTAAAAGGTGTAGGAGGCGGTGCATTAATTAGAACATTTCTGCCTTCACCTGCTGGAGAGCAAGCAAATGAGTTATGATGTCAGGTATTCCAGACAACGTCTATTAAAGAAATTCTTTCTGCCTTCGTGCCTAACACGTATTGAAATAACAACATTAATTTAAAGTATTTCACTGGTGGGTGTTCATATTAATTACCAAAAATGTACTCCGCATCCTTGAAAGAAAGCAAGAGATAAACACGGTAGCTTGAAAAATGACCTTGTTAAATTTAACACCTCCACAATCATCTCCAACAACAAATGAGGTATCTAAGAGCTTGAAGACCTCTGTACTGCATCATACCAGAGCTCTGCCCAGCACGGCTCACTGTGCTCAACGATACCCTACAACAAGTGTCCGGAAAATCATGAACTACAGGTTAAATTCCCATTTTTCCAAGTGAAGCCTTGTCAAACAGCAACATCTTCCCAAGGTACTGCTGGAAGACAAGGAGTAAAGACTCGGATATTTTCTAGCACATAAATTTAAGATAATTATGGAACTTAGTAAAATCTCTTGAGATGACTGACACGTAGATGTGGCTTCTTGTCTTAAGATAAATCTGAAGACTTGTTTTTAGCATGTGGCTGGGACTTCCTTTAACTTTGTCCCTTTAACTATGCAGAGTGCAATGAGGATACGTCACCCCTGTGAGATGCTCCTTGATTTCTGAGGGAAGAGGTGACGGACAGTGTCAAGGGGAACTTGATTATCTGAGAAAAATGCAGGGTCAGTGCAAGGAGAACTTAAAGTCTTCCACCAGTTTAAATTTCTAGAGTTGCAACTGAAAATAAATAAAAGCAAAACAATAAACCCAATATTTTAAAATCCCATCATATTTTGCAATTAAAACACTGACTTTTTTTCACAATATCATTTTCATTTAGAAACCATTGAATCTTATTTCAAAAAGAGTTAGAAATACCAGAAACCTAAACACTGTGTCTGGGTGCTATTTGAATTTTCACAGCACTGTTTTGTGGTGGTTCCCCGACACATCCCCACCCCACTCCAAATTGTCTGAGGGAAGGGTAGGGAAAGGAAAACAATGGAGTGGAGAAAAGATTTTTTTTTCAGTCCAGTTGTGACTTAAACTAGTGATATTGGTCGTCATATGTCTCATCTTTCCCCTGCACAACTTACACAAGATCTTTGATAGAAAGCACATTCCTTGGTCAAGTGCCGATTTCTAGAATAAAATGAAATATTAATGAAAGGCTAATATTTAACTTCTGATAGTGGTTAAGCAGTTTGTAAAAATCTTCCACATTTTACGACACTCAGAGCTTTCCAATATGTTCCTTTCAAGCTTAAACATCTATATAAGCCTCTCAATTTTTGGAGCACTCACATTTTATACACAAATATTAAACTAATACACTAATATTAAACTATTATTTTAATATTAAAAAAACCCTAGCAAATATTCAACACATATTTCACCTGTGAAAATTAATTAGTTCTGGGATATTTTTGTGTTTGTTTATTTGTTTTCCTAAGATCATATGGGTTTTTACGTGCAACTCTGGTTTTACTTTAAGACAAATGTTTAGAAAAAAAAAAATCCCAGAAATTTTTTCAGGGGCTTTAGCACCCATGTGGTTCCATAGCAAAGATTTGTAAAGAAATGCCATATCTACACTTTAAAAGTGGGTTATATTTGGAGTTTTGCAAGCCAGACATAGACTGATAGTGGATTTCACAGGTAATTGGAGATGGAAAAAATGGGGAGACATAGGATTTAATCCAAGATTTGAGAAATCCCCATTGCTAAGCACTTCTTTGTTCTTCTGAATTCACTGAATTTCTCACTAAACACCATATATATTTATTATAAAATAATAGCAAAAGGCCTTTCTCTAAGTAGAATAATTGCTAAAAGTGCTTATACTTTGATACGTATTTCAATCATTCACTGAGAAATGAATGTACTTTTAGAAATCCCAGAACAGCTAAACACAGATTTTGTTTACAATGGCACAAATTGTTACAAATGACAGGGGTTACAAAAAGCCAGGATTTTGCTTAATGTTTGGACTTTGTGATCTTAAAGGTCTTTTCCAACCAAACAGTTCTGTGCTTCTGTGCTTCTGTGTTATGAAGGGAAGTGGTAGGTGAGAAACTGTTCTCACATTCTATTTTTTTGTGCGTATGCATTTGATTTCAGCAGTTGCCACTCATTCCATCAGAATTTGCAGACTTCTTATTTCAGTATACTTGTGACTTGTGAAGATTAGTGTGGCGTAGCAAAAGCAAACAGTAGAAACTCACGGGGACTGCCACCTTCGGTTCGACCTATCTTGACTCAAACCAGATTTTTAAACCAACTTTAATGTAGATCAGAGAACTGAGAGCTGCCCAGAGTGAAAACCTTCTCCAAAACTGTGTCTTATTGTGACTAATCATCTATCTTTAGTTGTTGCTAGCTCAGCCATAGGCAACCTCAAAAAAACTGCAAAGTCAAGCTACAGATTTCACCCTCGAGTTCTTACTGGAGGCACAGGATGGAATAAACCACCAAATCCACAGTAAAAGTGTAACCCACTCGCAGAAAGCACTCTGGCCTCAAAACCTTGTGTATTTGGTCACATGCAATTCTCTTCTTTTTTTCTTTATTGTAAATAAATTTGGGTTAGTTGGATAAAGTCTGTATGAGATTTAGAATTGCAAAGCAAATCTGATTCATCTGATCCATTATTTAGCAAAATACTCTTCCAAGGCACTTGAGAGTAGCACTTTCAAATGTCTCAAGGCATAAACTGAACGCTAATTGAAGTTACTTGAGTCTTTTTAACTGCAAATACTTGAATTGCTGAGAAGTCCTAAAGCATGAGATGTCCTTGGTAAGACCCACGTGTGCTCCCAGCTCAATTTCTGTGCTCTATGTAACAGCTGTTGTGATTTTAGATTTCATAACTGTATCAGCTGCTGAGAATCCCCAAATTTCCCCCAAGTCAGAAGAGCACTTTGGGAAAGCAAGACATTTTGCTGGACACTTACAGCTTTGTGACTGCTGGCCTGAGGGTCTGTATGTAATATTACAGATGTATATTTTGTTCGGCTTCTAGTGATTTCCATTTTCATGTCCAAAGTAAGTTTTAAGCTTCATTGAGTGCTGCATTGTCTCAGATTAACAGCTTACAGTTTCCTGAAGAGAGCTTAGCGTCTATTTCCTCCATGCTTGTGTCTCCTCTAGAGATACTCAAGTTAAGCAAGTCTTAGTAAAATGTCATGTCCCCTTGCCCTTTGTTCCTCAGAGGAATTAAAACGTTAAGAAAACACTTTTCAGCCTAAACTGACCATCTGAGACATGTGGGGGAAAACAAAAAAGAAAAGAGATACTAAAACTGAAGGTACTACATCTCATTGTCCACCACGCCTTGATGGAAAAAACCTGATTTCACCATTTCTGAGACATTCTGGGAAAAGCCTGCACTTACAGTGTCCAGCCCCATGAGTTCATGGGGCCTCTGTGTGGTTTCTACAGCTCACTTCAGGTGTCACTCCCCAAGCCATGGTCTGTGACTATGAGAGAACACATGATGTTCCACCATCTTCAGAATAAGGCCATGACATTCTTCTTAAAACTGGACAGACCAATCTAATTTCCAGCAGTGAAAACAATGATGGCAATGGAAAACAAGAATATTAACTAAGATATCCAGAAGCTTCCAGAAAGAAGTACCTTTTCAAAATGAGATGCTTGTAAGGTTTCTCAAGGACAACATAAGAACCTTTCATTAGCATTAAGTTTTTTATCCTCGTGCTTCCTATTTTGCCGACAGGTTCTCAAGAAAAGATCAGCAAGTATCCAGCATATTTAGCTCTTGAAATTCTGACCCTCAGCTTTTATAGGTGTGGAAGGTACCTACTTATTTTCCAGAAGTGCAGCCCACATTAAAGAAAGAAAAGTACCTGGGCCTTAGGAGCACCTGATAGAAGCATTTCATTTGTAATTTTTTCCTCTCAGAATCTTGAAGGTTTGTTCATTGCAATTTGTAAGTGATTTCTGAATGTTTAGTTTTGCTTATTCAAAGAAATCTCTATTTCTAAAAATCCCCTTTCTGGTGAGAAATGAGCTTCAGTGAAATTTGGCTGTGGAAGTCTGATATTTTAATTTTTTTTTTCACACTGATTTAATAGGTGTAGTGTTGCTTTAAAACAGAAAATTCACATTAAGATCCTTCCTTTTTTCTGTTTGTTTGTTTGGTTGGTTTTATTATTATATTTTCAGATCCAAAAATGAAACAAAACCTGAAAAAAGCCTGGCGTTGCACATGTGTGTGTGAGGAATGAACTTGCTAGGCAGCCCAAAGTCATAGCTTCCTAGGGGGCAGCAGATCTCTTTGGATAATGTGGCCTCAATCTGCTGTTAAAGTGAGAACTAGGATGAATATTTGTAACTGTTCGTTTGGACATTAGAAAAATAAAACATAACCGAAAAATCTGGGGTCAGTTTTACACTTTTGTCTAGTTTGGGCAGAAAAATAACTTGAAAAAGTAGATACAGATACAAACAAAGCATTTGTTTTTAGGGATTTGTTTTTAAGAAAATGCAGAAAAAAGACACATAGGTATAATGTCAGAGGGATAAAGTATCAGAGACCAGCTGTGAAACCTGGGGGTGGACAGAGCATGAGAAAAAAGCAAAGCTCCATGACAGAGACAAACAGGAAGAATATGAACATGGACAAGAGCAACAGTATAACTCCAGCCTGTGCACTGGGCTGGGAAAAAAAGACAGATGGTGAGAAGAACAGAGGGTGGAGAGAAAAGAGGTGATAGCTTGAGAAAGTCTTATGAGGAGCATCGGAGGGAACTGGGGGTGTTTAGCCTGGAGAAAAGGAGGCTGAGGGGAGACCTTATTGCTCTCTACAACTACCTGAAAGGAGGTTGAAGTGAGGTGAGGGTCCGTCTGTTCTCCCACATGACAAGTGACAGGACGAGAGGAAATGGCCTCAAGTTGCACCAGAGAAGATTTACATTGGACATTAGGAAAAAATTCTTCACTGAAAGCATTGTCAACATTGGAACAGGCTGCCCAGGGAAGTCACCACCCCTGGTAGATGTGCTTAGGGCCACAGTTTAGTAGTGACCTGTCAGTTCGGGGATAACGGTTGGACTTGATGATCTTCAAGGTCTTTTCCAACATAAATGACTCTATGAAGAGCCTTGGGGATGTTCCAGCCTTGCCAGCACATGGAACTTCTGTGCTTGGGACCTGGGAAGCTGGTACAGATTGCCATGAGATGGACTGATGGTGATAATATTTGGGAGGCTATGAACCACAGCAGCCAACCCTGCAGAAGTCTGAAGCCATCTTGTTTTCCTGTAGGGGCTGATGTGTAACTAAAATCAAAACAGATGAGAACAAGAAGGTACAGAAAGGCAGCTGAAATAAATTATTATTAAGAAAACAATGAAAATGTTGAAATGGAATGAAATAGATTCTATTAAAAAATACAGATCATCTACAATGCTTTCTTAACAAATGTAAGAGGTACTTTTTTCTATTTTTTAAAAAGGTCTGAACATGCAGCTTAAACAAACTTCTACTGTGGGTTTTTTTTGTTTGTTTGTTTGTGGTTTTCTGTTTTTTTTTTTTTTTTTCCCTTGAGAACCTTTTATACTGTCAAGAACCGTCTGTTCTGACATTTCAGTCACCAGGTAAGATAGTTGGCAAAGGTTGGAGAACAGTCCTACATCACTCAATCCATGAAGACAGGGCTTGGGAAACCGGAGCCCTGTTCAACACTCCTCCGTCTCTAATGCAGCCTCACAGAGTAGGTTGTCCTTTCTGAGACGTTTCTCAACAGCTGGCAGGTGAACTTTTTGCTGCATCACTTTGGTGTCACAAGGGTCACCACGAAAAGAAAAGAACTGTAAAAACTAAGCAGGTGACTGAGATGTGCTCAGATACGGTAATAATAGAAACTGATGTATAACAATCAAAGTCAGTGCTAGCAGTACAAGAGTCTTCAGGTAAGTGCAAAAATACAGTGTCGCAGTGGTCCTTGGGGAACCTGTAGTCATGTGTAGTGCAGGGAGAGAAGGCACCAGCAGAAAGAAAGGAAATGATATAACATTTAATGATAAAACAAGTAAAAGGTTAATAAATCAGAGTGCTGGGAGCGTTGATAAGAAACTAGAATATGCTGGGAAGGTAAAGAATCAGGATTGTGGAAACTGAAACAACTGTTATGCAGTTAAAACAATAGGAGGAGAGTTGTTTAGTGGATGCATTTCTCATGGGGGTAATAGGGAAATATATTTATTATAGAGCACATATAGACGAGAGTAGAGATTGAAAATTTGTCTCCCGTGTATTTGACAAAAATACTGTAACCACTTCTTAGGGTGATAGAACTAGTATCCTTCTAGGCACAATTCACATTTAATTGCATATTCAGTGAGGAATAGCTCAACTCAATGCAGAAAAGAAAAATGTTGAAATACATAAAATGATTTACTGTATGAGGAACTAATTTTCTTCTCAATGAATTCACTTTATTACCCAGGTAAGTTCTCCAAATTCACTTTTAAAGGGTGAGCATCTTTTAACTACAGAATAAAATCTGCCTACCTTTCCTTACTCTTTGTATTTCTTCAAACCCATCGGTTCACCAGGTGCTAAAGAACAGTGGTATAACGGATACTTGTGGCACTAATAAAAGATCATCAGCAACTCGTCTGCAGCTCATCTGAAGGGATGGCTAATGCAGGGTGGATGCTGCTGTGTTCTCGTCCCTTTAGGCAAATATGTGTCCCCATCCTCATTCCTATCGCGGCTTTTTTCTTTATTTGTGTACTCTAGCAGGTACCTCAGATGGGAGTCTTCCTCTCAAATCAGGAGCACGTGCCAATGTGAAAATCAAGAGTGTCAGGGAGGATGTGACACACCAGAGGAAAGGAAAGGTTCCTGCAAGAGGAAATGTGGCTGAATCCTGCGGTATTTCTACGTTCGAGATTTCCCAGGGCAGTGTATTCAACAGAGTCAGGCTCCCAAGGATCTGTTCCTTATTTCTGGCCTTTATGATCATTATGTTCACCGCAGAGAATCCCAATATCCAGTCATTGCTGTTAACAGTGTGAACAAGACAAACTTTGTGAGATGCCTGGACGTATTTCAATATCCCTGCTGAAGAGGGGATGAGAAAAATCCTCATAACAAAACGTGACATTCACAATTCTGACCACTCACTGGACTTTTCAGTAACATGTTTTTTTCCTGAAATAACATTTTTTCTGGTTTATGAGATCTACATTAAATGGTGGGGGGTGGGGGGGTGATCCATCTTTCCCGATTAAAAAAAAAAAGTTGGGAAAAATATAGCTCAGAAGAGTGTTGTTAGAAAGTGACGTTTTCCATTACTGCCTTCCAAGAGCCTTATAAATTGCTTCAGAGCCAAGAACTCTGCAAATCCCCATGAAAGTCTGGGGACTCAGAGCACACCGTGGGAAATCTTCTTCCTCGTATAACTCAGAGTTTAAAGTGGAATCAGAGAATGGGTCATGAAACCATTTCCTCAGGCAAAGAGTTGGAGCAGAACCACGCAAAGCTCTGCCGCTGCTCTCTCTGCCTTGACCCATCCGCCAGCTGACGGCAGCTGTGGAAGTCAAAACACTTAAGCTGAAAGACCAAGATATTGCTTCCTCTCCACCTCATCCTTCTGGGGTGTTTGACAGTTCCTGTTTCCATGTGGGAATGAGCAGCGTAGTGGGAGCAGTTCAGGAAACACTGGACCTCTCACGTATTGCGTAAAGCCACAGATTGAAGCTTCAAGGTCAAATTACAGGAAAGGCAGGACAACTGCGGAGCTGAACGGAAACGGCATGTCTCAGAGAAAGGGATGTGGGGTGGCAGACTGGTTGGTTGGTCGATTTTTGAATCAAACTGAAACAAAATTGTGAGAAATCCGTCAGTTCGGGACATGGGCAAAGGGAATGTGTAACTATTGCACCGACAGCCAGGAACTGGTAGCTCATAAAAACCTGTTTCTGTCTGCCAGGTGCTCAGAGTGCAGCTTGATTTTAACCATGGTGGAACTACCATCTCTTTAAAAGGCCTTGGTTCGTGTCAGCCAGCCCTCTAAATGATAAAATTGGTTGGAGTGAGAATTAGGTTTTCCTCTATTTTTATATCCTGGGAGTTCTCAGCATATTATTCTTAGATCATACTGAAGAGTAAATCAGGCTGCTGATGTGAACACAAATTCACTTGTGACTATACGTGCACAGTGGGATTTAGCACAGGAGCCCACAGGAGGTTGATAACTCTGAAATTTTTCACTGGTTTGTGTCCAGGTAATTTTGCTCACTCTAGACAAGTCTGCTGCTTCGGGACTCATCACAGTTGTCTTATGTTTCTCTGCAGAAAGGAGCTGTTTGGTGATGGTTCTTTCTGGAGCGCAGCAGGCTCCGTCACAGGGTGAACGGGTATTTATGGGTACGTTTTGCGGAAGAGGCGAGATGTTTTTAAAGTTGAAGGCACATCTGAGAAAGTCTCTGTGAGGCTGTTGAACACTTAATTTCTCTTTGAGTTGAAACAGTATTTGGTGAATTTCTAGAAAGTTCATATGAGTCCATAGAAGAGATTTATGTAATTCTGCTGCATAAACCCTAGGTCAGACCCATTAGCTGATGTAAATCAGCATAGTTCAATTTTCATATAACCGCCACGATTTATACCAGCTCAGAGCCTAGTTTTATATTTGCTCAGTCTGGCTAATTATTACTTTTTAAAAGTGAATTTGCTGTTTGCAATATTGTAGAGGTGCAAACCAGCCAGGTTTCCAACTTAATTTCACTGAATGTGAACTAAAATCCCTGGGAACCAAAAAATTTGGAGTATTTTCTTCAGCAGCAGAATTACAGAGATAATTTTACGTTAGTTGTCTCTTCAGACAGTCTAAACCACATCGCAGCTAACGTTTTATACAGGAGAGCATCTGAGAAAGCATATGGAATGCCTTGTCTTTACTCAAACATTAAGATGGGTTGTGAATCCGAACTGCTGTAGCTGTGCTGCACCGTTTTACAAATAGACACACCTCCTCCGCAAGAGGAGAGTCTCAGCTCTGTGGGTGTGCAACGCTCTGTTTCCAGGGGTAGAACTGTCCCGTTGGAGGAATTCAGGAGTGATTAGTGTGGGCCAGTGTCACGCATGGACCATCCTCTCTCTACCGGTCGATGAAATAGCCTTAGGAGGAATGGAAGTACTGCTACCGCATTTTAGCCAGGCTGAAGCAGCATCAACAGCAGGAAAACCAACGCTCCACTCAGGAGCAAATGCAAACCCCGGCACACCTCACCACACACTCCACAGACTGGATTTCCCTGAATACAAAACTCAGAAGGAATTGGATTGTGCACCTCCCATGACAGGGAAACAGGGTGAAGAAAACTGGATGGGAGATTTCCCTTGGATGGTAGTCAGCCTCAGACAGGAAGAGCTCTGCGGGCTTATGGGGTACACCTGGGTCTTACTGCTGTGGTGGGACGTTGCCAGATTAAAACAGCTCAGACCCTGAAAAGATCACCTGTCACTCTTCATCCTCTTAACTACAAACAACTATATCGAGGTATCAGGCAAAATTAAGGAATTGCTTTCTGTATTTATCACGTAAGAATGTGGAATCCAAACTCCAGCCAAAGCAAAAGGAGAAGAAAAACATGAGATGGAAATTGAGTTGACATCTGGGCAAATATTTCATTTACACCAGACTAGGCATGCTTAAATATGTGTCTCTATCAATAGTCACATTTGAGATCTTCCCTAATATTTATTCTTTTGTTGTTTTATTTTTTTCTCCTCATTTCTTCACACTGATGATCAAACCCCACATGGGTATATCCTTAAATCCAGATTTTGCCTCCATCAGCCCCAGGGGCTGGTTTTAAAATACCCTACCTGTGAGATGAGGTTCTTAGAGCTTGTTCTCTTGCTCAGCCAATAAATCCCAAGGAGAAAAGCGGCAGGAAAAGCTGGACTGAAGTGCTGTTGACATACCAGTCTTTGACAGGTTTCTTTCCCAACAGTGCGTATGACAGACTGTCTCCACAGATGATGTGTGACTCTTGGGCTCTCAGCAGGCATCCTTGTTTCATTAGCTGAAAGTCTGGTGTCTCGGTTCAGCCCACAGTGAGTCAGCCTAGATGGTAGCTGTCACCAAGACATACATACATGGAGACACCTCTTAGATGCTTCTCTCAGCAGGGCCTCCTACTGAGTTGGGAAAGTAGAAAATATTTTCTGAAATTCAAGATATTAGCTAGCTTTGCTCAAACTGCCCGTCCCGTCCTGCTCAAAGCTCTGTATAAACAAAAGAAACAAAGTGTTAAGACCCTCCCTTGCTCACCAGCCCCGTTATCGCTTAAAGAATGCAAGGGCTAGGGAGGGGGGTCTTATCACCTGACAATTCATCGTCTGAGACAAGATAAAGAGGAGAGGCATTGTCTCTACAGGAAGTTATCCCTGGGGCAATGGATACCAAGATAATGACCAACCGTCCTCCAAACGGCGCCTGCTTAATAGACTGATGAATATTACTTTCTCCTCCCAGGGGCAGCTTAAATTCAAGTTAATGAGACATGCGATGCATGAAGTTACATGACTTGTTACATGTAAGAGGACTGCGCGTGTGCAAAGGGGAGGAGACCTGATTTACATCAAGAGCGGGATGATCTAATGCATACGATTTAGACTGTTGAGCAATCCGTGAATATGTATGTTTCACTGCTTTAAATAAGAGGCTAAAACTAGGGCGGGTGTGCATGCATCTTTAGGGGTACTGGACCTCTGCTGCACCCATCTCTATAGAGCTGAAATCACAATAAACATACCTGCTTCACAATCAATTCTGATTGCGGAGCTCTTCCACGCGTCACTACTTTCTCAGGACTTCCCTGCCATTGTCAGTTAGACATCTATAAACAGGGATGGGAAATCATATCACAGAACAAGCTACATGCCTGCCTGGATCATACAGCAGCCAACCCCGCCCGAGCCGTGTTTCCTTCTTCTCCGTGTCCTCAGTCTCTGTAGACTTCCTGTCCTACGTATTGCCAGTGAAATTCATTGACTGAGCTCATGCTTGATTAGTTTTCTCTCTGTCAATAGCCACACAGGACCTACTTCTCACCTTTCTTCGGCAGACCTTCCCTTTCACCTTCGGAATGAAAAGAATTGATCAGAAATGAAAGTTTTCACTGTGGCTATCAGGATTAATGGATGTTTAGTGTCTAACAGCACTAGGCACAGGGCCCACGACGTGAGAAGCTGGTTCCATAGAGAAGATTTCCTTCCTTTCGCTGTTTCTCAAGAACAAATATTATTTTATAGAACTTTAGCACTCTTTCTCCTCTTATTTTTCTCTAGAGTGCCTTAAAGAAGGAGAGTATCACTGCATTAGGGAATATATTAGAGTTCCTGTTTTCATACATATTTTATATGTCAGCTCTAATGACTCCAATGCATACTTCCTCTTTATCCCACTTTATCTACGATGGTATTCTTTCATTCTGAGGTTTAGGGTGCCTCCACCTTCAGAGGAACCTATGGGTATTTCCGATACATGAGCCAACCTAACTTAAAATCAGTGGAATCCCTCTGGGAATGTGCCTCTTGTCTCTTCTGACAATAACGAGAGCCCTGAGTGTCCACCAGTGTTCAGCTTTCTGATGGTTACACCGAGACAACACACAGGTCTTGCTGGGAAGCAGAAAGACCAGATTTGGAAGGAGACTGAAAACAGATGTTTTCCTTCATTGCCTCCCCCAATGTTAGCCATCAGAAACAAGTGTCCTGTGCTACATGCCGTCCAGTTTTAATGGAGGAGACAATGTCATGTATTCCAGCCCACTACTTACCTCAGATATCACTGCTGCCCTGATGGCTCCCAGTTGTACAGGAGGCTGTGACAAGAATTCACGTATTTTTGATAAATATCTACAATGACAAGGGGAAAAGCAAAGGAGAGGAAAATGTTCGGGACGGATGTTTGGTTCTTTAAAGGTAACTCTTTGAAGGTGCTTGTTCCTTCAAATATTAAGGTACCAGCACAGTGAGGTTATGAGGAAAGGGAGGGGTGCATGACAGACGACAGGATAATAAAGGTGTTTCCCTCCCTTCTGCACAGAAGAGAGGTTTGAGGAGCTGCTTCTGTCACTTGAGGAGTAACCGAACGGCTCCTGGCATGGCACATTGCCCACCACTGCAGGGACCTGCACTAGAGACGTCTGCAGGAGTGAGGAACACAACGAGCTCTCTGAGTGAAGGGCAGAGACGAGTGGGTGTTGGAGACACCGCGGCGTGGGATGCTGCCGAGCCACTGGCTCCCCCACTGCTGAACCAATTAGCAGTGTGTTAATTAGTAGTGCTGGCAGGGACTGACACCAGCCGAAAAGGCCCGTTCTTCCTCTGCCCTCGTTGTCGCATCGGCTCAGGTCTCATGTGTCATCCACGAGTCCCCTTGTGTTGGAGACCCATCCGTGGTGTTGACGAACGCAGGGTCAGGGCGGTGGCACGGGCACAGCTGCGCCCCATGATTCTCCTGCTGCTCCTCACTGCAGAGTGTAGATTGTTTATAACTGGTGCCCTGGACATAAAACATTCAGCAGAAACACAACACCGTATCCAGCAACTTGGCTGCTTGCTGCGTGGCAGCAAACAATTTATCACTGTGACTCCTCTAAAAAACAGAAACAGAACCCAGACAACTCCCCCAAACCCCTCTTCTCCTCTGACCTGTTAAAGCATTTTACGCTTGAGATTTCTGTCATATTTTGATAATTGATGAGTTCTGCCTTTAGAGCTAGACATCAGTCCAAGTCTGATTCTAATTTAAAGTGACTTTTCCAACTTACATTCTCACTATGAACTCAAAAATGTTTAAGTCCTTCCCTGAGGATTTGTTTTAGCTACCTCAGTCCCCAAAAATCCCAGCTTCTCAAATTTTGTCTCATAAATGGTCATGAAAATGCATCCTGAAAAGTCTTTTTTAACTATTAAACTAGTTGTTGATCCAGATTTTTCCTTTATTAAAGCCTGCTCCCTTTAGTACTTCACCTTTCCTGTCATTCCTCTCAGGGATCCGGAGTTCTTTCCTGCCCTCACATTCACGGTTCATTGCCAGGAAAGTTATTTGAAAGCATAAAGCATCAAACAACAGTTTATGTGGATTCCACCAAGCATGCTGCAAATATAAAAACTATCATCAAGGTATTTTTGAGACTAAGACTCTATGACAGATTACGAGGAGACAAAAACGGAACTTTATTCCAGAGGCATGTTCTCAAACGTTCCTAACTAGACTGAAGAAAGATATAAATACCTTTGCCATTAGAGTTTTGCAAATGGCTCTAACTGAGTATTTACAGGATGACATGAGCCCTAGAAGGGATGTGTCAAGGAATGAAGTTTAGTGACGTTACTGTCCCAGTTTGAGCCAAGACTTCCTTGTTTTGGAAATGTGCCCAATAGAGTATCGGGATTATTTCATACAAGCTCCATAAACCCGGCATCCCATTGGCTAAAAGTGCAGGTCAAAAGATCTCTTCCGACAGATGCTCCTTAAAACCTGCAGCCAGGAGGAGTCTCCTTCTCTTTGGACACCGGACAGCTTCGGAGAAAGAGCCACAGCGAGAGGGCTGGCTACCGTCCAGGCCAAAAGCCTGCGGCCTGCCCCCCAACCCGGGGCCTAACTCAGAACTGTTTCTGTTTATCGGCGCCCAGCTCTGCTGTGAATTGTTGGGTGACTCAGTCAGCATCTCTCTCTCGTATCGGGTAAGAGAAGAGCTATTTTTCACTCGGCGAGAATCTACCGCTGGATTCGGACGCGGGGGAAGCTCACCCCCCTTCGCGTTCCGGCCACGAGGGCTTCTCCTTTATCTGCATTTGAAGCCGCTGCTTCGGTCAGGAGTGTCCTTGAATGTTTTTTTTTACAGACACTGAAAAAGGTCTCCCTGCAAACTCGTTAAAATACTTCTCTAAGCTGTTCAAAACTTTTAATCACTTGGCCAGCCGCCATTTTGGATAGACGCCATCTTCTGAGCTACCATCCTGGCGTGACGTCATCTCCTGGCCTGTGGCCAATCAGCCATAATTGTAGTTTTTTTCCCTTTTCCTCCCTTTGCAGTGTTTTAAACCTTACTGTATTGTTTCCTGTTTTGCATTTAACATATAGTTGTGTGATATGATAGTATTTTAGAATTTTTATTAAAAGTTTGTTTCAGTTTCCCATCCATATATTCCGAGATTTGAGTTTCGTTTCCCTTTTCCGTATATCAATAAGGGATTTAAGGAGCGTTAGGGACCTTGAGTTCTAATCGGAAACTCAACCCCTAACAGTTACTCGACAGCTAAATTGGTGGTTAACTTTGCCCAGAGCTCAGCACAAACACAGCTAGCGATTGCGGGTCACACTGCAGCTCACAGGGACAGGGTGCGATCACTCTCCACAGAACAGCGTGTTCCTGTAAGAAAGCACCCAGATCTAGAGAGGTTTTATCTTTGTTGGCTTTGTTTGTTGGTTTTTCTTTCTGCTGGTCAAAAGTTTGAAAGCTAAGGGTGATGTGAAGAGAATTGTTGGGAGAGAGGAATCCCTCCTGCTTTTTACTATTGACTTTTTTTTGGAGGCTATTAAGACAATCATTCTGCAGAATTTTAGGCAAAAGCTAATTCATAAGATTTGGAGTGAGTAAAGAAGGATAATTAAAATGCAAATGTTCTGGTCTTTCTATTAAAGGTAATTAATGAAAGTGGTAAATCACCCATGTTGTTCAGACATGAAACATTGATTTTCAACCTTAGATGCTTCAGGCATTTGCTATGCAGTGACAGCTTAAGAGGAAAGTTGGAGGAAAAAGAACCCTTCTGGTGGTCTATGACTCAGCGGTGACTGGCGCTCCCCATGACCAGAGCAGGAGACATTGAGAGACTCAGGGCTGGAGAAGGGAAATGAACTGACATGGCCAGCACTGTACTCACACTAGAAATCACAAGGGCATTTGCGTTTTCCCAAGCACAGATCCAGTCACCCTGTGCTAGTTCCACATGACTGCCAAGCGACTTGCTGAGACAACAAAGAGGTTCCTTTTGCAAACCGCAGCCTGCCCCCATCTCTCTCTTGTATTTGTGAACACAGGCGGCCAAGACAGTTTCTCTTCCCACCATTTGCTCTGTCAGCATAAGGTTTCCTTGGAGAAATACGTCTGACATTAGTTCAACAGACAGATGAGAGAGAAAAGTCCTTTCGGTAGGTGACAGTACCTTACAAAGACAAAAAAGAGAAAAAGCCCAAATGCTTCATGGATTTTATTAATTACTAGTTCTTTTGTTACCTCTTTGACTTGACGAGAAGCCTGCATTGTACCACGAGTAGCCTTAATTTGTATGAATTCTTTTGGCTTGTTTGACACCAATCCTTATGAACATTTTTGCCCTTTAACTGCAGGCGGGCAGATGGCTGCTGATGGTTGCAGGATGCTGCTGCTGTATCTCAGGCTCTGTCTGCATTCCCAGTGTAAACATTTGTCTCTCAGGTTATTCATTGCTGAGAAGGACTTCTGAGTTTCCATGTTCTCCTCTGGTAGGAGCTTAAATATGGACAAGAATGTCCAATGACTAATAAAAAGTGGGAAAAGTCAAAAGAAGATTTTTTGTGTGCTGAGCAGGTGGCAGAGGGTAGTCTCTATTCCACAGACTGGCAAAATTTGCAGCTCCACAAATGAGGGAGAGATTCTATCATGCATCCACTCATGTCAAGCTAATTTGAGCCCCAAGAGAAACAGCTAAATTTTATGGGAAATTGCTAATTGCATTAGACCACTTGTGATGTCCTTAGGGCAGAGAGAAAAGAGAAGCAGATAGAGAACTTGCAGGAAATTCTTTTATTAACTCAGTTTATGAAGGCAGTTTGGTTGTCCTTCAGGCACTGTCAGTGCTTGATTGCCATGTAAAACAAACCAAGAGTGAACCACAGCATGAGTAGGAATTATTTCAAGATCAACATGAACATACCATCTTCCCCGCTAGTTAATACGGTAATCTTTGGGTCAGTTCACAGAAACCTCAAAACTGAAATTATAATATTCTATTACACATGAGATATAAATGATTAGATTAAACACTAACTCATGGTTTAGCACAGTTTCCTTCACTGTTGGGCCCGCAGGAATTCCAGTCGCTGTAAAGCATCAATGTTTTACCACATACGTGTACTTCCCATACATGTCCACAAACCGGCTGATATCCAACACAGTCAAAGGAATCCAGCTTCTTGGTCCTCCTTTAACTCCATTAAAGGAAAGCTAATAAAACTAGGAATTCTTCACCAAGGAGAAGATCTTGTTGGCCAAAATTGAAGTAGCAGGGTCCCCAGCTTCTTCCTCAAAATGAAAATTACGTTTGAACCATTTTGTTCGTGTTTGGTTTCTAAACAACACCAAAACAGGTCAGGCCTTGAGACTGTGTCGTTTGTTCAGTTGATTTTCGTCTCTTCGGAAAGGCGAATGGAAACGTTGTCACAAAGTAGTTTTAAGGATCTGAGCATCTTTATTTTCTGAATTTTTGTTGTTGTTGTTGTTGTTATCACAAATTCTGTAACAGTTTCAAGATGATCTAATGTACCCCTTTAACAAACAAAATCTTTTGTCATAGGAAATTTAAAAATTCGTTTCCTACCACCATGTCCTGATGGACAGATGGAGACAGGAAACCAGTTAATAACCACCTCAGAGCTTATTGTGAGTGGGGAAAAAAAGGAAAAGAAGCTTTTAAGTTTTCCAGTCATGCATGAGGCAACCAAGAAACTGGACAGGTACCTTGAAACCTGTGCATCTGTGGATTTTTAACTCTATTTTTCTTTAAAACAAATGAACTGAGGAGAAATTTGGTTAAAGAAAACCATGAATATTAGAAACAGAAAATAAAGTGTGACCATTGTTTAAAGAAAAAAAAAATTACAGCTGAAAAGAGAAGACGGTTGCAGAGGTGGACTGCCAAAATATAACATGAGGTTGGATGGAAAGAGGGCTGCACTGAGGCAACCTATAGCTCCTGGAGCTGGATGAAGCAGGGATGTGGTTTGGGCGGTGGCTCTTTGGCTACTCCTCCACAACATGGCTGATGCAAAACATAAAGCCATCATAATTCTGGAGGAAGATAATAAAGAGTAAGGATTCATATACCGACAACTCAAAATCCCCAAATATTTCCCTTAGAACCCTCAATGTTTTGCCTGAAACACGTTGGAACAGCAGAAAATCCAAACCGGTGTAGAATAAAGACATGCGTAGAGTACGAATTACTGGTAGAAATTTTCAGGTCACAGAGGTGGGAACAGCAAGACTGTATCTTTAAAGAGTTCATAAAGTCAAACGAAATGAAATTTCAGTGGGAGGAAAATAAAACGGACTTTGTATCTGGTAGAAACCCCAAGGCAAGATGTTAATGTACCTGGAGGACTGTCTTTCTGGTGTGGAAAAAGTGTACAGATTGCACATCATGGCAGCAGACTGAGAAAACAGCGTAACTTTTACGTAACAACAGTTAGAGCGCATAACCCTTCCCTTGCCAAAACCTCATTCATGTATTTTGGCAATTTGTCAGCTGAGAAAAATATTAATGAAGTGAATTTTTAATGTATTGGAACATCCCATTCTTTTACCAAAGGGAAAATTTCTCCTTTCATTAACTTCTCTACAGCTGAGCATATGCCCCAGTTTAACCAGGACCACAGCTGAGGTGATGTTTAGCAGGTAAAGAGCGAAGAGTTCAGACCGACAACGTGCTCGGCAGTGTCTAGTTCAGATGCCACAAATTACCTCCTGGAGGAACTTAAATCCGCTCATTGGCTCTGGAGTAGAGAGCAGCCTTTTCAACTAGGCAGGTAGGTTAGAAGGCAACCAAGAGACTACGTTTAGAGCCCAACTGTGTTCTTCTCGAGCGTAACGGTAGAGAAATAACCTGAACTAGCAGGGATCGGATAAGTCATTCCTCCGGTTCTTCCTGCTGAAAACTGTGTCTGGGAAAATCCGATGGAAGGCAAATCTCAGCCACAGATTCACTTTAGAACCAGTTCTACAACTGTGAGGTGAAACCATCAATTTCTTAGCATACATTTTTCAGCCCAGAAAACTCCTGGTTTTTAGGAACAGGTAACACCAGGAGACCACACACCTTCGAGACATCACCAGGGCTGGTGCCTCTCGCATTACTCAAAACTGACAAGTCAGCTCAAATGCCTCTTTTGTATCCCAGACATGTTTTGCTGGTGGTGTCTCGCTTCATTTTGGTCACATTAGCACCAGAGTAGAGACAGCCTTCACCTGCATCATGCCTGTGATTGTGGCAGGTCACCAAAGCAATGTCCAAGAGATGAAACAGTTCTTAGGGGAACGTGAGATGCCATCCCCGCTGAATGAAATGCTGACCGTCTCTCTGCCCGTGTGCATGACACTGGGCTTGGCATGGTGGTGGTTTGGACGTGCCTGGAGTCTCTTGTTGCTCCCGTCAGGTGAGCATTAAACAATGACACATCTGAAACTATCTAGAAAATGCCCCTCTCTGCTTTGAGAAACGTGCTGGCACTGTGACAAGAAAAATGTTCCTCTCCTGTAATTTTTATACCCAGCTGACACGCGTACCTCTAATGTTCAAACATGAAAATTACTCTTCTGCCTTGTTGAATGAGGCGGACAATTTGGTCAGCTGAAAAGACACATTTTCCTGACCCGGTATATAAATCATAGTGTTGTCTCGCTTCAAAAGCAACTAAAACGGGTGTGAAACACAGGTAACAATAGTTTCAAAGTTTGTCAGAAATACCTGAGCCCGGGTCCATCTGCCTTTGCCTAACGAACAAAGTCCGTCTCACTGAGGAATTCCTCGGGAACTGGGCGCCCAAGTCAAGGAAGATCCCTGTAAGGATTGCGGCAAGAGAAACCTCTGCCTTGCAGGTGATGAACTGACCACAGGGAAAGACTTTTCGATGGAAGAGAATCAGACTGTTTTCCCTCTCTGGCACAAAGCTCTGTGCAAAATAAAGGTAGTTTCACGGGCACTGTAGAAAAGGGCTCTGCTCCCAGACAACCCACATGGCCACGTGGTGAGAGGTCTCCTACCCACCACTGAGGATTGTAACACCCAGCAGAAGAATATCCCTGACCTTCTGAGGATTAAATATTTATTCTGCCATCACTTTATTTTGCAAAAGAAAGTTGTAAACAATATTGTTTCTCCACAGGTCTTTAAGGGGAAAAAAAAAAAAGAAAATAAGAGAAAGAAGAATTCAGGTTGGAATCCAACTTCCTGCTCAAAACAGGGTCAGCCATGTGATCAGAACAGGCTACTCAGGGTCGTGCCCGCTTCTCAAAGGAACTCCAGCAACAACCTTCCCCTAACCTCCTGCACAAGCTGCTCCAGTGCTTGATTGTCCTCACGGTGAAAAACTTGGTTTTTAATATCCATTTTCGTGTTTCACTTATGTCTGCTGCTCCTTGTCCCAAAACCACAAACGCTTTGTCAGATAAAATGGTTTTATCTTCACTTCTTCTAAGAAACAAAAAATCCGCAAGTCAAAAACTGTCCCAGTAGTTCAGATCAGGACACTGCTCACCACCATGGAGCACTGACACATTTCAGATGATGATTCCCTTCATAAAAGACGGAAGTACCTCTCAGGATTCACTTGGTTATTTCTTGGTATATGTTCAAAATTTCCATATTTAGCTGAGCATAAAGCATTTCCTTCTGCAACCCTTAAGATAAACTTCTTCACAGAGCAGCTAAATGCTGCTTTTTCCAGTTTTCCTACCAGTGTTAAGCACTGCAGAGCAGGGACAGAAGATGTGATATATGTTTTCAAAGACATCGAGAACCATATATTTACTTTCAAGGCTGTTCTTAACATCAAGTTGAGAATAAATTGAAGATATAACTTAATGTGAAGCAAAACGTTAACACCAAAGTGAGACTCTTAGGCTGTAGCTCTGAAGGAAAAATATATTCACCTCATTATGTTTTTGAAATATTTACTGTAAATCTGTATTTTCCTTAGATAGTAGATTTAATACCACCATATTTTTCAATGGAAAATGTTCAACTTCTTTTAAAATACTTTTGCTTGTGCAGCAAGAATTTGTCAGAAGTCTTTCTGAATTCCTGCCCTGTCCTTTCCCTTCTCTTTTCTCAAGCGGTATCGACTGATCGAAACAGTCTTTGCAGTAACATGCTGGGAGCAGTGAAAGCTCTTTCCTGGAATAGTGGATCTCAGCTCAGTAATAACTGCTGATAACGCTGCTAAGGAAACACTCACCATGGTTGGTCACTACTTGACATACTGCATTGCTATTACTCCCTTGCAAGAGCTTGAAAACAAAGTGTATGTGCTTTACATCATGACTCATGAAATAAATACCAAACGAGATCATCTTCCTCTCCATAACAGACCGAACCCAGAGCCAAATGAGCGATTCTGTGTTGCAAACACTTATCTCTACAGCCCACCAGGGCACTGAAGTCTTCTGACAGACTGTTTGCTCGAACACATCCTGTGCTCCTCGCATCACGGTGGTGGCAAAATCTTGAGACTATTTGCCACCCTTCTTTGTAGAAGCTAAGCACCTCCTAATTTACCTGCTCACTTTCCATGTTAGACATATCTTTGAGTCATCAGGACTTACTCTTATCATTCGCAGGACTCAGAAGTTCCTTCCTTGCAAAAGGATCTTCCAACAACAGCTCTTTACTTCCTTGTTTTGTTGTTGACTTTCTGTTAATGAAAATTGTGTTGCTACTCACTGGATGTCATCTGAACCTCTTGAGAATATTCAATTTGTATTACACTTCTAGCTTCTCAGTTTGTCTGGTTTGCTCATTTTCTAGACAGCCTGTTGTCCAAGCTGCTGTTATGGAACATCTGAGGACAATGTTATGAAAGTCTGCTGCAAGAATCAGATCTTCAAAGTGATAGTTCACATGGAGATATTTATTCATGAAGGCTGATGGGAACTGGGCCTTTCTCTGATTCCCACCCAACATTATTTCTAAGGCTCTGCTCACCCAGGGCTCCTGGCTGAACTGCAAGGGGCTCCTCTTGGCTCCTCCTTCTTCCCCCCTAGTCCATCCGTTTGGATGGTAGTCCTGCCCTTGTGCACATTGACTGGTCCTCCCTTGCTCGGTGTCATCTTCAGTCTTGATGGGACTTCACCAGCCTGCTGTATTATCTCCTCATGGGATTCTCTCTCTAAAATGCGTTTTACACCACAACCCATTACTAGTAAATAAATAAATAAATAAATAAATAAACCCCTGTGAATTAAGGATTTGGACCACACTGTTTCCTACCCAACTTCAATGGTTTAATGATTAGAATATGAGGTCAATTTTCCATTTCCATCTAAATGAGTGAATGATATTTACACATGGTATTAAATGAAATTAATTGCCTCAGAACTTCCACCCTATAGAACAAATGTTTTAGAAAATTTTCACATTAAATTTAGTAGAAAGGGGCAGTTATAATCCCACCCACCCCACAGCTTCTGTCCCCAAAATGCCTGCCCCACCTCTTACATTAAATTTAGCAAGGTGTGGTAGTCCCACTCATTACACTCACAAAAAACAGCTGTATAACAATAATAATAAGGATACACGAGCAACTGTCTTTTGTTTTCGTTAACTGAATACACTGAACAAATCAAGCAGAAAAACCACAGCAAGATTAAATGAAACGCAAGACTACACCTTCCGTACTTCCGTACAGCTTGCCTAGCTTTCAGGCACTGGCAAAACCCTCGAAGGCGGTGTTTTTGTGCTCGACTCCTGGGAAAGTGCTTGCAATGTCCTATGATGCTTCCTGCAGGCTCCACATCACCTGGGTCTGCTCTGGGGCCAGGACAGGAGCAACATCTGACACAGAGGTGACTTCCCCTCTGTGCTTCTCGTTCCCACAGACACATTGCAGAAGCGTGTTTAACAGTGTGTTGGTAACAAAGAGTAAGACCTTTGGTCAGCATGAGACTGTGTCCCGTCACATCTGGTGGCAGTGTGAGCAGTGGACTCCTTTAAAACTGTGGCAAGTTTGTTTCCAGATGTTCCCCTCTGCCTGATCCGAGATGAGGAGCTTGCCCCAGTCCTGTCGTATTGGAAAAAATGCCCACACTGGTAAAACTGTTCAGCCGTGGGCGAGGTTTTCTCAGTCTTTCCTTTGGTTTTCCTTTCCAGACAGAATAAAAACACATATTCTAAATCAGCTCAGGGAACTCACGGTTTCCTCCCGACACAAATGCTTCAATGACTTGGTAGCTAAACCAGTTTGTCATTTTCTGTCTGTCTGGGCAAGTGATTATTGTTTTTATTATTTCCCCCTGTTGTTCACAGTTCCGTGTGCCACACTGCTTCCTGACTGTAAAGGGAGGCAGCTCTTTACCGAAAACTCCTTGTTTTATATATGTCTGCTGTGATGCCAGTTCTCACTGCAGCCGTGTGAAAACAACTGATCTGTTGGAGCCTCGTGCAAAGCTTTCTCTCCTTCCCTGTTCTCCCAGGAAAACATTCTCCTGACACTTCAATAGACATGAACTGCAAAGTCCTCTGAAAGCCCAGCTGGAGAGAAAACAGAGTGGTTTGAAATGTCTTGCTTTCATTGAGCTGCTCTCCCAAAGGACTGATACTCTGCAAGTCAACTCATCCATCATGGAAGTTAATGTGTCAGGGGACTCTGGGAAGGTGGCAGAGAAAAGGGCTGGGTAGGAGACCAGGGATTTATCAGCTGATAGTGCTTCAAGCAGAGGAAACAGTGTGAATCCAGAGATACCTCAACACGGTGGAAACGTATTTGGATGTCCCTTTGAAACAAGGGCTGTTAACCTTGCAAGCATCCGGTGCACCAGCTCGAGCAGAAACTGTCCCTTCTGTGAACAATGAAGTTCCTCAGCGTGAGCCAGCAGAGAGCTGGAAGCACGAGGGAGACAGAAAAGATCGCTATGAAGAGGTTGAAACTGCACTCAGAATTTTCTCCAAATACCCCCCTTTGCTGTTTTCACAAAGTCTGGATGTTGCCCTGCAGCAAATGACTGGAAGGGAAAAAACCTTTGTCATGAAAGCAGTTGAAAATAGCCAAGCCTGGTAAACAAAACGCCCCCACACCTTCGTATCAAAGGAAGGATGCTAATCCAGCAGGTTCTGCTAAGGACAACTTTCCAAACGTCAGCACAGAAGTTGTCTGCGACTGTTCGCTCAAGTCCTGCTTAGATCTTGGCTAAACCAGCTGTGCGAAGGCCTGACGTATGGTGGGAGCAGCAGGTAGCCAGGACAGTGGCCAGGAAGAGCTAACGGGCCGTTATGCAGCCAAGAGCACCTGCAAACTTCCGTCTCCTGCAGCCATTGTCCTTTGGCAGTTTCCTCAAAATCCACTGGCTTTGGGAAACGGTACAGACCGAACCTCCAGGCTGGAGGGTGTAAAACATCCGTTAACCCAAAAGGCTTTTGAAGAGGATCCAGCAGCAGCTGATCTGCGGAGGCTTTCCTGGTTGCTGCTGGGGTGCAGGGGATGCCGGCACCGTGATGGAGGGGCAGGATGAGCACTGTCACTGCCGGGAGAGAACTGATTCTTTCCCTCTGCTCATAGGTGCGTGACATGAAGAGTTGCAGGTTGTCCGTTGTGAAATCTTTTGATTTGAATGGTGACTAAACGAATTAACGTGAGAAACTAGTCTGGGCAAAAGGGGGTTGGGCCCCTGTTGTCGAGTTTGTTTTTTGTATTTCCTAATGAGTTCATGAAATAAAGTGAAAATCACAAACTACCTTGTCCTGTAAATTTGAAAGATCTGAACAGACCCTGACGGTTGTATCCCTAAAAAAAAACACCTTCGATTTTTTTTTTTAAATGCAGCTCTCATGGATCTCACTATTTAAGGAATGAGGGAAAAAATATCAAAATGGTTCCGAGGTGGGTCTTTTGCTGTCGTATTAACTGAGCTATTTTCCTGAATTTCCCTTTCACTGTTTTCTCTGACGTTTCATTTCCTGCTGGTCTGGACCACCAAGGCTGCATGACACAGCTCCTCTTTAGACCAGGTCTGCAGGACTTTGAGAGGGCCAAGGGAATATGGCAACACAGGACTGACAATGCCAGCTCGGGTCTAAGGGACAGCAAACAGGATCATACCCCATAAGCTTTTTTAAGAGATATGAACAATTCAAACCTAGAACCCATTTTTGTACTGATGCTTAAGGTTAATACTTTCTCTGCGAGCAGTTAAACTTTATGAAGCACGTGTAGGATATTACCATCCATCAGACACTGCAGAGAAGATATGTTATCTGTCACACCCACCTTGGGGCATGGATACCACTTTCAAACTCTTTTAATACTGTGGAGCAGGTTCTCAGTGATAGGAGATTACACCAGCTTGGTTAAAAACAAAGTCATAAAAGGAGACAGGGGGGGATTATCAGGTACATCGATTAGGTAACTTACTTATAAGTTAATTAATTCCAGTCAGTATAGAGGTTGTATTGTAAGTCTGCCATAAAACAGAGGGATTGCCAAATATTAACCACAGGATGAAGTGTAAATAGCCCTTTTAGAGGTCTTCTAATTAAATACCCAGCAGAATGGCTTTGATATAAAAACTTGTCAAATTATCAAATCTAAGAGGAAAACCTAATATTCAGAGTGGACCTGTTCATCAAAGCATGCACAGAAAGTAAATTATTCTTCTTCTAATGAAACTGAGCAGAAAAATGCCTTTCCACGAGCCAAAAGCAATGAGAAATGACACAATCTGGCTTTAGGAATGGAAGTCAATTAGAATAATTACACAGTGCACTAGAGGTAATTCTTTCTGCTCACTGCAACTAGACTAAGCTGCATTTCTAAACTGCCATCTATAACAGGAGTTGCTCACCTCTGAAAGAGACATTTAGTTTTCCTTTCTCTGCAGTGTAGGAGCTGCATTATCCTGTGAAACAGCACAGGTTCAGCTCCTAAATAAATCTAGCCTTCAGCAGGAAAGAACGGGATTAATGTTAATTTTAACGCACATACATTACTGGAGATTGTTTCTTCACCTGATTTGTGTTTTAGATCAGATGCACTGTGAGACAAACTTCCTTTCCGTATATATTTTTGTGGGAAGGTGTTAATTACAATTCTTAACCTCACAGACATAACTCACGTACTTAGAAGGATACTAACTTTATTGGGGTTTCTCCATGGAAAGTGAAGAAAAACTCTTGTATACTCTCTTCTTTATAGGATTTTCTTTAGCAGAAGCCTTTTTATTGTTACTATCCAGTAAGTGAAGACTGAACAGACAAGAGTTAGATACCTGAAGCTTGGTACCACAGTCGCCTAACAGAAAGCAGGGATAATTTTGTCTGTTCTAAAGATCACAGAAGTGAATGACAGCTTCCTTTTTGTATTCGGTGATAAACAAATAGTGCATATAGGATTATAAATGCATTTAAAAGATTTTTACAACTAAACAAGGACATCTAATTGGTTTTAGAAAGTATGCCATTAATGAGTGTGAATTATACGGTGAAAGTAACTAACTCAGGCAATGTGAATTGCTTGTTGCTAAGTAATTGCAATTAGCGATTTACCAACAAACTTCAGAGACTGCTATGCACCAAAATAAAAATGAAAGTTAAAATATCATTGAAAGTTCCCACATTTTTATAAGCATAATACAACAATAATGATGACTTCCAAACAGAAAACTCATTGCAAATTACACATCCGTTATCTCAAATCATGAAATCCTTGGAATATCACAGTGGTCTAAGAGCAGAATCTCTCTGAGAAAAGCAAATTTTTCTCTAATGGGTCTAAAGCACTCGGCTATTAATAAAAAGTGGAGTTGTCAGAAATTTCAGCCATTTTTTCCTGCTTTAAAAATATAGCCTGCACATAGTTCTGAAATAAATAAGAAACTTTGGAGAAGAAATACTACGCTAATATTTCTATAATAGGTTACTTTTTAAGCTTTCTAATCTAGCCATAACACAATTCTGGTTGTGCTGTTAAATCAGCTAGATGAATCTTCAAGAAAATACTTGGAAAGCCTGAGGACACCCTTCATAATAGGAAAAACATAGCCTGTTTTTTCCATTATAAAATTGAATCAGCATTACACTTACGGAAGGAGAGGGAAAGAAGGAGATAAATACAGAGGAATTTATCTTAAGAGGACTAAGTCAAAATACTGAAGCTGAGGAAGGAAAGGAAAACAGAAGCTGGTTACATTAGACAGAAAGGCTTCTTATGGGTAGAATAAATATGGCATCACAAGCAGAAAGTATTACAAGGACTACAACACCCTGATACTATATCATTGATGGGGACAGTATTTTTAGGAGGACCTGTCGTGATAGGATGATGGGTAGCAGTTTCACACTAAACGAGGGGAGTTTTAGGCTAGATAAAGGAAAAAGTTTTTACAATGAGGATGGTGAAGCACTGGAAAAGGTTGCCTAGAGAGGTGGTAGGCGCTCCATGCCCGGAAATATTCAAGGTCAGGTTGGATGGGGCTCTGAGCAACCTGATTTAAAGATGTGCCTTCTCAGTGTAGAGGGACTGGACTAGATGACCTTTGAAGGTCCCTTCCAACCCAAAGCATTCTGTGATTCTAAGATGCTGTGATTCTATGCAGAGCATGCTGAAGGTATACCATTCATTAGTCAATAGTGATGAGCTTACAGTAATATATTTAATTATGCCTGTACTATGACACACAGAAAACAAGAGAAATGTTATATTTCCATGCATTTTAAAGGCCTTTCATGACTAGCCTTTCCAATCTGAAAACTTAAAATCATCATTAATATTTTGGAAAAAAAGCATAAATTGTGAGTGAGGAGTCCTGCAATAAAGCTATTGCAGAAGTGGCTATTCAGAGGAAAATTGAAATCTTTAACAGGAGAAACAGAGAGGTCTTTGAAAAAGGAGAGAGATCAAGCTTTTAATCACAAAGGACGAATGGCGTGATAAAAAATACTAATAAATTGAACACTGAAGTTGGACAGAGGTCTTCTTGACATGATACTCAGTGAAATACTACAGGGCAAGATTCAAGGCTTGCAAAAGAAAATACTGGTTTCCTCTCAGTGGCAATTGGGCTCTAGAGATCACTGCCAGAAGAAACCATTGCAGCCGACAATCCAGCAGCATTAACACATGGGTATAAGGAGCAGACAAAAACATCAAAAAGTATACCAATACTGTCATGTGGGACGAAGTGAATGCAGAAATCATGAAAGCAGGCTGCTTGCCTCTTTTTCTGGAGCAACGAGGACTGGACATGGCAGGCATATGGGTTATATCAGTGTGGATCCATCCCTTGTTACTCTTCACAGTAACACCCCACTTTAGCCTTTGCTGATCTGGGAGAGATGATGCAACAGTGAAGCATGCAGCAGTTTCTCAGCAGTAGTAAACTGTTGTATAACGCAAATATTTCAGTGAGAAAGCTGGCACTTATCTCCAATATTTCTTACTTTTTACATTCCAAAATATGCCATGAGTTTACACCAAACACAGCGACACAAACATAGAACTTAGGGACACTGTTGCATATTTGGAACAGCAGCAGTAAGGAAGCCAAAAATTACAGTAATAAAAGCAGCAAAAATACAAGACTGAGAAAGAACAGCAACACACTATTCCTTCTAGCAGTATCCTTTTTGTCTAAATGTTTTTAATCTAAAATTTTGCAAGCCCAGAGCATATCCCATTCAAGGAATTCATTATGTACTGAAAGGTGCAGATCATTGATAATGTAGATTAATAATTGACTTTGCAAAAGGTCCCACTTTTGTTGATTACACTATGCAAGAAACAACCCATGGTAAGGATGTATCAAAATTACATTACTGATACCTGGATAAAGAAGATGTGATTTACTATTGTATTTTTGCAGGTTAGATGTAGCATAACCCAAATCTTCATCCGCGAAGCCAAGCCATGATGTGATGACGTAGCATAAATACCAGTGCAGATGCAGTATGATACCACATGCTTGATGTTGATTAGTGAAGAAAAATGGAAAAGGATCTTTCACATTTTACAGGAAACCTAAGACACATGAAATGGGAGCTGAGACCACTTCTCTGACTTCCAGGATTGGCTTTTCACCAAAGAAAAAGGTGTTTGTTACTTCAGAGCAGATCATTTGACTTTCATCCCTGTATAAGTGTATTTCCTAAATAGATTACGTTAAAAAAAAAAAAAGGAAAAAGAAAAAAAAAAGGGGGGTGGTGGGGGGAAGGCTTTAATGTAGTAATATTAGTCAGAGAATCATTTTTTGGAACTTTTAGTCAGTGTATTCATCTGGTCTCATTATGCCATCGTCCTGTCCCCGATTCAAAACTGCTAGATGGAAATACTTAAAATAAATACTACCACCACCTGAAAATAACGGAATAGTGAGCACTCTATTTTTTATCAGCAAATGAGCATTTGTTATCTAAATGTCTGAGTGCACAGAAATCACTTTGTAAAAACTAAGGAATAAATCTGGATAAAGGATGTTATAATTTTCTCTAAGCTTTGGGGTTTTTTTTCTATTTCAAATCCACGTAAAGCTACAAAGTGTGTCATTGTTCAAGAAGGGAATCAGTCACAAGAGAAAAGCAGGTAAATTGCAAAGTTTTCTGACAGACTAAGTTCAGAGGTTTTGTCTTTAAAAATAATGTTTTCTTGAGAAAACCATCTGCAGCTAGTTTGTGATAGAACATTAAAAAAAAAATTCAAGATATTAAACTAAAATGCTTAAATGATAACAAAAATTAGTAGCATTTGTCAAAAATTATTTCTTCCCTTCAAAATAGATATATTTATTTATGGCTTTTTTTTCTACTAATATCCACAACTAATGGGAATACTGAGAAGCCATTTAAGACTCTTTTGTACTTTGGGAATATTCTTTGTAGCAAGAATCCTTTAACAGTAACGTTTTAAGTGTTTCACTCCTGTTGCTTATGAAACACATTCTTTAGCTTTTCCTTTGTATCTGTTGTCTACTTTTGAAGCTGGTCACATGTCAAAGCAACCTATGATATAAATTTGAGCAGAGTGACGTGTTCACTGTGGCTGACTAATGATGTAGACAGAGTAACTCTTACGTCCAGTGAACTGCTGGTTCACTAGTCCTTACAAGTCCCTACAACACTGTACTTAAAAATAGTGATATTAACATACTGCTGAAAACTGAATTGGGATACAAGACACACCAGAAAAGTTAACACATGGCATATTATATGTAAGAAGAATACTAACACATTTTTGAGGGGTTTAGTATTTTTTAAAAAAGAAGTATATTCTTTTCACTGAAAAATCCTCTTTATTTATTTTTTTTCTACACGTTAGTGAACTTTGAGGTTTAATCAAAAACATTTTCAGATTTTCAGAAACTTTTGATCACTTTAAACTTACCAACAATCACTAATAATACAGTCCAGACAGTAAATGTGTTTTCTGTAGTTAAAGGAATGGGGGTTTTAATTGTTTTTTTCAGAATGTCAAGCAAACACAGTCACAAGAACAACTTGTGCTTGAAATTAATATCCTTTTCTAGCATAATGTATTAATTTTAAACAGCAGATTTCATCACTACTGTAAAAAAATAACTGGGTGTTTCTACTACAAAAATGTGGTTTATGTTAGGGATGTGGTTTATGACAGGGATTTTAACGTCTCTCACCCCTCCCAGTGTTTTAAACATATTTGATTCTGCTTTACTGGAATTTGATTTTTCAGTGAACAACACTTCCCAAAAAGGTAGGGATTTTTTTTATCACGGAAAAGAGTTTTCACATTGCATTTTGTAAAGATGCCTACCAAGTTCCTAAAAGGAAACATCCACCCTGCCATTGCCTCTCCAGCTGAGAGAGGTTCCTGGCTGACATTTTCACCCCAGACCGCTTGACCCCATGACATCCCCTTCCAAAGCACCAGGGTGTCACTGCTTGTGCTCTGCGTGGAACATGAAGGCCTTGTGGAAAACCCCTGGTCTTCATGGCCATGAGTGACTTTTGACGGGCAAGCTGCAAGTTTCCTCTAGAAGAAGAGCAGAGTCAGGAGAAAATCTAAAACCTAAATGCTATGATTATTAATCTGTAAAGGCTTTCTGCTTTTCTGACAATGATTTCTTCAGTCTTAGGAACCATGTTCCAAGTAACTCAGCAGTGCTGGTTTGCAAGTAAGGAGACCCACTTTACACATTTTTTAAAAGTGTGTGTGTGTTGCTGCAGCCAAAATACAAACTCTACTAGAGAAATAACTGCTCTCAGTTTATTTTATACCGGCTCCTTTATGACCAAAGCCTTTAACACGGAATAAACCTGCTACTTACATCTGTGGATCATCAAATACTTAAATTCTTTATATCAATCTCCCCAGCATCAATGGGGTCTCACATTTGGTCTCTAACATTTATTTTCAATCATGCCCAGAGATTACGTGGGGTAAGACAGAAGTCTTTCCCAACTCAAGTTGCTTTCATACAGTTTTTCCAGGTGAGTAACAGATGTAAAGCCAGGGAAACAAATATGTGTTAAATCATTTCCACTACAAAACTACACCTTTCCTTGAAAAAAGGTGAACACTCAATGAGAAGATAAGGGGCAAGTATAGAAACAGAAATACCCATTTTTTTAAGGACCTGTGGGCTAAGAGGGGAGAGGAAGGGTTCTCGTATCAAAAGAATTTTCTGTACAAAGTTAATTAAAAAAAAAAAAATTAACCACAACATGTCAGTCCTGCTTTATTAATTTGATCTCCTTCTACGACAAGGTGACCCACTTAGTGGATGAGGAAAGGGCTGTGGACATTGTCTACCTGGATTTTAACAAAGCTTTTGATAGTGTTTTTTAATATAGTATTCTACCGGAGAAATTGGCTACTCGTGGCTTGGATGAGGGTACTCTTTTCTGGATTAAAAACTGGCTGGATGGACAGGCCCAAGGAGTGGTGGTGAATGAAGTTAAATCCAGCTGGTGGCTGGTCACAAGTGGTGTCCCCCAGGGCTCAGTATTGGGGCCTGTCCTCTTTCACATATTTATCGCTGAACTGGATGAGGGGATCGAGGGCACTCTCAGTAAGTCTGCAAACAACGCCAAGTTAGGCAAGTGTGTCAATCTGCTTGAGGGTAGGGAGGCTCTACAGAGGGATCTGGACAGGCTAGGTTTGCTGAAGCCAAATGTATGAGGTTCAACGAGGCCAAGTGCTGGATCCTGCTCTTGGGTCACAACAACCCCCTGAAACGCTACAGGCCTGGGGAGGAGTGGCTGGAAAGCTGCACAGCAGAAAAGGACCTGGGGGTGCGGGCTGACAGCCATCTGAGTATGAGCCAGCAGTGTGCCCAGGTGGCCAAGAAGGTCAATGGCATCCTGGCTTGTACCAGCACTGGTGTGGCCAGCAGCACCAGAACAGTGATTATCCCCCTCTACTCGGCACTGGTGAGGCCACGCCTTGAGTACTGTGTCCAGTTTTGGGCCCTTCACTCCAGGAAGGACAACTGAGGTGCTGGAGCGTGTCCAGAGAAGGGCAATGGAGCTGGTGATAGTTTTAGAACACAAGCCTTATGAGGAGTGGCTGAAAGCCTGGAGAAAAGGAGGCTCAGGGGAGACCTTTTCGCGAGGTGAGGGTCAGGCTGTTCTCCCAAGTAACAAGCAACAGGATACGAGTAAATGGCCTCAAGTTGTTCCAGGGGAGATTTAGGCTGGATATTAGGAAAAATTTATTTACACAATGGGTTGTGAAGCATTGGAACAGGCTGCCCAGGGAAGTGGTGGAGTCCTCATCCCTAGAAGTGTTTAAAAGACGTGTAGATGTGCTGAGGGACATGGTTTAGTGGTGACCCGGCAGTGCTGGGTGAGCGGTTGGACTTCATGATCTTAAAGGCCTTTTCCAACCAAAACGATTCTGTGATTCTGTGATGTTAAAAATAAATGGTCAAGGATGGTTTCTTTAAATATCAGGTTATAACTATTTTTCAGCTAAGCATCTTCTCATAAGTTGGTAAATGATATATATTTTAAAATTTTTCTCTTCACATTCCTGAAGTGTAAAACTGAAACAAAATACTTCAATGAAAATACATATTGCTTGAGTTTTGGTTTACATAAATTAATGTTTCAACAAGAAAACCTATGATGAGTCCAAACTATCTAGTTGACTGATAAAATGGTCAAAAAATTTGCTGTTTTTGCAGTAGCTTTCAATTGCTGAGGTTTAAGAAGTAATTTGAACTGTCACTGGACATAAAAATACATGTGCATGTCTTCGGAAGTCTTATGATGAGCATAAAATTACAAATATTTACAGATATCCACACCACAATAATCTTGTACTGCCAGAAACATTCCAAGTGGTCACAAAATAGGAGCATCTGTAGCTTTGCAGGGTTTTTTCTGTTTAGCAGCAGCACGCCCAGGGCTCATTGTCCTGAACGTACGGGTTTTATGCTGAAATTCATTCAACTGCAGTCAATAAGGAAGGTAAATGGCAGAAGAAATAAAGACAGAAGACTGAAGTGCCATGTCCACAGGCATAAAAGGTATAAACCCGAGGAGAATAGAGCCCAGCTTGTCCTCACTCACAAGCCAGGCCACCCTAATTCTCCCTACAAATGTAGCTAATTTCAGAGGCACGATATTAGATGAAACACACCACTGATCTGCCAACCTCATTTCTATGTGAAGTTTAACATCCTCAGCTTCCACTGAGTTCAGCAAATAGGAAAAGATTCAGAGCAGCTTGGAGCACGAGAGAACAGTGAGACAAGCGTTTATCTCATCCATTTTTTAAAAATACCATTAGAGGTTTAACGACTGGTATAATAATTATGATACAGCGCTTATGAAATTCCAGGTCATTAACCTCCTCTGCCATCTGTAAAATGGAAAAACTCTGGCGTTACTATTAAAAGAACAGTACACAGAAATAATTAATATTTATTAGACTAGTCGCACTGAAAAGACATGAACATAAGTAGTGCCGAGGTTGCAGTGCGCTGCCTCTGACGGCACAGGGAGTACAACACTGTTGTGCAAAACCCTACAGCCATCTCAGGTGGCTGAGATATCCACCCAGTCAGCAGTTGTGTGGGGAGGACGTGGGTCTTCTGTAGGTCCTCTGTTGTATTGCCCGTCCTACGTGTGCACCCATGTTCACCTGGTGCCTGGTGAGACCTGGTGGACCTGGTGCCACTGTGAGACTCCAGGATTTCCTCTAGTTGCCTTGTTGTGTTGCAAACAGAGGGCCAAAATCTGCCTGTCCTTGTATAGACAGGAAGGAACCCTTTCTCTCCTTCAAATCCTCTTGAGAGCATCATTTTGCTGAAAAAAAGGGCTGTTGCTGTCATTGTGTTGCTGATATCATAGAGGAACTCGGTGACTGAATTCCTTTTAACCTGACCTGTGTCATCTTCCTTGGGATTCAGAGAGCTCTGGGACACTGTCATGCTCTCCAGCATTACTTCTCATCCGCTGATAGCTGGAAAGGCAAAGATTTATTGGAGAAGAAGCCAAGAAGGCACCAGCAGTAATTCTTTTTTTACACTGTAAAAAAGGAAAATAAAAATTCCTGTGCGCTTTCTGGTTTTTGGGCATACAATATCTTCCACAAGTAGTTCACAACTAAGTCTCCCAGTGACCACATCTGCGTCATCTAACTAAAGTAAAACTCAGCAGCTTAAAGCTAGACGTGCCCAGATGGTTCCTGGTTTTGGCTCAGAAGAAGAGGGCCCAGCTGGATCATCCAGCAGTCTCTTCTGGCTGCGGAGTTTTTTTACTCCAAAGTAAATCATAATTAGTCAAAGTATCCAATTAATGCAGACAACAACCATTAGGGGAACAGAGAGATGGTCAGCCTGTATCACTCCTGTTTTAGGAACCTAAGGCAAGGACTAGTAATAATGCCTGTTGACTATATAGCCCCTTGCTGTGATGAGAGGAATCTGCCACAGCACGGGAACTCAACGAACTGTCCAAAGATTTTGACACCAGGTCCAAGTAGCTTGGCTCTTCAGTCACCTGGAAATCTTGGTTAAAACGACGGTGTTCTGTCCCGCTTCCTACAGCACCTTTCCCTGGATGGAGGATCAGTTCATTGCCTGCCAACACACCTTTCCTCAACAGGGGACACAACAAAAATGTAACAAGAGATAATTTGGTAAATCTGTCCAGCCTTTTACTCCTCTTGAAAGGCACATCTCCTAAATGTCAGATGGCAGATGGCCAGGACCTGCGTAATGACCAGATAAAGCCATGCCCTGCCCCAGACAAAAAAGATACTTGCCCATTGCCATAGACACTCAGCAACTCCCCAAATTAATTGGGATAGCTTAAACAGCTGACATTTTGTAAGCCTTAATTCAAATTTCAGTGAAAGAAACCAGTATTAGTTGTGGTTTCATGAAAGCCCACTGCAAATTCTGGAAACTGCCTACCTACATATTGACAATTCAGGTGTATGACCATTCAGCTGGGATCAAGATCGTGCTTTTAGAGTGAATTCCCCTGTCATATCCATGTACTATGCACGTGTCCATTTCATGGACAATTTGAGAGCATGGTGATGAGTCTTCTTTTGAAAAAGACTTAACTGAAACCTGCAGACCAGAGTTTCTATCTTTTTCAGTTTTGTTACATAAAAAGCTTTTGGATACGTCCCTTCTAGTCTAAATTACATTTTGGGAACTGCACTGGACTGATCCCAGCAGACAACTAAGCCCCCACCCAGTTGATTTCTCCGTCCTTGCCAGAGGGATGGGGAAGAGAATCAGAAGGGGAAAAGCAAGAAAAGTTCATGGGTTGAGATGAAGACCATCTAACCAATAAAAGGGAAATGAAAGGGGAAAAAAACCAAGTGATGTAAAGGCAGTCCCACCAGCAGACTGATGCCTCATCAAGTGTCCAAGCAATGTCTAATTTACAAAAAGTTCCTTTTTCTTTTGCAAAGAAGCTGTAGATGCTGTGCAAGCACTGTTCAGCAATAGCTAAGTCACTGGTGTGCTATCAATGTTTTTTAGTCTCAGCTCTGAAACACAGCCCTATGGGGGCTGTTAGAAAGAAAATTGCATCCCAGCCCAACCCAGTGCAGAAACCTTAATTTTTGTTTTGTTTTAGCACTCTTGGATGGAACAGATGTTTTGAACAACCAGGAGTTTTTAAAATTTGCCCAGGATTGTAATGCCTCAGTGAGATTGTCATTTGCATCTTTGACCCATCTGTGCTGCTTCTGGCTCAGCCATACACCAACAGACCACTTCTTCTGTCAATACAGGTAATGACGCTGTTTCTTTAATGACCCCACGTGTTCTTGGGGTCCAGGATTTTCAAGGCATTTCAAAAGAAGATGAGAGTAATCATCTGGGAAAAGCAGGGGCTGTTTTGAAGACAGAAAACAGCAGCACTCTTCTTGAAGCATTTTACTGTAGTTGTAATAAGTCGAAGCCCAACACTATGTTGAACAGAAGAATCTGTCAGTAGGAGTAAAGGGAGACACCAGATATAAAAAGATGTATTATAAATGATACATGACATACCAGTCGTGGGGGTGTTAAAATGACAGCTGGGCTTTAACACCTCATCGAGGACAAAGAAATGTGTTCTTCTGTAAGTGAATTCTGTCTTCAATCCATGGCCACTGTGGGTTAGGCATCAACTGCTCCCGACAGGCGTACTACCAGTAAGGAATCTTAACAAGGAGGCTCTTAATCATTTTCACAATTCTTCTTGTCACTTGAGATGACACAAAGTATTCAGTCTTTTGGCCCTCTCCTCATTTTCATGAGCTGCATGCAGAGAACCACCAGAGATGTAAGGTGTCAGTTTTAGTTGAGGCATTGCATTAGGGCGAGACAATTAGTCAGAAAAATGTTCAAGGTCAAAACCACACACTCAACAAAATGTTCACTTCTGAATGCTGTAAAATCTCTTGTTTCTTATTATCAGATCAAGGACTTAGATGGTAAGGTTTCACGTAAAGCCACATCTAGAGTGGAAAGTAGAACTAGTGCTATAACATGATGGGCAGAGAACTTCAAGCCCTCTAAACATGAAGCCTATCTGTTCTAGGTAACATAAAACTGATTTGTGATTAAAATGTTTTTGCACCCTTAAAATCTACTGGCCAAGTCAGAATTATTTTTTTTGCAACATTATTTTTTTTTGCCTAAAATGTTGTTTAAAAATTAAGTTGTACTTTAAATTCTTAAAAGTCTGAAATCGAACATATACTAAACTGAGTTATTCTAAAAAATACTGCTTTTGTTAAAAAAAAAAATTTACTCAATTTTAAAAGATATTTATTAACCTTTTTAGGCATCAAAAATTTGCAATTTCTTGACAAAAATAAGGAAATGAAAGTGGAATTTATGAAATCGGGAATTTATATTTTTTTAGATCTGAGCTTTTTACTCTAGAAAAGTTTTAGCAACAAAGTTGCATGCTGCCTCATTTTATAGGTAGGATTTTTTGAAATGAGACTTTGCAAACAAAAAGGATGCTACTTTTGATGGAGCAGAGTCACAGACAAGACTTTTAAAATAAAAGATTACTGTTTGTTTTTCTCTTCCATTTCCTACAGTTATGACAAGCCAGTGACAGATTAAATCTGTGACAAGCCATCACAGATTTAATAACATGTGCTAAGACTTTTATTACAAAGCTGTAAATAAGTTTCTTTGAGGATCTCAGTGCAATTCCTTCTCTTTTCAAAGGCTCATTGCAGACTGCTTTAAAGCAACGAATAGTAAACACAAATAAAGACCAAATGTCAACCAGGGAGGTGTTCCTAATGTCTCTTTCTCCTAATTAGTTGGTGTAAGAAATTTAATGCACAGGGATTTAAAGGCAAACAGAGAAACCACTAAAGAGTGCAGATATAGGCACTTTCACTACAAAACTACACTTGATAAATAGTCACACAATAAACTTCGTGTAACACTCAAGGATTACTGACCTCCTGTTGATGCAGAGCAGCAAGTGCAAGGTATGCTGCATCACTGTTGATCTAACAGAGTCTAACCAGAAAACCTCTAAGTATCCCCAGCAGGTTTGCTGAAGAAGTCAAAAGGAGATAAGCAACATTCAGTGATTAGCCAGATACTCTGACTCAGGTGAGCCAGACACGAATGACAAAAACATCTGCAACGTGCAAATGTCTGCAGGAGTGACTGGCGATGGTATTTCAGTGCATTTGGCTGACAGCATGTCAACTGTAATTGGGTCAGACTGTCCTTGCTACACTCTGCGGTCCCTGATTAAAAAATGCCATGCTTGCTTTCTTCACATGATTAAGGGTGACCTTGCATGCTACAGATAACATTTTAAACAATGCTTTTGCCAACTTCATGATAGAGATAATTAGCAAGACAGAAAACGAAATAAAGGAACTGCCACATCTGATCAGACCAGTATTTCATCAAGTCCAGTATCATGTCCCTGCCAGTAGCCCATTCCAGAAACTTCAGAGGAAGGTGAGAGAAACCATGCTGTTGGAAAGCTGTGGAGTGTCTCTCGCACAGGGAAAATGTGGCTGGTGTTTCAACTCCCTCTCTCAATCAGAAAAATAAGCAACGCACCCCTGGTGATTAGGGCTGCAACTACTGAAGCAGAAGAGATTGAGGCTTAATTCCCTGTGACCATCACTGTTACGTGACCAACACAAAAGGCAAGAGGCAGAGAAGGGAGAAGCTTTCACACTGCCTTACCAACCTAGCAGCACAGATGCTTAAATTCAGGCATTGTGAATGTCTTTCCTTAATCTCACCGCCTATTTTTCTCTGCTTGTTGCATGCAGTCAACAATACCTGTCTTCCTCAGAAGAGTGAGATAGAGTAAAATTCTTAAAGTTGTTAAAGTTTGCATATGTTTTTGCCATTAGGAAAAAATAAGAAAATAAATATCAGCAACAGGCATATAGTGTCTGACTGTTGTGCATCAGTAGATCTCACAGCACTTTACATAAGGTATTGGGAAGCATTTTCTCCACTTTGAGGAGAAAGTCAACTGTTCTCTCTGGATCTATGGTAAAATTCTAGTAGCACTTTAGATAAGATACTAGCAAGTATTTTCTCCTTTTTTTAGTGGAAGTTGAGTTTTCTTTCTGGATGTATGGTAAAATTCCTGTAAATGTAAATGTTCCCCACTTCCCCATAAATATCGAATTCATTTTGACATTCCAGCACCTATTTAGACCCAAAGATACAGTGAACCACAAGCAGTTGGTTGAGACGTCCATTTTGTTGCATTTTGTGTTTATGAGTACTAGTTTTGTTTCTGGTTCTAGTTGTATGAACTCCAACAGCAACAACAATCTTCTCAGAAGACCAAATGCAATAATAAATGTTCACAGTACTATGTTCTAAGGCCAAGATTTTAAAAACAATAGCAATTCAGATTCCTGATTTCAGGTGTTTAAAAAGCCAGTTTTCTAAGAAGACAGAAATTGTGTTATTCAACCAGGCCTCCTCCAGGGATTGCAAGCTGGATGCTCAACAAGGGATCCATCCAGAATTATGAGGGGCCTTGAGAGACTTCGCTTTCGAGATCACACCTTTTCTGGGAACCTACAGAAAGCAGGCTAGCAAAGCTGTTTCTCGTAGTGGATAGAAAGAACCAACTGAATTTCAGAAGGAAACTATTTTACAACCAACTACATACTGCATACAAATCTTTTATCTGAGTGGAAAGTTAAGTCTGATACAGAGAAAAAGCAAATTTCCAGTTGTCTCTATTGGAAATTAGCATAATCTTTTCAGTATTCATGTGCCCAGAAAGGAAGATACTAATGAAAACATGCTTTATTTTCAACATTTAGCTTGATTTCTAGGCAGCAAAAGTTCAATTGTGCAGGTGGGGAATAATTCTTTGTCATAAAACTAGTACCATTCATCGCAGTGTTAGCCATGCAAATAAAACACATGTATTACATGAATGACTTGAATCAGGCAGCAAAAAACCTCAAACCAGCCCCAAACAAGCCAACAAACCTCTCCACAATACACTATGTTTTTAACAGCGAGAAATTTCAAACAATCTGTTTTTCATCACACTTGTTAGCAGCCATTTAACAAGGTTACTCTCAGCATTAATCTTTACTTGAGATTCTGCTGGTTCTCCCTGCAAGATATTTGTAAAGTTATTGTGAACAATCAAGCTTGAAATCATTTCAATAAAATCATATAGCAATTTATTTCTTATGTTCAAGGAAAACTCTACACTGCCACTGACAATTGTTAGCAGCAGGTGGCTGCTGCCAGTTCTATTTTTTCTAGTGGCAAAATCTGTAATGTCAGCTGATGGATCCTTTATGACCTATCCTGAACAGTGAAGCACTGTGTGCTTTGACACCCTTTGCAGCTGCTTAGCTGCTCGCCAAAGCTGGCACAGCCTGTCTGTTGCCAGCTGTCCTTCTGCCAGGGCACAGGACCTTGAATTCTGAACCCTGTCATAATTTTTTTCTGGAATAAAGGGCTACTTCTGCACCTTTCTCCTTATTTCCAGTACCCAGGCACCAAAAAAAAAAAAAAAAAAAAGCTGGACTCTGGTGCTGTGTAGTTAATAGCTAGTGGCAGTGATTCCAGAAGAAGCAAAACCTGCTGTCTGTGCTTGCAAGGAGGGGTAGGACATGCTTCCACTGTGCCAGCAGCTCCAGGACGTGAGCATCAAAATTAGGTGACTCCAACAGGTTTGATGTTCCTGTATTCATTCTTGTTTTAATTGGGGTTCATTGAACATGAGTGAGAAACTTATTATCTGGGGAAAAACATGGAGGCAGGAAGGGAGGAAGCAGGTGATGGTCAAAGACATCACGATCAGCAAGAATGCAACAATAATGAAAGCATTCTTTGTGTGATTGAGTTTGTGAAGCCCAGAGTACGGATCTGGAATTATGACACTATCTTACTGTTATGGACACAATAAATGTGAGGTAACAATGCATTCAGAGTATAGCTCTGAGAAACTTCAAAAAACCCACCCCAATGAAACAAAAACATTCTGCCTGCTGAGATTTCAGATACATGAAAATACACTTAAAAAGTGATTGCAGGAAGTTAATTCAAGGGTAGAAGGAGCTACACAAATCATCACTCTCAACCTAAGAAAATGTTAACCCACCACGTAGGACCTTCCTCCATCCCAAGGCCTGATACCCACCAGAGGTGTGTGTTTCAAATCCCCACACAGTGCAGACATGTGCTTCACACATGTTCCCTGCACACACGAATTTCCTCCAGCTTTACATGAGATATGCATAAGAAATGCCCAACAAAATGTGATCTAAATAGCTAACCTTAAAATATCATGCATGATAGCTAGCAAGGTTAACTTGCAATATTAACTGAAAATACTGCTTGCATGTCTGGAAATTAAGATGGAACAGCTCAAGAAAACAAGTAATTTGTGTGATTAAATACACATGTACAAGATGACAAATAGCATTAATATGAGCAAAGAAACTTAACAGCCAGCTCCCAATTATGTGACGCATCATTGCCCAGCTAACAGATAACTTGACCCAACCATATCTGTTTTTGCCATTCTGCCTGGATGGAGAAAAGCTGATTAGCATTTTCAGAGCAGATCTAATGACCACAATCGATGCTAACTCCTCCTGGTGCAAAGGAAAAGGAGGAATCAAGGGAGCACATTGCTTGATCTGCTGCACGGACCTCCTCTGTCAGGCTGCCTGCAAGGCAGAAGATCAGCGAGGGCCATCTGCCACCAGTGAAACTGAGGTGTTAGCTGGAGCAAAGGGGTAGGAGCTCACAGTCCAATGGCCACTTTCACAGAAAACTTGCACCTCTCTTTTTAGATCTTCCTTCTTCCTCCCCAACCATTTCTCTTTGTGTCAGCAGAGAGTTTGCTCTCTTAAGGCAAACCAGATCCTACAGAACACCTTCACACAATCAATATTTTCCTAGAAACAAATAATTTTTATAACCTCAGATGACAAAGAACTTAATATTTAAAAAAACTACGCAAGCTTTGAGAGTACCAGGCATTCAGCACTCTTTCACTTAGGGCATAGTCGAGATTTCAGTGTGCATAGCAGTAAGTCTGGGGGTTTCTTTATTTGCTGAAACATATATCTGACAAATACTGAGACATTTTATTTCTAGCCTTTGTTTTCCTCCATTTGAATTGCTTCTGGGATTTTGTTAACATTTTCAAACCACTGCTATAACCATGAGACCTAAACAAAACATCAAAAATTCTTCTCATCCTTTCAGAGAAAAACATCTGTGGTGCAGACTTGTGGCATTTTTGTGCTGTACAATTATTCATTGTGCTTTAGCTCCAGAACTAGAGATTACAATATCATCTAAGGGTAAACATTCCCTTTACCTATACCTCAATTTCCCTGAAGCACTTTTATTGTTCTGTTGCTCAATGCTACTCCAAACATATTTAGATAGAAATGTTCTTGGCTTCATTACTTTCTGTTTGTTTGCTTTGTAAAATATTTAAAGGAAGTTATGGGTGCAAGGTTATGGTCATGTGGTGTATGTTAGCACTGAGAACTGTTGTTTCTACTGCACCGCAACAGCATAACAGCTCCTCAGCTAATTAGAATGGCCAAGCTCTGGGCCATGGGATGTCAATCACTCATTCCGCAGTCCAGGCATTTTCCATATACGTCTTAGTAAACCAAAAATATTGGCCAGGTAATGACAGTACGTCATGTTTCTAGCCATGCAGTGAGAATAAGGCAGCATCTACACTTTCCGAGAAAAAAATGCAGATTTATCGAAAGGATGAGGTCATTGCCCACTACAGATAAGCTATTAACTTTAGACACTAAACCACAGATAAGCTATTAACTCCTTGCAGTCCAGTGACGATGAGAAAGATGGTTTTGAATGAGTAGGTTGTGTTATAAAACACTTGACATTTCAGAAAGAATGTTAAGAGTCCAGATATATGAATCTCACCTGGGGAATGTGCTGTCTCCTCCATAGAAGAGAAAAAGGAAGAATGGGAAATGTAGCACATAATAACAAGGGAAAAGACAGAAGTAGCAACTGCCATTGACAAATGGATACAGCAGAACATACATTTCTTGACATGCTGTGGGGAAAGACCTAAGGAAAAGGACATTACAGCAGGCACTAAGAATCAGCTTTCAGTATTCACCCTAGTGCCGTTATCTTCAGGTTGTATCAGCACAGACAGATGACTGGCAACACATCTGGGGCAGGCTTAGCTTTGCAGCATTGGTCTCTACCTGTGGAATCAGAATGATATTTCCACTGTAAAAAACCCAAAAAAACCCAAAAAACCAAACAAAAACCCACCTACAGGATACTCTTGTCTTTACATAACAGGGCAGAGGTTAATCATGTGCTTACTCACACCTTCTCCAACAACAGTGGGGCTCCCATTTCAAGTTACTGAGTTGTGTTTGGGGCTCTAATGGCAGATCTGCTCTGATCAGTGAACTGGCGGTGAAACAGATTAGCAGTTTTACCACCACGGTTTTTCAGGACAGGAAGATAACAAATTGAGCATTGATAGTGCCTTATTTCAGCCCAGGGGGGCCATGCTCTCTGGGCTCCTTCTATGGTCTGTACAAAGAGAGAGGCTTCTCCAAGGCATGATGACGAGCAGTTAAATTAGATCTCTCTTCTGAAATACCTCTATGTGAATCCAGCTCTTGTTGATGACTGTAGAGATTCTTTGTTAATAAACCCAGAAGCACGTGTTTTTTGAGACTTCTGTTGTTTAGTCCATCCACAAGAGGAAGCATACGTACTTAGGTCTCAATACAAGACAGTTGATCCAGGTCACTTACTAGGACCAAACAATATCCCAGGTAAAATGTCATACAAGTATCAGAAACATAAACTTTCCAGTGGGATACAATATCGAAACAAAAAGAGCAGAACAAGTAAAACCTAGCAGGCCCTAGGTTCCTACGTTTCTGTCATCTGCGGATATTCAGTTTTAATCGCTTTCGGATAGATATTACACTTATGACCATCTTCAGACTTCCCCAGACATCTTTGAAAATAGCAATGCATCAAGGTACCACTGCACTTTACCTCTTCTTTTCTCTCTAAAAGTACGTGCATCTGCAGTTTGAATGACAGTTGAAGATCATGGGCATCTGATATGTATGGAGTGAAGTGCATTTAGACTGGCTGTCAACAATAAATATTTATTTTTAAAGTCATGTTCTCCAACTTTTCAGTCAGTTCCTCTGCTTCCCACTGGTTTGCTATGTCTTCAATAGTTGCTGGTTTTTGCAAGGTAAACAGGCTGGCAATGAAGCACAGATTAAATCATTGAGTATGGAAGATTAAATTGTGGCAGTAAAATGGACTGATTGGAAACCATGTTTAAACAGACATCAATTTAATTCACTAAACAACCATTCAGCAACACAAAATCTTGGTAGATGTGCCCAAAGTCTCACTACAGGTTAAAACTAATTACAGACAAAACACATCATATTATGTTGTAAAATGTAAATCGTTTCAACAAAAAGCACTACACAAAAAACACTACACAAATTCTGCATCATCATCATCATCATAGTCGCAGTCTACTTCCCAATTTGTCCTATTGTCAGCAACTACAGAGAAAAACAGAGAACAAAGGATCATGTACTGTAAGTTTCCATAGCAGAAGAGCCCACTTTCCTCATGTGCCATGTTCACGTCGTATTTTTTATTTTTCTTGTTGAGGTTTTCTAGCTGAGTGGAGCAATATCTAAAAGTTTGCAAGAACTACCAAGGAACAAAGGAAATGCAATCAAAACTTCAACTGTAACATCGTAACTTACACAAAAAAAACACCACTAATGAAAATCTTCAAACTGACTTCATCGGAAAAAAGTACTCAGCCTGCATATTTCGAATAAAGTTCACGTAAGATATTTGGACACTGGGAAATACTAGTACCAGTGACTTTAAGCAGATTTCCTTCCAAGCTTCTTTCTTTGCTTTATGGTTCACGTTTAATTCAATATTTTCAAACATGACAATTAGGAGTTATTATGTTATTGTAGAGTTAGAATTGACGCTAACATCCATCCTGGATTCAAACAACAAAATTAAACTTCTTGCAAATTGATTCAAAGAAACAAGGAAGCAAGCAGAAGCTCATGACAGAAGGAAAGGTGGAGATGAGAAACTAACTGAAAAATATTATTTATTGCAAAAAAGGTATCATATATTATTTAACCTGAAATACAAGATATTTTATTTGTACTTGAGAATGAAATTAAAGTTTTGGTCCTCCTCATCTTGATCTGCAAGTTGAAGAATTGTAAAAATTCGTTTCATTGTGAAACCATGTTGCTGGTCTGCTTGGTTTTTTTTTTTCTTTTTTTTTTTTGTCTGAACTTTTTCAAATATCAAAAGATCTACATACACCTAATTAACAGGCTTTCTGAGACTTGGAAAATCTTGAATGCAGAGGACATAGTGGAAGCCTTTTTAGGTTATTGTGCTATAGAAGATCAATAACAATAAATAAAAGATTAATAAATATTTCATGCTTTTCTTTGAGATAAATGTGTTTAACTTTTCTTTGTGTTTTAATGCAGAAGAGTTCTACCAAAACACAGCAGTTATCCAGCTAATGACATCATCTGGGACATCAAACCCCCTTGTTTCTACTGTGTTTTGAACACATTAAAAAGCTTAAAAGTGGTAGAAGACTAATATCACATCAGATAACAACCTATTGATCAGATCCTTAAAACACACAGTAGAGCATAAAGAACTGCACATGAGAGCAAATGAGGAAAACAAGCAGAATAACAAGACACTGACTCAGTGAATACCACTACAGACAAAATAACTTCAGCTCCAGGAGAAATTTGAAAATTTAAAAAAAAAAAAAAATTAATTTGTACTCTTGGTAACATTTTTTAAAAATAGAATTAGGAATCAGTTAGCAGTTTTAGCAATATCTGTAAGAAAGAAGAAAAAAAGCTCTTAAATCAACTTTAAATCTGTTTGTTTACCATACAGCAGGATAACTCTTGCAGGTAAGAAGTAAGGTTATTAAGAAAAAACAAGAATATTAAAATCACAGAAATAAACTTAAAGTCTAAACTTAAATCTACTGCTGGAAGTTGTGAATGAAGGAATTGTAATTCATGGAGAAGCAGAAGGAGGTTTTGCCACCTTATGATCTCCCCCAGCTGCCATATTTACATCAGGAAACACCTACCAAGAAAAAATATTGTTTCTCTTCCTGGTATTGATCTTATATATATGAGGCCAGCTCAGGAGTTTGCAGGGCCTCAGAAATAGCCTAACTTTCTTCTAGGGAGGTAGAAATGCAGGCTGTGTTATCAATCAGTATAAACTGGTTTTGCTTTTTGAGTTTGACTCTCTGACCCTTTATACTGATTTTACACCATGTTTTTAACTGTTCACTTACACTGATGTGCATGAGAAGGGCCTTTGAGATATGAGAGAGTAAGAGATTTCAGCACCTGACACAGTATTTTGCACTTGACTTTCTTAAAACCAACAAACAAACAGAACCAAAAAAGCAGGAAAGCAGAACAAAACACTTGCAGCCAGATGGAAGAAAACAGAATAGAGGATTCTGATTTCAATTTACATTCTGAGAAAAAGGCTGCTTGGCAAAGAGTTAGAGGGACCATAGATCAGTTAAATTGCCTGCTTTCCAGACTCTTTGGCTTCATCACCGAGGAAAATAAGGCAGGCTCTATGTCCCCGATACCTACATCTAACGCCATAATCTCCAGGTGATGACCTTGACCCAGTCCTTGCTGCAAAGCCAGCAGTGTGGAGGAGTGTCACAGAAGTCCCTTTTGCTTGTGTCCATCGGGAGACCTTGGTTCAGCTTCTGACCAACCCACAGTGTTTCTGTTTGACAGTTTTGGGAGCACTTAGGTCCAGATGAATCCTCCATACTTTCAGGCATTTCACTGTGGTGCTTGAATTAAGGGTCTCACCGCCAGCCACCGGCTCCTTCTGCGGAGAAGGAGCACAGAGAGGCACACCCCGAAGACAATGCTGGCCTCCAGAGAGCTGAATCACCCCGCAGAAATATTTCCACAGTGAGGATGAAATGCTGTCACGGATTTCCAGCCAGCTGATTTTAGCAACTCCCGGTTCACTGAAGTCTGATGGCTCAGCCAAGGACGTAAAATTACACAGCCTGAATGAAGGTCTCTTTCCCCAATACGATTTTCCCATCAGTAACAGGAAAAAAGTTACAGTGGGATGAAAAATGAAACTCAGAGTTGTTGACAATGAATTTCATCCCATCTTCCAATACCATCTTCCAATACCATCTTCCTCTAATTAACAACGGCTACCAGTGAATCTATGGTGTACACAATCGCCAGCCCAAGTTCAGCTTCCTTATGCCCTATTGTGGTTCAACCTACGGCTTTTGTCACTGTTTTAAGTTACTATTATTTGAAAATGTCTTTTATTTCAAGTATTGGTTTTATAACAAGATCTCAAGAGATACCTAAGTCTCACGCAGGATAAAGGCTGTTGCTTTAAAAGCTTTTAGAGAATAAATTAAAATGCTTATTTAGAAAAAAAAAGAAGATTGCCTTAAAATAAAATCAGGCAGCGCATGCCAATTTCCTGCAGCATTTTGCAGTCACTCGCAGCCCAATATTAGGCAGTAGTTTTCTAGGAGGTGAGAAGCTACTCTTATCTAAAAAAATACAACCAGTTATTTGTACATCACAGACAAAATGTAGTTTCTGCCGTGCAATCAGTGGTTTGACTTAAACAAAACAAAACAAAACACAAGAAAAAAACCTCTTGTGTAACTTTTTTTTCTGTGGCTTCAGGTATCACATTTTAATTCTTTTTTCAAGATCAAGTACTAGATCTGGCTGCCGGGCCACAATTTAATTTACTCCTTGGATGAAGCCCAAGTTCAAACTTTCAGTCAAACACCAAAAAACGCCTTGTTGAAATTCCACTTAAAACCTCATGGGACAGGACAAAGTGCAACTTTGTTAATAAAATACAGAATTACAAAGCAAAGAGCGTGAATCTCATTTTTCCAGAGGATCTATAAATAAATCAACCTTTTGTCTGTCTGCTTGTCAGGTAAGCTTACCCGGAACAGGAGGGATTTTCCAATAGATTGTGACAAGTGAAAAACTCTCGGTATTGGCACGTGTGTCAGCATATAGAACCCTATCACCACCAGTCAGGGGGCTGGGGATGGCAGCGACGGGAGCGTTCAGCCAGCCGACAGATCAGGCCACACTTCAAGCTGTACAAGAAGACACTGCTGGTGGTCTGTGCCCACCCTTCTCACCGTGTTTCACTACACAAACCCAACTGACGGTCTTCCAACTCGTACCCTCAGCTGGATGTGGGGGCACAAACCAGCGAGCGCTGCTGGCCACGGTCCTTGGTGGCCTTGGCGGTGAGACCAATGTCACGGCAGTCGAGGTGTTCTGGCTGCAGAGGGCCTTGGTGAGAGAAGGATCAACTTCTTTCTGCCCCATCTTGCCTTGCTTTCACTGGCTGCTTTTCAGTCCTGGGTCCTTTCACTCCCCAAAGGGATCTCATCTGCTCCCAAAAACTTTTGTCTTCTTTTGGGTTTTGTCACTCTCCTTTTGTATTCAGCAGGATGTCCTGCCTATTTGTGGCCCCTTGAGCTTATGCTGCTCTTTACCACGCGACTTCTGTCACTGGTGTTTCCCAAAATCCACCATACGTGCCTTAGGTCACACCTTGCTCACTTACTTATTTAAAATGCTTATACATTTTGCTGGCTGTGCCAAGGCAGTGTTGCAAAATACTGAACTACTGCTGCTGGTTACACAATTTTATTATGCTCATACCTGGGTTCAAAGCCATCGGGTCAACGCTTACATGGGGTCCACATTTTACCCTGATTAATGGGCTTTTAATGTGTCACAAGCCTGTGTTTTGCTACAGAATCCAGGATTCTTGGCTGGGGACTCAATTTTTCAGTGATATTGGATATTCATCTAGTTAAAGAGACTTCAGTGAAGTATCTGATGGCTTCACACACACTCCCTTTGCAGGAGGAGAAGAGAGGCGAAAGAGAAGCATGGTACCTCCAGTTTGTACCCCTGTGCCACGGCTCAAGGCAAGGTAAAGCAAAGGTTCTTCTTTCAGAATATTTCTACAAGCAAACCCAATGAGGATTACTTTGGACCACCACGGAGAAAGTGGGGTTTTTATCACTGGAAATTCAGATTCCTTTATAACAACTTGCTGAAAGAATATATCAACTTTAGCAAAGGTCTAGGAAAGCATTAGTGGTTGGTGAGAGACAAGTATCAGTTTATCTCAATCAGCAGGAATTTTTCAAGGTGTGATTAAAGTTCTGAATGCTGCTTTGTCTAAAATTAAAATAGAGATTTGCATCTACAACTTCCAAACACAGACCCTGAACTCCAACATCAGCTATTCAATAGCCATGCCCCCTTGCTCACTTCCCATATTCAGTTTCTATTTTTCTGGGTACAGCTCTTCTCTCTAGACACCAGCTTCTTACATGTGCTGTTACACTGCCACACGTGTTCTATCCTAAGCGAGGAGAAGCTTCAGACTTGGAGAGTTAGTCAGCTCTACTCTTATTTTTTTCTACAAAATAAACCACATCTTTAGATACGTTTTTGTAAATTCCCTGCCTGTCGAAGTGGATCTAATCTAGATGATTACACAATATTGCCAACATGGCCCAGTTATTTCCCAGATTTGTCTTAAGCAAGACCAAAACACAAAGCAAGCCAAACCAAACACGACCATCACCAGCTCAACTCATAATCATACATCGGTTTGCACGGTCATGCAAATCTTTCCCAGATAGATACTGAATATCCCCATGATGAAAATAGAAGGTTTTACCTAATTCATATTTCCCTCAAGTGCATGTGACACCTACGGCACGTTATTTGGGTATTTGCTTAGAGGCAGACAGTGAAAAGCTGAGCTCTGTTCCCAGTCTGCTGCTGCTGAGCTATTGGTAACCTGGAGAAAGTCAGTTCCTGTAAATGCCTTCAGAGGACAAAACCTCTCAAAAGGATGAGCTACACCTTCCACTGCAGCACAGTGGAGGTGTCATCCTGCTGGCACTGGTTGTAATCTAGATGCTTTGGGTAACAACAGCCAAGCAGAGATGTCTTGACAGTGGGCACCAGCACAGCTCCACCCCACCTCCTCTCACCTCTCCTCACTCTTGAAGCCAAGAAGCCACACAGGGAGATTTGTCTGGCTCAGCTCTGGGAAACAGTAGAAGGTATAAAGGTGTGACAGGGCTGGAGGGAGTAAGATAAGGCCAGAGAAGTAAACGGTGGTATCGTCCCATATAGCACTGCGATACTGGCATTGATGAGCTTCGCATTCCCTGAGGATTAAGAAACGATACTGGTATGTTGCCCAGTGCTAATACTGCAAACAACTATAAAAACTGGGAACAGGTGGTTATGGCAGCTGAGCTAGAAACAGACAGAGGAAGCTTCTACTCCAATGAAACCATGATGAAACTGTGCTGTATGAGCAAGCTTTGATCACTTGCCAAAACCATCTGCTTTCCAAGCCAACATAATTTCTACTGTCTGCATAAGAGAGAGAGATCTTCCCATTAGTGTAAGTAAACCTTTTCCTTCTACCTGTGCCTCCAATCCTGGCATGGCAGGCAGCTGGCAGAGCAAGGAGTGAGGCTGAGAACATAATCCTCTTTTGTTTTACATAGTCACATGCTTTTAGAGAGTATTTTCAAGCTCTCTGTTTAAGGTGTTCCATAACATGCTCAGATACCAGAACGGGGAACTACAGGTCTAGCACTGGGCAATGTGGCCAATGCAGACCAAAGTAAATGAATTGCTCTCTGGCTTTGATGAAGCACAGGTGGAGCTGGCATGCACTTGTAGTATGACAGGAGGGAGTTTCAACTCTTAGTTATAGAAAATTATAAAGAAGGATTGTCCCTTTTCATTTATGAAATGTGGGGAGGAGGATGGAGAAAAAGTGTGGAATATAGCAGAGGAAAGACCTAAAGAAGGGAAGAAATAGCAGCGTCAAGAGAGCTTGCCACAGACCCTGATACAATGACCAGTGCCCTCTCGGTCCTGGGTCCCACAGGAGCAATCAGAAGAAGGAGAAGGATGTCTGCATCTCATGCTGGAGACAGCAACCAACAGAGCACAAGGCTCTGCTCTGAGCAGAGGTCCAAGGAAGAGGATCCGAGCCCAACAGCGCCACAGAAGGAGAGGCTGAGCTGCTTCTTTCTTGTTGGGTGTAGTCATGGATAGCGTTTCAGAGGAAAAACCCAGCCAGTGTATGTCTGGATGTCAGCTCTACATGAAGACACCAACAAAGATGCAAAAAATATATGTGGTCTGGCTGCAACGAATGGTTCTCTAAGCCCTAGATTGGCCCCTGCATGGAGACAAAGTAGTAAGGCAGTGTGGATGATCACACCCACACATTTCGTGCCAAGATGGGTTATAAATTGTGGACTTCAGCTAAAGCTACCAAAGAAAGGAGGGGTGAGAGAAGAGGAGATATCTCTTGAAACAAGACTAAACCACACTTTCAGCTTGGCTTCCACTGCAGCAGCAGATGTCCTCTGGAACAGCTGAATCAATGTTTTGATGTTCTCTACTGGAAACTCTCCTGCTGTGTTTTGTGCAGAACAACACTCTGTGACTCTGCTGTCAAGTAGGGCACAGGCAGCCCCACTGGGGCTGCTTTAAATTGCTGACTTGTGAAGGCACTCTGTTGTGTTTGCTGCAGCAGACCGAAGCTTAGAAATGTCTCAGCCTGTATCTCTGAAGAAAGGACCGGGGAGGGTGGGGTTGGGTGGGGGTGGGGGGGAAGTAATAATTGTTGTTATTTTTTAAATGTCTTCCTTTGCCGGTTTGAAAATGTATCAGAGAGCCACCTAAAATAATACAGTTTGCAGACTGAGCCAGAGCACAGTCAGGCTGCACATGGCAGTAAGAGAACAATCTTACACTGCCTGTGAGGGAAGCTCTGTGAGGAGGATCTCAAGAGACCACTCACCATCCACACCCCTGTAATCAAACAGGACCAAACACACAGCGTCACTGCAAGGTCTGGCCTCCTAACAGCAGAGGGACTGGGAATAACAGCAATGTCTATTTTTAGTGCAGCTGGGGGCTGCTTAGCTGGTACAGCTCTGTCTGTGTCTCTGCATCACCCCTGGGCAATGTCCCAGAAAGTCATGGTCCACGTTCTCTCTGGTCTTGCACTCACAGCTGCTAGTGTGAGGCAGTAAATCCCATCCTGACTCTCCTGCACTGGTGTAAGCGATCGTGCAAGGCGGTAGAGACTGGATCCATCTCAGACAGTGCGAGGAGCGCGAGGTCTGAGAGGACGGTGTGTTCTGCATGCACCGGTGTGCCAGCCGCCCTTCAGACACCAGCAACGATGGCTCTGCTACACCTCTGCCCGTATCAGCGGGGAGAAAGTCACTGAGGAGTGCTCGAGGCACCAGCTCCCGCTGCGCCAGGTTTCTGTGCTGGGCATCCAGCTGAATAGCAACAGGGAGATGGAAGAGTCAAGGTCAAACTCTGATATTTAACATTTTTCAGATTACGGACTGGAGGAAGCTGTTTTCAAAGACTCTGACTCCCATTTTCCTTGTGCTCTCAGGTGATCTTAAAGGCATTTCCTGACTAGCAGAACAGCCTCTTTCCCTGAAAAATTAGGAATGCTGGTATTTCACTGGGAGACAAAATGGGTCCCTTCTAGGCTGCCTGAAGGCTTAAGAATTACCAATTGCAACATTTGCCACAGATGCACCTGGCAAAGTAGTTTTAGTTTGATTAAATTCCTGCCAGAGGCAAGTGAATTCACAGAGAATTGTTTTACATTGTTGGGTAAGTGGGTAGAAATTAAACAAGTCATTCACCAACTGCAGCTCCTTCGGCAGGTGGTGCATGCACATGTGCTGTTTGGAGGATGGTTCTCAAGGTCTCTTTGGTCACTCTTTCACTAGCAAAAGACCAGTCCCTTTCATGGGAATGGCACTCTTTGTTCCGTGAGAAGTTATGACAACACTATCTCATTCTTCCTGCGGACAGCTTAGCTCCTGGTGCTTGGAAGCAGAAGGCAAAATTTCACAGGAGGGCCATTTAGATCCGAAACGGAGACTATCAGCACTCAAGTGTTGGGGATTCTCAAGTGTCAGAGCAGGCGAGGAAAAACATCTGAACCTTCAGTTTCTGCACCTGGAGATGCAGGATTCACATTTCTAACTTCCTTTACAGACTTAGTTGTAAATGTCCCTAAAATAAATCCATCATGAAAATTAATTGTACCCAGATTATTCTCCTTCTTGTTGCTAAAGTGAACAGATTCCTGTACTTTACCGAAGGCATCTGTCTTCTCCAGGAGAAGAACTGGAAAGATTGGAAGGACCTTCTCCAGTACTTCAGTAAGACCGGTGATATGGACACAGTTGTCAGTAGAAATATCTTATGGCAAACAAACTTGTAGCAGATGTGAAACACTGATGCCATCAGTAGAAATAAAGCTAACATCAGGAAGTGTTCTTCATTTTTGCAATTTCTGTCTTATAAGCAGATGCCCACCTTTATAACACAATCAAAACCTTTCACAGTTCTGTCCATATCCTTTAACCTCAAAGGGAACTCAGTTACTGACATGGTGAAGACAGGACTCGCACTTCTCCACTGGCCTCAAGAGGCACTTAGCCAAGGCAGATCTACAGGCTTAAAGGATGCTCAGGATCACCTGCTGTTCCTTCCTTCCTTGCCTTTGTAACAAGGAGCTTTGCCGTAGGCAAGAACTGAGGTAGAAATATGCCTGTTCTGTCGTGTGTGCTCAGGAAACCTGTAGCTGGTAGCACGTGCTCACACTAACTGGTTTTACTGTAACTGGTGCCCAGTTAAACCATTTTTAGGGTAGATGTACACTTATGACTGGGCTGCATTCTTGGCTGAGTTACACCATTCTGTGAGTCTGTCACAAGCACATGGCTGAGGAAACCAACGAACAAAAAAAGAAATATGTTCAGAAGTGCATGCTGGTTGTCAGCTTCTTAACAGTGGTCTGATTTTTTCCCTTAAAAAACCCCAAAGACTAGATTACACCTGAAAGTTTCAGACTTCTGCACTGCTAATCCTTCTCATGTTCAGAAGAAAAGTAAACCTCGAATATTTAGATGCAGGTAGTTCCCTGAAATGATGTGCTTAAACACACATGAACCAAATGAGATATCCTGCCTGATAGTAAGTATGAACAGCTACGGAAGATGAGGCTCTTGTGGCACTGAACACTTGCAGATCAGATTAACGTCTCTTTGCAGTGCCCTGGACACTTCTGGGGAGTCGCAGCAGTCGTTTAGTCTGTGCCTTCCCTTTTCCTCAGTGACAGCAGATATGAATCACCAGGAGAAGAAAAGATTTCTAAACTTCTGTTCTTACCAATCAATTTTGAAGAAATCTGAGAATCATTTTAACAGTCCTGGGTCCCTAGCAACTCATATAGGACTTACTGTAGTCACAAACCCAAAACCTATGGAGATAAATCTACCTGAAATTCGGAAGCATTTGGATACGAGCTTGCAGCAAGAATCTCGTCTGTTACTCTCTCTCTCTCTCCTCTCCCAGTAGCTAAATAAATGTGTCCTGAGCCTCTCTATTCACTTGTTTACTATTATTTATCTGAGCTTTGAACTATGCTTCATTCTTTCGGCTGGGAATGAAAAGGAAGAGGTAAGTTGGTTATGTTTCTATGCCAGTCTACACATATTATTGCTTCTTCCAGATAAAGAAAGTGAGGATCTGTCTGTTTGCCTGAGGAAGAGAGTGATTCACCCACGTTTTACAACTCAACAAAAGCCATGCAGTTGTAAAGCACATCCCAACATAATTAAAACTGGAAACAATTACAACAATGGGCTGATGGCAAAGAGACATGACAAGCTATTCTTGCTGGAGAATATACGCAGTTAAGAGGTACCTTCTTGGCAGTGCAACTCTCTCCAGACTGTGAAGCTGGTTAAGTTTAAAACCCACACATATTGTTATCTCATATTAACAGATCAGTTTTCCAGAAACTTTTAAATCACAAACTTTGTCCTACCACCTTTCAGCCACTTTATTCCTGCCAAAGTGCCACTATGATTGCTACGGCTGGGTAAGGAAGTAAGTGAGCTTTTGGACATACAACATTTCTTTCAGGCCTATAAATGATTAAGAAAGGTCTTACCGTGAATGAAAGGGAAATTTACAAAACAGGATGTGCTCCGTTTTCCTAGAAAGGGCACAGTTAATGAAAACTGAAAGGTAGCACCTTCTAAAATGGAGAAAGGAAATGTTTGTTTGTTTGTTTTTTAATTCCAGGAAAAGTTATCTTTATGATAAGTCCATGTTGCAAATTCTGTTAATATCTTATCACACTTAATGAGATTAGAAGCGTTGTGAGAGGATAAGTCATTGCAAAAAGACAGGTGACCCTGATCACTGCTCTTGCTGACAGCCTTAGAAGATATGGAAAATGAATCAACGTCCTGTAAGTCCTTGTAGAAATGCTTCAGGGGTCTGCTTAGTGCTGAATGCTGTCATGGCCTGGTAAAAATAAATCAGCATTAATTCTACCGTGGTAAAAATTTGCCTTTATTTTGAGGAGTGAGAAAAGGTAGCCTGCTGCAGGCAGTGAGCAAAAAGGAAAGATGCCACCCAAAGAAAAACTAGAGAATTCCTCAATGAAGCCTTGAGGTTAAAGAAACCCATACAGCCAACACATCCTGATAAAACAAGATGTGTGCAACAATGAGTAATCAACCGACACAAGTTTTTTTCTTTACCTAAAACTCTGGAAGAGTCGCTTGAGCAAGAAACAAAATTACAGCAATGGGGCAGTTAGGGCAGAAGTCCATTACCACGCATTAGAAGAGTATTCAAATGCTATTCAAATGCTTCTCCTGGGAGAGAGGCATCCCAGCAAGTTTGGAAAGCCTAAACCCTTTCTGAAGTCAGGCACTGCTGGGGGAAATAAAGCCAAAAGCTAAAAAGGCTTCTCTCTTCCTACCTGCCACCCACTACACGCCGGCGAACACCTGCCTCAGTTTTGCCGAAAGAGCAATGTCATTTACTCGGTACAGAAGGATATTTTCTCACACATTTATGGACGTTCTGAAATGGCTGCTAGAAAGACTGCCAAAAATACCGTGTAAGCTACAATTGCTAAGTTTTTTATCACACACACCTGTCAAAATGACATCAAGTGCAGTACAGATATGACAATGCTGAACAGACGTTGATGACTTGCTTCTACAGCATGTGGTGTCCCCTTGGTAAGTGTGGAAATGGAAGGGGTGAGGGGTGGCCAGGTGGAAAGTGGGCTGGATTGACCTCTGTGAATTTTGTAAGGGATAACACATGTGATGGAGAAGTGATTAAAAGGGGAGCAGCCTAAGCCAAACTAGCTCATGTTTGCCCCAAGCTAGAAACAGCACAACAGCTACCACAGCTCAGAAGAACTGCTAAATTCATGTACAGCCACGTCTGGACGGGTTGATGGATCCCCAGGAACTGCAGGAAAACAGACCACGTATTTCTTCAAACTGCTCTTTTGACCCTGCAGAGAGAAACGACCATTTCCTTGACAGCTGGTTCAAAAAGTCAAAGTATCGTCCTTGTCCTGCACGTACCAATTTACTTTTCTCTCTCTCTGAAACATCTGCAACTTGCTTTATGATCTCGCTCTTCTCAGAGACCGAGAACCTCCGACCACAACCAAAGCGACACTCACAGGCAGCCCCCTGAGCACGAGTCTCAGCCAGGCTCTGGCTGGTAAAACCCTAAGTCATTGTAATTCCAGCATCAAACCCATTTCAAAGCCAATTGTCAGCACTGATGTAACTAAAACTTGTGTACGAAATCTGCTAACCTTTCACTCGGAGGGGGCAGGCGCTGAAAGGAGCAGTTGTAATCCTTCGTAGTCTTTGTGATGCCGACTGTATTCCGATGATTGTGCTGAGTTAAACACAAAGACGAAGGAAAAAGAAGATAAAAGCAGTTTATTCATAAGACTAAGCAACTGGGCCCTCTAAAATATCCTTTTTATAGCGGGATTCACGCAGTTCTTTTTCTTAAGAAAAGGTGGCGGAGCAAGCTGAGCTCGCTAGGCACAGCGAGTTTGTGGGGCATCTTGTGCACCGGGATCGAGTTGTGCTACCTGTATCTTACACATCAAATCTCTGAGACGTCCACCTGTTACAGGTCCAGATTCTCATCACATTCACAAGCTCAGTGTTTCCCTGACAATCTGGGGAACAGTTAAACACTAAATGCCTTGTAGCACCACGTGAGAGCAAGGGGTGCAAACTGCACAGACCAGCCGCCGGGCCAGGAGAGCAAGAAAACCTGTGAGAGAATGTTTTCATTCTGAGTCCTGGGTAAGGAGGCTAAGAAGGGTGCGAGCATGGGGAATGATGATGAAACTTTTTTTCCATGAGAGAGATAAACAATTGAAATGCTTAAACCAGAGCGATGGGTTTCATTAGGTCGAAAACCACCTGGAACAGGTGTCTCAGTGCTGCAGTGGATAAGCCATTTCAAACAATTTTTGTCAGCAGCTCGAGTGATGTAGTTGGCTATGGAATTTTTTGCATTTTGCTGTGCAGTTCTGCTAAATTTGGTGTCAGATTTTGTTGGTTTTATTGGTTTTTATTGCTCTCACCCCTCATCATTCAAGGGGAGTTTTGGAAGTGAGAAATTTTATCTGTTTTAATTCTTTCTCCCTAGTAAAACGTTTTGCTCCACAACTATTGCCTCAGCTGCACAAATCAAACACTTTCTTCAGCAGAACTCAGCTTTCCCTGCCTTTGCATACGCTACAACTGCCTCTGCTGAGTGGATGTGCCCAGCCAGCCAAGGTTACCAGGTGGAGACATCCACGGGCTTGGATTTTTAAGGTCCAAAGAGAGTAACTTGCCCTCTTTGCCCTTCTGCTGCCCCAGCTGCTTTGAAAAGAGATGCTCAAAACCACTCCACTAGTTTCTGTAGTTCTGTTAAAAAGGAAACAGTTTCCTTATTATCCTGTAAATTGCAATATTTAATTTCAAGCGTTCCATACACTCTGAGTTGTTTTGTTTCCTTTTGTGACAAAAAACGGAAATACAGTCTTCGACCTTGGTAGAAATACTTTTAAAATTTGTTTCATGACCACGTAAAACCCAATGTTTTCTATCGTTTCAAGATAGGAGGAATTTCCACTTTGAGAGCAAACAGCGCAGTCTGTCTTTAACTGATCAAACATGCAGCCGCAATGAAAACTAACATAAAACTTTTCCAAGAATTTAACTGCTCTGAAATGAAACTATCTGGGAACTCAGGTTTTTTCTCAGATTGAAGCAACTCTCACAGCAGTTTCCAAACTAACAAAATGACCTGAATTGGTGACTCACAATAAAGGATTTCAGAACTGTGAAAGAATCATCCAGGAGAACACAAAAATTTAAAAATGAGATTCCAAAGACTTTTGGACCTCAGAAAGAGAGAACGATTCTGTCTGTGCCAATGAGAAAGTGTCCAGCAGTTGTTCAGCGAGGAGAGCTCGCCTGCGTACAGCCAGCCCTCGCCTGACGCTGCGCTCATGGTGGGAGTGTCAGATCCTGGGCAAAACAGGGCGGGGAAGGTGGTTGATCAATCCCAATCTGGGCTGAGGAAATAAAACAGCACCAGGAGGAATTGTTATACATTAAAGGTAAAGAAAAGAGAGTGTCAGGGTGAGTGATGGTATCACTCATCGTCTGAGTGCAGGTAAAGGGGGATTCTGGCTAGTGAGCAAGGCTGAAATCACCAAACAAGGGTCTAAAAGCAGGAAAATCTGGGACACTGCAGAAAAAGTAAAATGGGTATGGGTTGTTTGTATGAGAGGGGATAATGAGAATATAAACTAAAGGTGTGCTCACATGTCGAGCCCTTTTGGACAAGGCTGGTGCAGCTGGGATGGGGACAGTAACTGGTTGCCAGCTCCTGCACTCAGGGACGTGGGCAGGGAAGGGGTGAGGAGGGACCCAACCTCCTGCTCTTGGAGCTGATGTCTGGAGGCCAAACTGTGGACTTAAGACAGGGTGGGAAAATCCTGTTGGGATCAAACAGAAGCAAGAGCTGAGGATGCAGCCAAGGGGTGACAAGAGTCGTGCTATCCCTCTCTGATCTCCATGGGAAGCATGATGGGAAGCCTGACAAAATTATTGCAAAGTCCCGATACTTCTGAAGTTTAATTTTGTGTTAAACTGAATGGTGAAACTCACATTCTGTCTTCCAGTGGTAGCACATGGCACGTAAACAGCCTTTTCTATTCATTTGTTAGGAAAAACCTAGAGCAAAATACAAATACTTTCATAAAACACAGGTGGGTAAATGTAATTTAATTTAAAATGTGACAAATATCTCACACAAAACTGGAAGCTGAACATGAGCTTTAATTTCCCATTGAATGGCATCCTGGCTTTTTAAAAAAAGTTTCCTTAGATTTTATCCAGCCTAGTTTACAGAATGAATCTGGTGTGTACAATGTTCATAAATATTTAATGTCCATTAATCTTTAAACAGAAGGATTAGTGATAAAGCAAGTCTCCAAACTATAGTCTCCTGACTTCCCTTATCCATGCAGGTTCAGCCCTCCTGCTCTTGGATGGCTTCTCAAACCATGCCAGGCCACACAGCAGCAGCCGTTCCCTCATTGAAGCCAGGGTGGCCATTACTCCTGCCTTGTACAGGAAGTTTCAGCCTCCTCCTGTTTTCGCTGATCTAGGACTGAACCAAACTTTGCCTACAGTCCGCAAAAATTTTAGAAGTCCCCTCAAAATTACTGAAAGTTGAAGTTGTTTAAAGGAGATGAGCAGAACGTAACCAGGAGCCTGCTTAGCAATGCTGTAGGTTGCTATTATGTCATTATGTCATCCCTAGCAGGTGACAATCACCGAAGGAAAACAATTCATGTTCAGTAATGTTCTAAACTACATAGGAATAACTTATTCCTTTAGTCTTTCTTAATTACAGACACACAGAAAAAACAGATTTATTCATTAGCCGGCGAGGTGACAGGAGGAGTGTTTAACCACACAAAAATTAGAACCATCAACTTCTCACAACACGTGAGAATGTTTCTCCCTTATTTCACTGATTTTTTTCCCCCAAAACATAAAAATATGAGAACCTCAAGCACACAGATCAAGTAGATATTTACAGGCAGCCCAACATCAGAGAAGCATGCTGTGTACTCTGAGCAGTTACATCTTGTGTCTTTGCTGGTGATACTGCCTATGGAAAATCCTCCATCTCCCCTTTTTTCTCCACCTACAGCTATAGAAAAACCTTTGTTTTCACCTCATATGGATTCTTATAACAACCAACAAAGGGCAACTACTAATCACTTGCAAAGATACCATTTTAAGTACAAAGCATGCCGCAGCCCCAAGAGAGAAATGCTGTAAAAATCAGTGTTGTAATATTACTGATGGAAAATCAGAATTAAATTATTCCACCTAATTTCCAGAATTAAAGAAATCCTCTACCTTTTATGATAGAAATTACAGTGAGGCAATTTTCTCACTACAGAAAAGTCGTTAAATACGTATAACCAGGTTATTCTGTAATTGTGATGATGTGTTAAGGAAGCGTGAAATAAAGCCCAAAAGATGTGCATTTGCTATTGTTTAAGCAACGGCCAAGAACAGATCAGGGTTGGCTTCTAAACATCTCATTTACGTTTCTTGCTTTGCACTGGGTAGGAGTAGTGACTGTTTTGAGTACCCGCTGGTGTCTCTCACAGTCTCAGTCCTTGATAAGGGCTGAGATAGTAGAATTTTCCTCCCAGTCTGGGCACTGGCAGGTATGAGGTAAGTGTGATCTACCTGGCTGTGCCAAAGGGGGCAAAACAGGCTGGGCAACACTAAAGTGGGAGACATGGTATCTTAAGATTTTTTTTTTCTCAAAAACAAGATTCAATTTCATGCTCAACTCATACACAAACCACCATCATTTTTGTGAAAATGACGTTAAAATCCATCTGGTCCCAGTTGCCATTTGACTGCGTGGACGTACTGGGAATTCAAAGGCCCAATCATTATGTGCAGTTATAGCAAATGCTTAAAGAAGTTTGGTACATCTATAGGAGCAAAATAACCATATCAACATTTCCCCTGCCTTTCAAAAGGTGTTTTAAGGTCAGTAGGCCAAAAGAATAATTTAGAATATGTTTAACTGAGAAACGTATGCTAATAGTGTGTGGTAATTCACAACTGAAACCAATAAATGTCTGAAAACTCCCTGTAATGATTCCCTCAGCAGATATAATTCATTTCCTTCGCACACACAGAGGATGGGGAAGTGCCGATTTCCTCAACATTTGCTTTGTACGGTGGTTAAACATAATACACCTACACATCACCATGTGGTACAACTTCGTCCCTGCAGTTTTAGAAGCTCAGACCAACATGTAGACTGAATACACCTCAATAAAAATTGTAAAAATGACACACAAAGTCAAAAGTCAGAAATAAATAGCAGCCTGATACACAGGTCACTGAATTAAGTTCTCACAAAAGTTTCAAGGAAATTAAAAAAAACCAAAACCAAAACCAAAACCAAAACAAAAGAAAAACCTCAAAAATTTAGTTACCTTCTCTGGATCCATGCAACATCTGCCAGAACTAGGGATGTCTTTTGCTTTTGCATGTCATTCTGTGCCACTGGAAGCTGCCTGGAGAAGCTGTTCCAAGTGCGGAGGGACACCCCTCTAGCAGCTCACACACGAATCTCAGAGGTTCACCTCAGCTAAGAAGGACATTGAGGAAACTTGTGGGGCTGGACATGCCAAGCTACAAATGTTTGCACAAAGTACTTTGTTCTGATTTTCCCAGAGGTGAAGAGGCAGCCCTCAGCTACCTGCAGAAGGCAGAAGTGTGACCAAACAGTTCTTATTCTCCTTCCAGACCCCCACGAGGTGGGTTAAGAGTGCAGACTTTGCTCCTTGCTCTGACACCGATGTGCCAGACTGGTCACAGACAACTCGCCTACACAGGGATCAGCGTCTGAGCGACAGGGATGTGGCGTGTGCCCACGTACACACACAGGGACACCGGAGTGGTGTTACACGGCTTCTTGTAAGAACAGAGCCGTGTGATGCAGCACCTGGAAAGCACTCTTTCAAAGACTGACACTCCTACATTTTACTGCTTTATTTCTCTTAGAGATCAGAAATTCCTGTGCCTTTAACTCATGTCGTACTGAAAGGTGCAGTCTCAGTCACAGTTACAGATTTGTCACAAGCACTTACTTCACCTCTTATACTTAATCATTTGAGACTTTTCACAGGAAAGAGGGTTAGAGAAAGGCTCAAAGGTCTGTTGTGTTCAAGAGAAAAAGAGAAACTTGTTTCCTCGCTCCTTTCCTTGCTCCTCTGCATCTTTAGGCACTTTGGGTATTTATAGAACCACGTTCAGAAGCACCCAGTGTATCCTCAACAGTCACTACTCAAATGCAGTGTCCTGTAGGTAATTTGGTGCATTGACTGGTACCTGGACCACAGCCAGAAAGCTCAGCAGGGGTTGCAAAGCGTGACCAGCATGGAGTGTACAAACTCAGCAGGTCGTCCTGCCTCAAATATCCTGCTGTATCAGCTGGGTGGTACCTGAAATTGTTGATCTAAAGCTGTCCAGGGTGGGTTTCAGCAAGACTTCAGGCACTGCAGGTATGTAAACCACGAGTGGCTGCTGGCTGTACGAACCAGCCTGCCTCTGAGCTCTCTGGGGAATATTCTTTTCCCAGCGTAATTTCTTCTTTTCAGGCTGAAAAATTATAGTGAAAAACATGCATTTTTTCACAAGGGTTCCTAGAAAAATGGCAAAGAGCGTGGATCTGTCTGATGTAAGCCAAGAAGTGGCATCTCAGCCATCAGTTTGTGGGGAAGCTCCATGGCTTTCTGTGGTCCCTCACTGCTGCGGGACGAGGGCTTAGAGGCAGCGTCTGCTGCTCGGGCTCAGTCTGCCTCTGCAAGACCAACAGTGTCTGTGCCACAGAAAGGTCTAACTCCTGCCGGGTCCAGTTTGGAACCACCGCATTAGCACCCAGCTGTTGATATGACTTGGGCTGTTATTTCATTAATCCCTAATTGAGTGAACTGATGGGAGATGATACAATCTAGGAAATGGTGTGACAATTCCCAGATTTTCCATCACATTGAAAAAAGATTTCTTTCTATTGAGAATTTGTATTAACGTTTATTATTAAGTTTCCTGCTTTATACATTTTTCAGAGCCCTTGACAACACGTATACAAGTATTTTCCCAAAGAGAAGCCAAATATCCCAGTAGACTGCAAGCTGGCAAATATTGTCCCAATTTTCAAGAAGCTTAAGAAGAAAGACCCTGGTAATTATAGGCCTGTCAGTCTCACATCAGTGCCTGGCAAAATAACAGAGAAAATTATTCTGGGAGTTATTGAAAAACCCTTGAGAGACAATGCAGGCATTGGTCACAGCCAGGAGGGGTTCATGAGGGGAAGGTCCTGCTTAACCAACTTAATTTCCTTTTATGACCAGGTCACCCATCTAGTTGACCAAGGGAAGCCAATGGATGTGGTGCTTTTGGATTTTAGCAAAGCTTTTGATACTGTCTCTCATAGTATCCTTCTGGATAAACTGTCCAGCGTACAGCAAGACAAGTCCACAATATGCTGGGTGAGCAACTGTCACACAAAACATGATAATGAACTGATTTATCCTTTGGCATGATCCAATTATATTCCGAATAAAAATAAATATATATTCTAAATAATAAATCAATAAATAAAACTGAATAAGCAAATGCAGAGCTCAAGAAATATCTCAGTGAGTCTTACAGGTCTATCAAGTCTTGTATTCTATGTTGGCTCTTTTATTCTAAGTTAGAACCTTTTCTGGCCATAGAGAAATTTGTACAAACATTAACAAAGATGCTAAGTTAGTCCCAACGGCCACAAATTCATGTTTTCTGAGAAGGGCACAGAGGAGTGCAATCAAAGACCTCACAGTGATGTCTATCCAGCTCAAAACCAGGCAGCTGTTCACACACTGACTGTAGGATTTTTACTGAGTTTTGATGGCTGAGAGATTTTGCTGTCAGACACACGAATGCAGATTTCACAATGAAGTGAGATGAATTAGAGAGGGTCTAGTGGATCTCACTAGAGCAGGCTCTGATGACACCCTGCATCACTTTAAAGCCATTATATTCAAGAAGTTCCCTGAGTCAGTACTATTTTGAGTTCATTTCTTTCATGTGATTCAGTGATTTAAAGACTTCCAGGGCACGCCGTCCCTCGGCAGGGAAAAAGTGAAACATGCCACCTTGGTTCAGAAAATGATGCCCGGAGTGGAGTGTAGCTGAGCCTTACGAGTCCGGGATATGGAGAGATGAAAGCTGCCAAGTTGCCCCCTCCATGTCTCTTTCTATTACTTAATGGACTGTTTAACGTCAGTCATTCTTAATATGACAACATCTGCAAACGGGTTTCTGCTTACATTTTCAAAAATGGCTGATGAACTCACGTGTCCCAACTGTTAAGCATTTATTAATTAAAAAGCCTCTATTTAAGAATCTCCAAATGACTGATTTTTTAAAAAAGGTAGGATTTTCAATGTATCATTGAGCACTTACTGTGCACGTTCGTGAACTCAAAAGTAAAGTTCGACCTCTGTGCTTATGGCATAAGAGGAGAAGGAACTGAAGAGCAACCACCGGGGAGACATACAGGAGTTATTGCCTACAGGTGTTATTACAGACTAGACAGGGGTTATTACACCTCCACGTCTACTCCACTCGCAGTAGAGACACGTCCTGATGACTTTCTGATTATTGGTGTCCACTGCAGAGCCATAGAGTTTGTCGTCCCCTTTCCAGGGGCACAGGAAGCAAAGACTGGGAAATACTCCCTTCAGCTCACATGATTCTTCCCCTCCCAGTCACCCAGCTTTGGAAAGGACAGGAGTTTTCCAGGGCAGACTCAAGCACGAGTGCCTCTCCTGGCTGCTCAGCCAAAAATAACCTACCTCTTACAAGGCTGCAGGAATCTTTTCAAGTTATTAATTTGGCCAGAGTTCAGCATCAAACAATCACCTGTAAATGTAGAAAAGTTGGAAAAACAAGTTAATGTTTCATTTCCAGGTTATACACTCAGTGGATCTCTATCTCTGACTGGAGCTTTGGGACCTGCCAGGGCATAATATGACAAAAATTAGGAACAATCACAACAACCAAAATGCAATTGACCCAAGCACTGACAGAGGGATAGATCTCTCCCTGCAAAATCCATGTTGCCTGGGATTCAATACAACGTTGCAGGCAGTAATTTATCACCAATTTATCTGGAAAACAGATAAAACTATAAAAGAATGTCCTTTAAAAGCAGATTGTGGATGGCTGAAAATACAATTACACAAAAGGAAGACAGAACCTTTATTAGAGAGAATTCTTTTTTTTCCTGTTTTCTGAATTTGGGTGTAGCAGTCTCTGAAGACAGCATCAGATATGCAACTCGTGTGTCATCAGGATGGGTTTGCACGCCACTAACGAGCTGATGAGCACATTGCATGCACACATGTGCCATCCACTGTAGGTGGATCTCTGGTGTGGTCTGGAGCAGCAGCAGCATCCAGCTCCACTGCCCGGGATGCCGCTTACCCGATGGGAGTGGCCGCAGCTCCTGCTCAGTGATATCCTCCTCCACAGCTCTGACTAGTGTCCTCTTGGTTTGCACCGATTCTTTTAACTTCTAACTCACTGATTTCATCACCCCTGTCTTGCCACATGGCTTGTTTTTTTCAGGCAATTCATTCATGCCTTGTCTCTGATCTCCTTCCAAGTCTGGCTACGCTCGTTCCTTTGTCTTGGTCAGGAATTTTTCCCTTCTCTGAAGGTTTCCGCATTTTGAACTGCTGAATTTCTTCCTCTCTTTGACTCTATTTAGTGATTTAGCACCTGTTGTAGCGTTTGTATGTCTTCATACATAAATGTAAATGATGCAGCCTTGCAATCCGTAAATATTCAGTTTAAAGTAAATTTGAACCTGTTTATCCTTTCCTAGGCAGTTCCCTACAAACACTAACATAAACCCAAATCCTGTCTTAACACCTTCCTCCCTTCCCACTCCAACAATGCTCATCCCTAGACCAGCAGAAAGGTCTGGTTTGGACATTAACGTTGGTTTAATTATTTCTTAGTTTAATGCACAAAACTCAAGTCTTCTTTTCTTCCCTTCCCTATTCTCTAGATAAGTTAAAAAGGAAACAAACATTCCAAACCCTGATCACAGATGTAACAGATTTACACCAGGCTCTCTGTGCAGAGTCAGAGTGAAGACAAAAGTTCATCCAGGGACTCCATTTACCTTGGGAACAGCAGGGTTAATCCGTAACAAAATTTTATATACCTGAGCACAACTTTTTTGAGTCTTGCGTGCCCTGACACTGAGCATGGACAGCACGTGTACCAGCATCAGACTTGGTGCCTGAGCTCCTCATCCAGGAGTTACCCTGTGCCTGCACAGAGCCCTCAGGAGGGATTTCCGTGGCTGTCTTTGAAATCCCAGTGACGGGCAAGTGGAACTTGGGCTGGACAGGGAAGGCAGTGCCCAGGGAAAAGCTGCAAGTTCTCAACCCACCATCTGTCTTGGGATTTCATTCATGAGGTGAGTGGTGAGGGACGAACAGGAGACATTTACAAGATTTCTTGCAAGGTAATTGTTAATTTTTTTCTTTAATTTTTCTGACATAAACCTCATTTTTCTTATTGACATCATCTCGATACTCAAGAGCCTTTACTGGTTTTGGTTCACGTGATAGCATTCTTTTAAAACCCCCTTCTGTTACACACAGGTGCATGTGGGCACATAAGCCTTCTGTGAAAGGTCCCCACCAGATAAAAGTAATGAGAGGTGCCATGGTGTTTACCTATCTATATCACAGAAGAAATAATACTATTAAAAAAAAAAAAAGTTCTAATACAAATCAATCAAAAGATGAGTGTGATCTTTACATCACACAAGATTTCATTCTCTTTCTTTTAGATGATATTTCCATTTATAGTCACTAAGTAATAGAAATCCATGGCACTTTTCCATGGCTGTCCATAGAGTTGGACCAATCCCTTAAGAATTTGAATGCAGTTCAAACTGCAGCAATGACAGCAATGATATGAAAGAGCACAAAATAAATTGTTGGGAGAAAAGTAAAAGGAAAGTTACAGTCAGTGTACATGTGCCACACACAATGAGTTATAATTAAAAAGTTAGAACCATGGGCAGAATTTTAGCCAAAATCCAAAGGCAACTGTAGAGCTTTACAACCAGACTCCAGACGAGCAGAGGACAGCTCAACAGTTTATCTGGTGGACTGCAACAGTCTGAGATGTCCCAGGCTGATTATAGCACAAGGAAGGAAGGAAGTGAGGCTTAAGAATAAGGTGCTGTCTCTGAGAGTGGTCTTAAGGCTTGAAGTTACAACCATTCGTTAAGCTCTGTTGGGTTGCGACTTGGAGAAAAGGAAAGACCTAACACTTCCGCTGTTCTCAGTACAGTGTCAAAGTTCTGCGCCCACAAAACAAAAGCAGCATCCATAACGGGGTGAAAAAAGTAAAATCAAATCAAATCCATTTCCGGCCCTTCAGATTGCTGCCACACAGATCTTGGCAGTGGTAAAACTGGTGGAAAGAAAGAAGAGAACATGAATGAGAAACTGGAGGCAGGACCCTTCGAAAGGACACCTGCGATGTACAGTGGTCCTGAAAGTGTGACTCCCTTTTACCTGAACCCCTCCTCAGCTGCTTGTTCTTCTGCCCCTGCTGCTCCACCAAAGGTGTGTGCCAGGCGTCGGCCAAGCCGCACTGCAGCAGACGCAGCAAGGGGGGAACCTCTCCAAATTATGAGTGGGAACCAATTCACTGTTAGTGACTGTCATGGTTCTAACGGCCCTGCTTTTAGGCAAAGTTACAGGAAGATCCATGAAGAATAATCAGATCAGGAAAATCACGGGACTTTTACAACGGCACTTAATAAAGAAGATGCACCACCATTGTGTGGCTGGGAAGGCAGCGATCCCAGTGCCCGGTCTGGCCCTGACCCCTGGGCAACCTGATGCCAGTCCCTGCACTGGTGCCCCAGGGATGAAGCTGCCAAGGGCCCCAGGGAGCCCGGTGACTCGCAACGGAGGCACTTTGCAGGAAGGGGGTGTTGTCGCTGACATCACGGTGCTGGGACGTCAGCAGCGGAACAGGGTCACCCTGGAGCACGTCACAACAGCTTCTGCACCCAGCCAGGGCCGAGAGCCAATTCACCGTGCACATCGCTCCTTTCTAGACCGTTGTTTTAGTGGTTCACCCCCTTGGGTTCATCGCACGTGTGCAAGCTTCGAGACTAACAGCCTGTGGCAGGCCAGATAGTCCACACAACACTTTTCCTGTGCTCTGACTGGATTAGCACATGCCTCCATCAAGAATAATTGTGCATAAAAATTTCAAGGGCTGTTTCCATGGCAACTGGAATGCATGACTTTGAAATTTGCCTTCTGCGAGCCCTTTTTGCCAGTGGAACGGGGTTGCTGAAATACTCACGGGAAAGAGGATTAAGCAAAGTATTTAGGGTGACACTCTGGCAGGGTGACCTCTGCAGCGACTTCAGACAGCTGCCAGCACGAGCATGGCCCGTGAACAGGGTCCTCGCTGCTACCACAGTTTCAATGAACACGTCAGAGAATTAATTTATGCTAAGAACGGTGTTTCATGTGAAAATAACACATCGCCGTTTACTTGGTTCCTCTTTATTTGTTTTGCATATTTGCTCCAGGGTCTCGGTCGTCATCGTGAATTAATGAAGAAATTCTCCCGAACTGACAGCGGCCGAAGCAGGGCTGACCGGCACTGCTCCCACACCTCTTGTCTGCCAGCCTGTGTGGCAGGGCTGGCAATCCCCAGCCACTCCTGACACAGAAAGTGTAGCTTGGAAGCAAGAACAGGTGGGGGTTTTCAGTTCCTCCGGTGCCATTTTCCGCAGCAGGGTAGTCCATAACCTTCCTTCTGGTGAATGTCACCAATGGCCAAAGACACTTTTCTCTTGCTAAATCCATGTGTTTCTTTGCTCACAGCTACTACTTTCACCTCAATAAAAGGCAGCCAAAGTGAAATAAAGGTGAGATTAGACCTTCTGGAAGACAAAAAGTACCTCATGCAGCATAAATCTGTTATATTGGTCAGGTCTTTAAACGCGTGTGTTTCGATGTTTACAACTATGTTCCCCTAACCACTGGGACTTTGGAGGCACTTCGGAACACGCAGAGGTTTGTGTTTCTCCTCACCAGTTTAATTGTGGCACCAGTGAAATCAACGAGAGACTTTACTGACTTCAGCTGCCCCTCTCAGGACCTGGCTTATAGATTTTCAAGGGCAAAGCAGGTTTATCCACAGTTTATCACACCATCTAGAGACGTGCCTTTTGGCGAGTAGATGCAATTTCAATCAGGGTTTTTCTCCTCATTTGTTTACTTTGACACACAAGCATGCTCTTTTTTCTTCCTCTCTGGACGTTATTTTCCTTTCATGCAGCTTCTACAAGTGCGTAAACAAATAAAAATTAATTCTAATCAGCATAGCGCCATTTCTTTTCCTTCTGCTTTTAGCTTGTCTAATCCATTATTTGGCCGACGACGTGGTGCAGTTGCTAGTAGGGGTAAAATGAAATCTTCTTCTACAGGTACTGATTTTCTGGAACTTCCCGAATTCCAGTCACATTTGTTTACACATGAAAAATGCTGTTTATTGCAAGCAAGCAGAAGACATTAAAGGTCAAGAGCATCTCACAACATAGATATGAGTCTCTGTTTACATTCCCATTGCACGCCCCTCAGCCACAAGTACAGCGCACGTCTAGTGCTGTCTCTGTGATCACCCCATGGTGACCACATCTGAAAACCCCATACATATAAACAGTAACCCAATGTCTCTTAAACACTACCAAAAATTGTCTTTTTCAGTCGTCCAAAACCAGGTCATCTGGATTGCCACGATGTCTTTCCAATGTTCACCCATCTCTGGCCACGAGCACAGCTCACGGGTTGGTTCTCTCATTGCCTTCTCCCGTGCACAGCCATTGCTCTTTGTGGGGAAACGTTACACACTGAAGGTTGATTTTTCCTGACTGTATTTGGGGGGGGGAAATCAGAAACAAAGATCCATATTTAGTGTTTTAGAAATGTTCTTGTAATGAGCCCTGCCTCTGTGTACTGGATCAGATATTTCGCACGAAATCACAAGCACAGCTTTAATGCCGATCTTTCAAAAGCTGCATGATTCCCAGAGGACAGGAGGGGAGGGGAGGGGAGGGGAGGGGAGGGGAGGGGAGGGGAGGGGAGGGGAGGGGAGGGGAGGCGAGGCGAGGCGAGGCGAGGCGAGGCGAGGCGAGGCGAGGCGAGGCGAGGCGAGGCGAGGCGAGGCGAGGCGAGGCGAGGCGAGGCGAGGCGAGGCGAGGCGAGGCGAGGCGAGGCGAGGCGAGGCGAGGCGAGGAGGATCTCCTTGGATACAGAGACAGGGGTTCTGCAGTGGGGATACCTACAGACAGCATGATCAAAGCTGACAGTTTCTCCAGGGGTTTTTACCATTTGCTGGGAGCCACTTCAACAGCTTCAAAGGAAAAAAAATTACAGTCATATTAATCTTGGCCAGCATTTGTCTTCTTGGAGTACTCACTTTCTTGGAGGTTGTAAGATGTAACCGAAAGGGTTCTCTCGGGGAAACGCTGTGCTTTTTTTCCTTTGCTGTATTTCTTACTACCTGAACAAGACCCACCGTGCAGAGATAGTACATTCACAGGACGATTTGCCCATCCTTTACAGCCTTGTTGTGACCAATCGTCTTGGCAGAGCACAGTAGCTGGCAGCCCTGTGTCTGACCAGACTAACAAACCAGATAGAAAATAACAGAAATGACTCAATTCTGCTCTGATGGCCAATTACTTTAAAAAAAAAAAAAGTTTATTATAGACATGAACAGTGTCCATTTACTGTTTAGATACTTCAGTTTCTTACTCCCTTATCATAGGTGTATTTACTGCAACGGGAAACATGTTTTAATTAAATTAAGGAGCATGGGAAATGTCATATTTGAAAGAGTACTTTTTATAATGGAGATCGTAACTTTTTTTTTTTTAAAACAATAAACAGCTTTATTTTTTATTCTTTCATGTCCCTCTTTCATGATCCAATAGCTACTCTCTACCTAAAATGGTTTATGCTCTCCCACTCGCAAGGTATTGCATTACCTTAAAACTGAAGATAAATTTGCCACAGCACTGTCCCTAAAAATTCTTGGCTTTCAGTGGTATCATCCCAGTTAGATAAGGAAGAAGTTACAAAAAAAAAAGAAAAAGGAAGGAAGGAAGGAAGGAAGAAGGAAAGAAAGAAAGAAAGAAAGAAAGGAAGATCAAAGTACAGAAAACTAAAAACTCTCCTTTGTTTTGCTTCAGGTTCCTGGACCTAATTGAGAAGCTCTGAGGGAGCAAAGAAAAACAAAAGTTGTTCAAATTCTTTTTTTTTTTTTGGCACATAAATCAAATTAATGAAAAAGCATCATTACCTTTGAAGCAGCACAGGTTAGGTACAGCAGGATGTCACGGGAGGAAGCAGTGCTGTGCTCTAACCACCTAGCCACTGGACAGGCCAAGGGAAGCTCCACACCTGTGGGGTGCAGACGTGTACAGGGGTATTGCCCTACAGTTGCTTTTTATTCCTCTGTGCAAGACTGTTCCTAAGATATGTCTGAATTAAGTATTTCTATTTTGTTTTTCTCTAGGTGGATTTTTTGATCTGTTATAAATACCAGTTCCCACCCCCACAGAAAACAGCTCCATCATGGTCCTCTTGATGCTCTGCAGCAGCTTCCAGAAATCTCAGAGCCTTTTCACAGAAACATAGGCCTATCCTGGTCCTCGCTGAAAATCTTTTATGCAACAGCAGGAAAAACAAGAAGAAAAAACCCCAAACAAACAAATGAAAAAAACCATCTGACAATAAACAAGTTGAAGATGTGCCGGTGGACAAACTTGTGATGCTCCTGGCAGAGATCTGCTGGTGTGGAAAGTGGATGGAGATCCCCAAGCAGCGAAAGGCCAGAGTTGCCCTTTCCTCTACGTCAAATCTCCTGGGGCACAGTTTGGCCATAAAGTAGGAAGAATCTCATTTACTCAACCGTCTTCCGATCAGTCTCTTTAAACCCCTCTGGTTTATAACTCTTCTACAATATCTACCTTGCTGACATGTAATGTTTTCAGTGTCACAGGAGTGGCCCTCAAGGGCCATAAGCCCTAATCCATGACCCCAGCACTGGCACTTGACTTTCCATTTGGGTTACTCTGGCAAACCATTCCCTGGTCACGGGCTGATCAGCCACTGACACACGAAAAGACAGTGCTAAAAGCAGGGGAAAACGTCTGCTGTGTGTTATTGATAGCCATTTGTTTCTGTCTGATGGGCTGCGTTTAAGATACTTATTTTACCTGAAGAACAAACAGATGAGGAGGATTCACAGTAGCTGGAGACAGAGCAACTGTGCATCCCCACTGATTTCTATCGCTGCCAGTACAGAACAGCTCACGTATGACAATGTCAAAACAGATGATTGAGGCACCCTAGAAACTATTTAAACATTTATACTATTTATACTTACTAAACATAGCCCCTGCTCATGCCCAAAAAAATCTCACCTACAAAATTTAACCAGGTGGAGGTTACAACATCTGCAAGTCCTTGTAGAAATGTAAAAGAAATGTCTGCATCCAGGTGAAAGAAATAACACAAACCGTGTGTTTACACCCCTTTAGAAGACAGAAAACTCTGAAAACTGCCGTTGGATGCACCACAGGGTTTTTGGGTTTTTTGCCCATCAGCGGGCCCGAACCACCAAGAAGAAGGTAGCTTCACCTGCAGCTCCTGTGTGTGGTTTGCTGCCTGATGCTTGCACTTGAAGACACAGAGAAAGCTGCAGAAGAGATGTGGGGAGGAGCGGAGCAGAGGGATAACGGGGTGGGAAAATCCTGCTTAGCCTCCTGGAGCTGCCTGCTAGACAAGACTAGGCTCTTAGATCCACGAAACTGTGTTTATTTATTTGTACAGCTTGCCGTGAAAAGACCTGACAGTGAACCTCTTCTTGCTGGTCCATCCTTCCTCAGAGAAGTTTAACTTCGACATATTAATGTCAACACAAATTCTTAAGGCTTGCGCAGTGCACAGCTGGCACGGAAGTGAGGAGCCCAGGCTGTTTGGTAGCACCGTGGAGTCTCTTACAGGCAGCCAGGTTTCTGTGTTTGTATCCGTTCTTCCTAAAGAGTTTGACAATTCTTGAGTCAAGTGTGAATAAATGATAAAGCTCTCACACAGATTCAGCTCCTAAAATGTGAAACCAGAAGGTCGGGCAGAGGAGAAACGCTCCATTAGTACCGCCTCACAGGGAAACTCACAGCTCATCCCTTGTCAAATTCCCTCAGTCACAGGACACAGACGCGTAGGAAACCTTGCTTCATTAATTCAGCTTCGCACAACCTGCTTCATCATACAATCGTAACAAACACAAACAAACAAACAAACAAGAGTATTTCTCAGTCCAGTGAAACAGTCAAAACCTCTTCCAAGTTCTTTCATGTTGGCTTCAATATGAGCTCAATTCTTTATAGCTCTGCACAGCCATTTACGTGAGAAAAGTTTGAAGAGCCTGTTCTTCGGTTCCCTGGCTATTAAAGCCTTTGAACAGTTCAGTCACAGGGAGATGTTTTATAAAGGTCACTCTGACTTCCCAGGCCTTCTCACAAATTAAAGTCAGGCTTTGCACCAATGTAAACCAAGATGAATTTTCTGCTATAGGATATCAAAGATGATTATGGCAGCTAGAGTTCCTCAAAGGTTCCACTTTTTGCTTCTCTGCTAGAGGCCGGCGTGGTGCCCCAGTGGTACGCGTTCCTAGGACTGCTCAGAAAACGCCTCATTAGGACCATTCACTGGAAAAAGCCAATCTACCCAAGACAAAGCATGTGTTGGCTTTCTTACTCAGTCTTTTGGAAGGGCAGACTTGGAAGAGAGTTTCAGTGATCCCCCAAATGCCTCATCTTAGCACTTGCTAGACAAAGTACTGCTACATCATTCATCATGATTCATCAGTAATCTTTAACACTTCTGCAGCACTTCAACAAAAGAAAGAGCAATTCAGAACAGGAGAGGGTAAGGGTCTTTCATCCAGAACTCAACCAAAATTCAAAGGTTGCAGAGTTTCGTTATGAAGAATTTTGACCACATAAAATTCTTTCTTCCATCCCAATGGCCAGTCTTAGCCTTTGCGGTTTAGATAATAACTACATGAGGTCCAGAAAACTTTTTCTCTACCTCCCTATATAGTCTTTCCTCTTAAAGTGTTATTGTGTCACCATGAATCACCATGGATGAATGGGAGTCATAAATATTTCCTCAAATTTTAACTGCCACTTTAACTAGACTTCACCGAGGGCCATCTTATCTGACCAGTTGTATTTGTGCCTCATGGCCTGCAACTCCCATTGAAATTCTTAAATGGAAAAAAAAAAAGGTATAGGTTTTGGTGACAACAATATCATTCCTTTGGGAATGTTACTTTAGACTATTTCCTTTCCTGGCATTTCTAAGACCCAAGTGCTTCCATATCTTCATCTGATTTTATTGACAGAGAGGTTGATCTCCCATTCACAGACAGACTGTGCTAGGCATTGCAAAGGCATCAAACTGCTGGACCTGCAACTAAAATCTTACAGCCTATGGGTTAGTTCCTGCAGTCATCCTACCTTGGAATCAAACAATGCTGGGAGGATTAGACTATGATATTTTTGTGATTCTTTCAAAAATCAGTAAGTGTTGGCTTCTGATCCATCACTGTTGTGTTTAGAGTCTATCGCCATGAAACACAGACATCGCCATGAAATACAGACATTGCCATGAATACCAGACAAAGGGCTATCAAAGTTCAGGTACACGGGTGGGATCAGGGCCTGCACCATAAGTAAGTTTCGTTGCTTTCAACACCTTCGTTGTTTAGAAGAGAGTTTAGGAACAGCTCTCCCTTTTTTTACACTGATTATTGTTCTGAACCAAACCCAAGTAATGGAATGTATCTGCCTAGCTAATTTACAGTACTCGAGAAATACTACATTTTAAGGGCAGATGCTCACAGAAACAAGTGTGGTGACTGTGCTTTTCAGATACTTGATTGCATAAAGTCAAATCAGTAAAAGACATGGCAATTTGAGGTTGGTGGCTTCTTTCCATAAGACTCCAAAGCAGCGTAACAACTACATCTGTGTTCTCAGCACTAGGCACATTTGCTTTGATCAAGGTTTGAACAGAATTATGAGGGACACAGCAAACCACCTGGAAAGTGGCAGCACAGTTGCCATGTGGTGAGGATGAGAACGGTGTGCTTCTAAGGCATATGTAACCTAAGGCGTGTAGGGCACGTTTAGGTAAGCATGACCTGGTATTTTCCCCATCCTGAACCTTAGCTGCAGGACACCCATAGACTCATGGACAGTGGTGCTGGAAGAGATCTGTTATGGGACACCTGTCAACACTGTAGGCCTCCAACAGCACTTGAACTTTGCGTTTAAGTCAACCTTTAAGATTTTTTCCCTTTATGCTCTCAGGTTATAAACAAACTTTGTATCCCATCTTTCCTGCTTTTAAAGAGTTCCACAGCTACACTTTCCATCCAGACATTTAGCTTGTTCAATCTTCCACGTGATTCACTTCCTCTATCCCATGAAACTTTCTTCTGTGAAGACCAACAAATGTACCAAGATCACTATGAGCTCTCCTACCCCCAAAACAAACAAACCAAACAACCCACCAAAACAATTTCTGCCTCTGTGCTTGGAGACAAGGGGCTGAACCAGCTCCAGCCAGAAGCAGCAGACAACATGGCCAGGGACAGAACTGGAAATAATGCTACACCACGTAGCCAGAGACCACATGAGAAAAGGGAACAGGGCTGGAGACAAGCACACCTACAACATAGATCAACCAAGGACTGGGCTCTAATGCAGCTTTTGTGCTGATGGATGAGAGGTGGGGTCAGGGGACAGGTCCAGAGGTTCCAGCTGAGGCTTGTCAGGGCAATCAAGGCCAATTAGCATCTCTGGGGTATGACATGGACCTGCTGAAGGTCACTCTACTGCTTCTCCATGTTTTATTTATGTGAACAATAAATCTCTTTCTGTCTGTCACATCAATAGGTAATGGCCACACAACATTCACTCTTGGCTGCCTGAAACAGAATTAGGTAGTGACAAGGAAATGAAAATAAATACCTAATGGGAGAAAGAAATGATCTAACAAAATCCTTGATTTTCTTTAAGCCACCTTCTATCTCAGAAAAAAACCCCCATCTGATCACATATTTGGCTATAATGCTTCAGTTTCAGTGGAGAGTTTATCGGGGGTTTTGGAGAAAAAACAGAGAGAAAAATTTACTAAAAAATTGCTATTAAAAAAAAATAAAACTAAGAAAAATAAAAAGGAACCAAAACCCAATCCAACACTGGAAAAAATTGGACCTTTTCTGAGTTGCTGAGATAACGGCATTTTCCATACAAATAGACTTACTAAATCGGACCCTGTTAAAAATTGTCTTGAGTGGTACTGGAGGCTGACAAACCACCAGAAAACAAAATAATCCTGGGTATGATGGCTAATTAAATTGAACTCTCCTAAGAAAGCAGAAGGAAATTCAGGTACTTTGGCTGTGAACCCAACTGATTGGTGATCCTTTTAAATAGTAAGTGCAGATGAATTGCAAGTGCAGATGAATTGCCCTCCCGCTCTGACTCGTCCACACATGGAGTCAGTTCATACTGCAGGTGTTCTAAACAGCAGATTATTATGAACAATAATGTGCCATTTTCGTTCATTTTAGGGTGCAGGAAAGGGATGATTGATGTAAATTTGCAATTGAAAATCGAGGGTTGCTCGGGGGGAGTACTTACTTCCCATCATACTGCTCTTATTTTAACCACACCGTCTCAGAAAATGTAACGCAATAAACAGGTACGACATGTCAAAGACTGTTTTAACGTGTCTGGCTAAAGAAAAACATTTCTTCTGTTTTCCTGTAGAGAAGAGGAGCAGGACAGATCTTGTGGGACAAAATCTCTGTAAATACCAGATTCTTTATTCTCTGGGGCCAGGTCACTTCAGAGCTGGCTGAGCTTGTTCTACACCATCTCCTGCTCTGGGACACAAAAAATAGCAAAAAAGACACCTGAACCCACATAAGACCAGGTTTCTCCTGGCTCTGATCTCTGCTCTAGGGGAGACCAGCTCTCCTAGCAGGATGAAATCTATTTTCACACCACAGAAATTACACCAAAGGGCCCAGATGTGAAGCAGAACAGATTTGCTTTAGAAACAGTGTTTACCTGGTATAAAAAACCGGTCCTGATCCTTGTTTATCTCCCAGTTGGGCCACGAAGCCTCAGACAGGAAGGTCCCCCTGGAGTCACCTCACTGGTTATGCCAGGCTGCCAGTCAGAAGAGTCAGCACAGAGGTCTCTGCACCAGAGACTCCAACAGTAAAGTCCAAGTCACTTACCTTTTCCTTAGCACTTTTTCCAGTAACCTTTTCCAGTTCCGTTGGCTTTAGAGATAGTGGGTCTACAGAGACTCACCACGCAGGAGACATCCCAAATGATGTGATAGTTGAGAAGATGTAATCAAGCGGATTAACTGGGAAAGCCAAGGTCTGCTTCCTGCATCACTCGCCTCCCTGCAGAGGTACAATCTGCAGCACGCAATTCCTCGGGTAGAAAATATAAATGCATTCATCTTTTTTTATGAAAGCAACGAAGATGGCGAGGGAACCTGCAGCCAGCTCAGCCCTATAGTGGCAGAAGGCTGGTGAGAAAGCACCGTGCCAGAGCCAGTGCCTGGTGAGAAGGCAAACTGCTTTTAAAGGACAGGCAGCCTCGCACCAAGCAGAAACTTTCTGGTCAACAGCAGTATGTGCTGCCTCAATCTGCACATGAACTTGCCTCTTTTTGCAAAGAATTACAGAATCGCAGATTAGGGGGAAGGGGTTTGAATGCTGGTACATACCACCGATCATTGTAATTTTAAAAAAAGCCCCATCTCCCAAACAAACAACAAACGACAAACAACAGAAGTTAGTCTGAAAGGGAAATAAATCTCTGTATCATCAAGAACTTTAGCCGGCCAACCAATAGTCATTCAGTCTGCTTAATGGCCTTCCCTGCAGCTGTACCACACTGGTTGAAAAGAGGGTTCCAGTGAGTGTCCTACATCTCACATCTCACCGTGTACTTTTTTTTTAGCCTGCATTACAGAATACATAAGTGATGGACATGAAGAAGGGGAACAGAAGTTTAATTTTGATCTTCATAGAATAATTGGCCCTTTCCCAAGCAAATGCTCCTTGTATCTTGATGTCTTTGATGATGTTCCACCATGTTATATAATTTTTTCATTTTGTAACCTTTAAAATTACTCAGTCTCTTGATATTTACAATTAAGCTCACATCTAGAAGTGTTTTAGGCTCCCCAATTCCCTCAATGTTTTCGCATCCTGCTTCTTCAAGGCAAATCAGAACTACACTGAGCAAAAGCAAAGAAGACTGGAGAAGACTATAAAGGAACCCGGCTTGGCTTTAAACATGTGATTGAATTTTTTAGACTTGTAGTCCAGAGCAGATTTTCTTAAAAGTCACCACAGGACCTGGAGCCTTTGCCTAGGCAAGAAACCAGCCTTCCTGGACACTCTTCTGCTGTGCTGCTGCTTCTGCCCCCAAACTCCTCATTAAAATGTGATCTGCCAGACATGTCTCTTCTATGTCACATCACGGATCTGCCACGCTGCTGCACTACACATTTTAACCACCATTCCGGTCCACCTGCCCCAAGCAGACAGACAGCTCTTGGGGTCCACGCTGGTGAGAGCTGGATTCATCCCTCTGAGCTGCTGGCAGCCACACAGTTGCTTAGAACTGACTTTTGTTCACACACCCGTTTCCAATCATTCCTGAAAGCAGCAGCAGGACCAGGGGCAGAGGTCAGCTTGTTTGGGGACATGTCATAGTTTGGTCTTATTTTTCTTGATTTTCAAAAGTTTCAAAGGCCAGAGGCACTGCTAAAAAAATTATGTTTTGCTCATGTCTGAGGCATTTACCTAACAAGTACCAAGATTTATCATAATAAAAGAGACTGAGAAAAAGATTGCCACCTCATTTGATGAACCGTATCTATGGCACACCCAGGAAGAGGCCTGGCTGGCCCAGCCCCCAGGGCTGTGTTTTCCACATTAGATATATCTGGTTTCTGAACCAAACAAGGCGTGGGAGATCTCCATGCTGGACTGCTTAGACCCAGCCCCAGAAAGGCTAAAATGAGACATAAGTTTTGTGCTTCGTTCTACTTTGTGCTGCATACAGGCAATTTTAGCATACAGAAGAAAAATCCATCAAATCACAGCTCATTAAAGGTTTCAAAACTTCAGATTTTGTTCAAAACCACCAGGTTTCATTACCAGTTTCAAAATCAGACTACCAACAGCCTGGCATTTTTCTTACTCTCCAATGCTGGCAATGATCATGCGCCTAATAAAGCAATTTTTATCCAATTTTCCCTCAAAGTAGATTGCTTGCTGGACCTCCAAGCCATGCAAACACAAATCATGACAGGGATGGAAAAAATGAATGTATTCTTGCTCCAGACAATGATTAGGTCTACCCTGACAAGCACAAAATGATCGTCATGCATTTTCAAGATGCCTCGGTTGGAATCTCATTATCAGTTATTTTACTGAATACAAAACAAAGCCCAGTGAGGAACACGGAGAAAGCACCAAAGGTTTTTCTAACCTGACTCTGGTCATTGACATAGTCTCAAAGACAAAAGGGGAGCCTGTGGCTAAGCCAGGATGATCACCATTGCTTATGGGATGGCTCATGGAAAACTCCTCTCTGGCTTATCTGAGCCAGAACTCCAGTCCAGGCTGCTGAAGAACATGATCAAGTTTCAGATGAATCTTCCTTATCTCATCACTGCCTGTGTAATATTTTCAAGCCATTCTTTCTCCCAGGAGCTATGGGATTCACTTGCCTGATGATGTATCTCTCTGTTTCTCTCTCTTGATGACAATTTCCGGTCTGATTCTCCACTCCATTACCTCGTACCTACCCTGACGCAACTCTGATGGAGCTCCTCGGGAGAAACACTGACATAATGGAGAAGAGAAATGGACTTGTGGTGTGTTGCGGTGGGAGAATTGTTGCCATTCAGAGAGTGTTGATAATTCAATAGCATTTCGCCCCAGAGGGAAAAGTGTTTGTGAGCAGAGAGGCAGGAGAGGACTGTCCATGGTCCTTTGAACTCTTTGGTCACAAGAGAAACTGGGGCAGGAACCACCAAGCTGGGAAACTCTGTGCACAGAGAGGTCACCCACAGTCTTCCTCTTTTGCAAGGAGAAGGAACACTCCCATCTTTGGTAGCAACAGGTCCAAGGAGCTGCTGGGTTTCTGCTCCATTTTCGAGACTGCAGCAGCCTCTGCAGCTGGCTGGTTCTGGCTGTCCGTATCTTCTCAAACACAGTTGAGCCTCACCTTGTGCAAGCTCATAACACAGAAATGAGCCTCACCTCAGGCTGTGTTCTGGCACGGTCAGGATTTCTCTCCTAAACTAAAGTGATACCCCAAAGGACAGTGAGGTGTAATTTTATATCAGGCTGCAGGCAGGATGATAAATATGTCTCTGTTTCTGCACACCCAGGGAGAGAGTTAAATTCTATCTCAGTAGGCATTCGCATGACACGTTTAAGTTACCAGACTTGAAGTCATTCTTTTTATAAATAAGGAGATCAAAACATGGCTGTGCAGGCGCCAGGGTAAGAAAAAAAGGACAAGAAGGGCAACTGGCATTAGAATTTGGATAAAAGCTGGAAACAACCCACAACAAAACCTCGCTTGTTGGATACCTGCTTCATATTCAGAAAATTAGGGGAAAAGTCTATATTGATTCTGTCTTTCAGACAACACGTGTGACACTACACTCTCATTTTAAAGAGGGTGTTTTCAGAAGCAGATTGCCTTCTCAGCAGCCATTTCCTTTGGAATTGCTGCAGGAACAAAGCAGGATCCCAAGGCTGTCCTGGGACATCGTGGGGGTCCCACTAAAACTACCTACAGCATATACGGATCTGAAATGTCTACTGTCCAGCCAGCCAGAATTTTGTTCATGGTCCTGACTCCATGGCAGACTTTGTCTGTCCAGGGGACATGCTGTGGCACTCAGTGTTGTGCACTTAAGGGTGGACATTGCTTAAGAGTGGACATCACTTACACAGTCTAAGTAAGTGGATGTAGTAACGTATACTTAAGGGTGTACGTTACTCAGCATTGTACCTCCTCATTGCAGAGGAACAGTGCTGGAGGAAAAGGCCTTTATGTTTCCCACCCAATCTACTTAGTGACATCAGTCTCAGACCACTTTGAAGCAGCTGGACTTTATTGCGGTAACTGAGAACAGAAATATTAAAGGTTTAGAAAAGGTGAACCGGGAGCATTTAGTTCACTTGGTTGCTCTGCAGCTGCGTTTGCGGGATTGTCTCCCCTGCCTCGCCCTCTCTGGTGCTGGGTGCTGCAGGGGCAGTGGCTGCAGTGCAGGTGCGTGTTCACCTGCAGCAGGTCCTAGACGCAACGGAAGGAAGAGAGAAAGACCTGGTGAGATGGGCAGATGGACTGCTAGTCCGAGCAAAAATGTCTGTAAATACACAGCATCTCCTTTGGTGTGACCAAAGAGATTTGCAAAAAGCCCATTTTGTTGTTTTTTTCCCCTGGGATTTGCGTGATAAAACCTCAGCAAAGGGAAAGAAATGACAGCAGCTCCCTGAGGAACACAATTCAGCGCAGGGTCTGCAGTGGGCAGAGGTCAGTTGGAGGCCCCAGCCCAGCTGGCACAGTCGCACAGCACAGTGTTAAACACAGCAGGCAGCATGGTCTGGAGCAAATGCAGCTGCTTCCCCTCGACCTGGTCCTGCTGCTCCCGCCTGTGCTGTCAGCTTGGGAGCAGCGGCACGTTCAGGGCTGACCACTCGCAAGACCTCACAAACACGTTGGATTTTTCAGGGCGATGAATGGTTGGCACCTGAGCTGTGATCCAGGCTTAGTGAGAAAGAGTTCACAAACCTCTGAGAAACTACAGGAGCACTGACGGCAGCGGCCTCAGAAGCGCGAGAGGAAGAGAAGACCACAATGCCTCGTGCTGAGGCTGCAGCACTTCCACAGGGTGACCTGAATTCATGGGAAAAAACCATGGACATAAATAACTTCTGTGGATATTCATTACCACAAGACCATGCCTTGCCACGCGTGATCCATACGTGGAAATAACACCCTATTTCCTGCTGCTTAGGCTTCCTAAAGCACAAGACCTTAAGCTGGCTGAGGTTTTCAGAGGTGACACAGTACATTTATACAACCATTAAAAAAGACACCAGGGAGCTAGTAGCTCACCATCTACTCCGTGCACAGCACTGCAGAGGCGTCTAAACTGTAAGGAAGCCAAGGGACACCAGATTTAGTTCATTTTATACAGAACGCTGGGAAAAAATAGACAGACAAGCAGAAGAATGTGAGTAATAACCCAGAGGACATACTGGCAATGCAGGTTTTTAGAGTTCGGGCAGGATTTCTGCTTGAAATCAAAACACAACAACAGTTCTCAACCATTAGACACCTTTTTATCTCCACGTGCATGTCAGTTAGAATCCACATCTTTTAAAATGTATTTTGCATAAGGGTGGTCCAGAGAAGGAAGGGAATTTTCATGGATAAGGGGAAAACACAACAAAGCGTTTGAGTTTACCTTCTTTGGTTCTAATTCCTTACTAAGTTCTACACCCTACATCAGCCTCTCTAAATGGCATTTCTGGGGCTCATCTTAACAGCTTAATCGCTTACACTGTATTCACCATCTCGTGAGGAAATGCTGCCTAACTTCTTTGCTCCTTTATTTAACACTTGATTATTCTGGCTTTATAGCTTCTCAGGCTTCTCCATGCCGTTCCCTCTTTGAGATTCCTCTGCATTTCCTACCTTCTCAGGAACCATCAAGTCACTGCACTTCCTCTGGCTTTTGCACAGATCCATTTTCTTCTGGTCCCTGCATCGCTCTCATTCCTGTATGCTCTATTCTCCACAGCTGGGTGTGAAGAGCTGCAAACAGTCTTCCAAATGTGGCCTCACCAGCTAGAGCAAAGCCAGTTTCCAAGTCTCGTGGTTGATAAATGTAGATACCCATCTCGGAATGCTGTGGTTGTATTTTAACAGACGTTAAGCATTCTGCCAGGGAACTTACAGTGTACCCACCCCTGCTCCTCATTCCTCCTGGAAATTTAACAGCATGCGGAAACAATGCTGGGTGTCTAATACAGCTCAGTAAAAGGAAATTAAAAAGCAGAATAGCCAGCAAGACTCATTATATTCTCATTTGCTTAAACAACACCACCACCACCCAACCAACCAATCAACAAAAAAAAAAAAAAACAAACCAGGAAGGAAAAAAATCCCAATCTTTCATTTTGGAGCTGAGAAACGCTTTGTGGCCCCTGCACGCCATACATGACAGTGCTTTCTTCCACAACATCTTGCCCTGAAGTGACTGAGAATTAATTCCTGCATGGAGTTTAGAAAACATTTCTCCGAGGTTTGTTACATGGAAGGGTCTAATGGTGACATGACATTCTTCTTGACCAGGAGACGCTTAAAATTTATTGTAAATGTTTCCAGACATCAATATATCATAAATATCTAAACATAACCACACGACAGCTGCAATTGGACTGGCTTGAGTGACAGTTCAGTGACAGCACAGCAATGGACATGGCCTTCAACACACATCCCAAATATCAACGAACCACAGGCTTTTGTGAAAGAGCAGCGTGGCAATGGTCAGTTGCAAACTGGTAGACACAGGAAGAGTGTTTCGGTCCATGAACACCTCAAGCTTTGGCAATGCTTTGTTGTGTTTTCCCCTTATCCATTAAAATTCCCTTCTTTCTCTGGACCACGCTTATGCAAAATATATTTTAAAAGATGTGGATGCTAACTGACATGCACATGGAGAAATTGATCATCTTCGTGTGGTGGTTTAATGATTGGCTGCTAGTCATGCATTTGGATGGGTGGGACAATACTTAAACATCAAACATTTGTTAGAAGGAAAAGCCAGGTGAGAAGAAGAAAGACAAATTTTGCACACATACACTTAAAGGCAGAAAATAATGAAAAACTAAGCTCCTGTTTTCCTTCAGGTATGTAAAAGGACTTTTAGTCCTGGCTCCAGTTCTATTTTTAGTTTAAAAATCTGCTTCAAAACATGAACAAGTCGAAAACAAAGGCCGACAATTTCACTCGCTAGAATAATACTGAATATAGAGCTCCGGATTCCACATTTACGCTCACAGCCTTCCACATAAAAAGAGCAGCATGAGTAGGTGTAAAACTCAAGGAGATCAGCCCCACCATCTCTTACCAGGTGGTTAGCGTAAGCCATGCTTTTGACACGGCACTTTTCAGAAGCTCTCGGCGTGTATAATTCTGTTGCGTTATTCAGCAGCTGTGCAGGTATGAGAGGTTTTTTTGTGAGATAGGGAACTTAAAGGAGCAACCCTAAAAGCTCCTGTGGGTTTCCAGAAAACACCACAGCTAAGCATCTTTTGAACATCTTCTCATGCTGGCTGAGTGCGATGACACAGCAGTGGGATCCTGGTTCCCCGACTCTTCAGGAAACTGATTTCCTAGAGCACACTGGGGCTGCCAGCCTGGGCATTGCCATTCAGCAGCCCTGCAGATCTGCATCCTCCCCCTTGCTGTTAGTGATTTCAGATAAAACAGGATTTTTTAAAAAATTCAGATTAAACCCTGTCAATTTTTGGGATGTTTTTTCTTTTTTTTTTCAGTACAGAGTCATTGCACTATTGAAATGCCACAGAAGTGGCCTTTCTTAAGAGGGGAGAAACCTCCTAACAGAGGAAATTGCCACCACGCTGTTTCACAAACAGTTTCGGTGTCAGCCTTTTCCTCTGCTCACAAAAAAAAAAATATCTTTTTTTAAAAAAACAAAAAGTCTTTCAGAAACTGGTCTGCTGCTTTCCATGCTTAACCCTCCAGCAAATCAGCATGGTCGTACTCCCAAATTTTTTTCCTCCAATAGACCTGAGAAAATGTTGTTAAGACCTTCTGCAACAAGCGGGAGTGAAAATTAAAGGACCCAGCAGACAAGGGAACTTGATTTGGAGAAAACTGGAGAGTGAAACCTCTGGGAAGAGGCAAAACCAAAGAAGGAACAGGCAAAACCACGGCTCAGAAATGTTCCTGGTGGGCTGGAAGGCAGGTAGAAAACAAGACCAATGCAAGAGAAGGGCCCAAATATCCCAGTAAACCCAGCACGTTAAAACAGGTTGTGAAAGCACTAATATTGGTACATTTTTGAGATATTGTCTTTACCATCAGTTGCCTCCAGACCAACAGAAACTGATGAAAAGCCACACTGAGTAGAACAGTCGGATCCTCCTGACAGCCCAGCCTCATGCTGCCACCCCTGATTGCACCGCCTGGGAATACAAGTGCTCACATCTCTCTGGGCTCTCTTAAAACAAAGCTGCTTAAGAGGCTATGTCATCATTTAAAGAAACAGCAAAGAGAGTTGTGATCAGGTACCAATAATCACTAATAAATGAATGGGGGACACCTGGACACATGTTGGTCCCCACAGATTTTTACAGCTGCAGTCTATAAAGCACAGTCACGATCACCGCTTCTGAGTGATGATGCAGCTCCTTCTAATAATCATAGAAAGCTCACAGCAGGCAATTTTTGGCAGTCACGAATGTGCAACGCAAACACAGTTACCAGTTGGTGGCAACGTCCAGTGCTGCTAGTGCCAGTCATCGCAGTTTAGGGAGTGGAGCAATTCCTACAGTTCTCCTTTCAGTGTATGAAACAGGTAACGTGGATTTCCTTCACACACCTGTGGATTATCCCTTGATGGGCCTCTTAATTTAAGGACATATATTAAAAAAAACAGAGAAGAAGGGGAGGAAAGATACAAGTGGAAGATAATCCACCAGGTGGAATATCCAAGCTCTCAGCATCTTCCTCCTGAGACAAATATAATAGAACTGAACCAGTCAAATTACACTGGTACAAACTGAGTGCACAGAAAGGTCAAACAGCATTTGCATTTTGAATGAGACAGTTTGAAAACTGACCTTGATCTTTCACTTTCCCTCTTAGAGGGATTTAAATATTTAATGAAAAAATGTGACAATCTCATGGAGGAGTGTCCCAAATCAAACATATTGTCTAATAGTGTCTGACTATTAACCATCTTTTCATGATAAAGTTATTACACTGCTTTGTTCCGCTTGCTGTACATCGTCTGTTTTGAGGGAAGTACCCTCTGGACACTGGTTTTGTGCTGCTCAGGAGACAGAAACTGGAAGCAGAAAAGACACTAAAAATGACAAGAAAACAGAAACAAGAGCTCTGTTCCATAAGTAGTAATGAAATGTATCATTTATGAAAAAATTAAGGTGCCATAAACCCAAAGATAATGTATTTGTGTATCTCTCTAGATACTTACGTGCTACTGAGCACTGTACAGAGCTGTCTCGATATATGTACAGACACACACGCACACGGATATTATAAAATAGATAGGCACAATTAAAAAAAGTAATGTGACATTTGGTATCATCGTGGGCATCTGCCTCTTACACCTGCATAAATAAAATCATATTTTTCATATATCTATATTACACATTTTAATGCAAGTATGTTCATCTATCTATATTTTTTTAAATTCTGCATATGTTGTAATTTGTCCTCTTTTCACTTTGATTTTTTGCTATTCACTCCAAAAGAATAAGTAAGGAGGACTTGTGTGGGAAGTGAATGTTCTTTTCCATTTTCTTTCTTAGCTGGAAGAAGAAAAAAGACGGAACTTTAAAGGAAACCACTCTGAATAGCATTTTCTTTTCTTTTGTTAATTGGCAAAATAAGAACGTGTAAGGAAGAAAAAATAAGTAGTTGAATAAAAGAAAACAACAAGAAGAAATAGGACAAAAAAATCAGTGTTTTTTTCATTAGGAAAATCACCTCTCACTAATCCTATTCACTGGGTTCCATAATAAAGAGAAATGACATCAGCAGTGATGAGTGGTTTGGAGTGAGATGTCCTGTGTGTCACCAGGAGGGTTGATTGAGTCCTAATCAAAGAGCCCGTTTAGAGAGAAAAGGGGGCTGGGAAAAGGAAGGGTTCTTGTTGGTAGTGAAGAGCAGGGCTGGTGGTGGAGCAGAAACGTTGAACCCCCAGCCTGGCAGCACGTGTGTGTGTGTATCATGCCAGTTCTCCTCTTCCCGTGCCCGGTGTCAGGCCCTGGCAGACATGAAGAAGCTCAGCCCTGTCTCCTCCCAGGCTAAGCTACCTGTCACCTCGTGTAGAGTCAGAGCGAGTACGAGGCAGCTCTGAGGAGCAGCTGACACACCAGGGGCTCAGCTCCTCACTCCCCACGCTGCAGCTTGTCCCATGCTCTGAGACATGGAGGCAGAGGAGCTTCCACCACCTTCATGAGGTGGTGCCACTGACATCAGTGGATGACAGCGGGTCCAAGGACCGATCAAGCTCCTGAGCTGTAAAATACATCGACCTCTCCTATAATGCCCACGACCTGAGGTGTATAAACTCACCCATGCCAACCACATGGTCAAGTCACAGAGACGTGTGCTGCCAGTTACTGAAAACCAAAAATGTTTTGCAGAATTTAGGATGATCATTTCGGATGTCAGGAAAAAAAACCCACAACACTGCAAGTTTGACGCTCTGTGGTATAATTTCCTGAATGCTTTTCTAGCCCCTGTTTATTTACTTGCAATGTTTTCTCCCAGGAACTGTCATGTGAGGCAGTAACGCATTTCTTTAGTCTCACATGTTGGCCTGTCCCATTGGCAGCTTTTCCAGCGCCAGCGCCGAGCTCAAGGGAGCTCTTAACTCCGGATGAAAGCCTTGTTACCAAGAGAAGCTGAAAGCAACTGACCAATGTTTGCTCAGGTAGTGTGTTTTCGGGAAGTATTTCATACCCTTTCATGATTACTCTTCCACCTACTTATTTTAAAACAAATCATGACGGTTTATCCAGATTTTCTCTTGCCAACTAAACTCAGAGCGTTCAACAGCAGCTGCAACGGGACAGCAAATACAGCAGTTCACAAGAAATCCTGCTGTTCCCCGTGCTTTCACAAAAACTCTGCTAAAACAGTAAGCCTGCGAGCACCAGCGACTGCAAGCTCTGTGAGCCCACCTGCGCCCAGGCAGGATATCGCCACCTGTTTCGATGTCAACAGCAGCTTCATGGCCTCCGATGGCCCGTGGGCTGAACCAGGGTCTCTTACTGTAACACAAATATCTGCCCAAACACAGAAACCACCCCAAGGGAAACAGCAAATCGTGATGGTGGAGTCGCCCCCAGACCCAGGTTTGGAGTGTAAAGGTGTGCGCTTAACGCAATGGTTTAGTTTGGTATCTGGAGGAAAATAACGTGCCAGCCCTGTTGCCCAACTGTTGGGGTCACCTAAGCACTGAGCTATTCCCTCCTTCTCGGTGCTGGGCCCTGGCACTGCTTCCCCATCGCCTCAGAAAGGCCAGCGATGCAGGGATGCTCAACCCACTAAGCCAGGATCCCTCGGGCTCTCTCCTCAACACCAAGGCGGTCCTTCAGGTCTGACACACAGTTTGGGGCTGGCACCCGAAGGTCTCTGTGAACACTCTGGGGAATGAGTGAAAGCAAACCAGGCACCTCCCGTGGCTCAGAGGTTGGAGGATCTTCCTGCAAAGGTAATCCAAGGCTCACCACTTACCAGGGTTTTTTTCCAGTCAGACATCGGTTTCCCTTTGAAAGCACTTTGCACTGTCGCCTGTTTGCTGCCTCTTAAGCTCCCGATTCACATGAATTCCCAATAAGCAGAGAACACTCTGTAATTTTTTATTTCTGGTTGTGTACCATCTTGCACGGGTGTTGAAAAGAATAAAGAAATGGATGATTAGCCATCTTCTTGGCAATTCAAGAGTGCTGATGAATCTAGGTTCATGCTGTAGTGAATATGGAAGAAAGAGTAATGTGTTGAGGTTTATTTTTAATGCAAATCTTAAATAAATTTTTAACAGTGCTAAATTGAATATTAGCTTTTCCCTCCTCACAGATCACACTAGTAATTCTGGGCATATATATCTTTTTTCTGCTTCTCTGCAAAGTTCAATGCTGATGATACCTAAACCAAGTAGACCCTTTCCCTTCAGAATCAGGTCACCAGTTGTTGCGAAAAGTGGGGGGTGGGGTGGGAATAAATCTGGTCTTATAAAGCAGACACTGAATATGCGAAACAAGAAAATTGGGGGCACAAATAATGACGGTTTATTTACAATGCAACATATACAAGTTCTTTCAGATTACTGATGACAAATCGATGAACTGCAGGGTAGCTAGAGCTGAGTTACCAGAGAAATAGCCAACGCCATAGGTCCGACACCAAAGAAGCTACAACCTGTCCATTGTAGCCTGGCTGCTTGGTAAAGCAAGCCCGTCGGATGCAGGAATACTGCAACAGAAACAAGTACAATCATGATTACAAACGAATAAAATAGGCCCAGGGAGAAATAATGTCACTCAGGCACAGCTGAGACATGGCGTCCCTGTGGAGGTGGGTGGAAAGGGAGCAAATCCATCAATCGGTCCTTCTGGCATGGTTCCAAATCTTCTCCTGTCCCATTTATTCCCACTGGAGCAATATTTACACCCGGTTTTCCACTTTACATCATGGGGTAGACCTGCATGTGGGGATGACCTTAGACAAGTTTATCGCTTATGTGAATTGCTCAAAGTCCGTTAATTTACACCTCCATGGGTGGAGGTAACAGCTCATTTCCTCCAGGGCAGAAAAAACAGAAGCATGTGACCACCAGACCTCTGCCCTGTTTCCCACTCCTCCCAGCATCCAAAGAACACCTAACACCAGATACTGACCTAGTGATAGTTGTAGTCCCGATTGCCACATAGCCCAACATGAATCTGATCGACAAAGAGCTCGCAGGCATCCAGCTGCATTGTGCGCATGTCTGACGTGACTTGGACTTTTGCGCTGTGACTGTGTCCTCTCTGCATTCCCACCCCATGGCTACAGTCACACCCACGCACTCACATTCGGATCTCAAATTAAGGTATCAATACCCAGGACATCAGTTGGATTATCCTCCCCCTCCCCCAGAGGGGTGACATCAGTGAGCTGCATCATTTGTACATGAACGGCTTTCATTATGGCTGACTATACACAGGACACTATTACACTTATGACAATTCCAATTACTACAAACATTAATTATTATGGGGCGACTATTATTACAAAAGGCCTCACAATAACAGCCATAATGCAGCACCTACTATTAAAACGTCATTTGTAAGTTTTACAAACAATTATCCACATCAAAACAAACACACAAAAAACAGAAAAGAAAAAAGCAAGAACTTCTGGTCCAACATTCCAGTTCTGCACAGCTTGTCCACTCCGTTTAGTTACAGTTCATACTTCTGGTCAATGCTTCTCGGGTTCTTCACCCCATGACTGCCGTGGCGTCTACACATTTGAATTTGTTTTTGTACAGTATCCAAAGTCCTTCCAGTCCAGATATAGTCGGAATCTCCAGGCTGGAATTCATGCACAGCAGCACCTAAAGGTGTGGTGTCTCTTCTCTTAGGTACCCGTGTAAGGATGACAATATCCCGGAAAGAGATATCAAACAAGCTTGTACAACTGTTGTTACACAAATGGAATTACTGGGGTACGGTAAAACCTTCGGGGCAACCTGAACTGTTTGGGTACAAGGGGAGGAAAGTTCTGCAGAGGCGGAGCACTGTCTTTCCTTGCACCAACTCTGCTATTTTGGAGACGAACCAAGTGCACACGAGCAAGGCTGTAGTCACAACATTGGACAGCGGGAACAACTGCCCAGGACCCCAGACACATCTCTGCAACCTTCCAAGAAGAGAGACCGTGCATGCCCAACCACATATTTGGACTCTATAAAAGGCGCAACACTGGAGAATTACTCACACTCACACCTGCACATCGGAGGATCCAGAGTGACCACAGACTCCGCTAGACAAAAGATCACTGCATCCAAAGGTGGCGACTGTTCTCTGTCTCCTTATTTCTTGCTCTCTCTCCTCTTTTCTTCCATTTTTGCTGTGTCTTTGCCATAGTGGTGGACGAGAAGCGACACCTCTTACCAAGCACCGCTCTGTAGAAAATTAGCAAATCACGCCGTTATCCAGGATAGCCAATAAAGGTAGTACCGTTAATCCCGAAAACTCCTTTTAACCTTTATGGCCAGTTCATATAGAACTGAGACACTTGTCTTCTTTCAGTTTGTGACTTGGACGTGGCCAGGATGGAGCGTGTGCGAGTGGTGGCGATCAGTCCTTTAGTTGTTGTCATAACCTTTAGTACAATTATGTTTATAATATCCACTTACTGTTACTACAACAATTGTTGTGCACCCTGATGGTCGCGTGTTCCCAAAGTTGTTATTGGAGTTAATAAAACAGAGTTGTCCCATCACTTAAAACAAAGTCTGTGGTTTCATTTCTCAGCTTAACTGGAACCAGGGTATCAGCTGGGGAAATTTCAAGTCTTCCCTGCTGTGCCTGTAAGAAGAATTCCCATGGGGAGGGGTCTTCTACCGATCTGGGCAGGGGCTAGAAAGCAGCAATACCACAGTCATTAAGGGCATTTGCAAACCCCAAGTTGTCACCTAAACCCATACAAACACACTAGACTAAGAACACACTTTATTAATACCAGTTATAAATGCACACAGAGCTACACTACACAAAAAAACCAAGAACTCCTGTGGACGCTTCAGGTTGGGGCATAGGATTGGATCCAGGCACAGTTTTCCAGCATCTGTGAAGAAAACACAGAAGAGAATCGCTCGGGCTCTGTCTGGCCAGCGTGCGTTGGGTTAGAAGAGGGCGCTATTCACCCAGCATTAATTCAGTGACTTTTTCCAGAGCCGTTTTCTTCTTTTTGCAAGAGTAAAGATCCTTTCGGGTTGTTAATGCCACAGCTGAAGTTTCCTACCATGAAAGCAGCCACCTGGGATGTGTCAGGGCTGCCTGCGCGAAACAGGATTTGGCAACACGAAGCCGTTGCCCGCAGAACCCGGTTTCACCAACGCGGCTCTGAGCGAACGCAAACGGCGCTTCCCTGCGGCAAGCGGGGAAGGGAGAAAACCCACCGCCAGTGGCGGAGGGCGGGGCGGGGCGGGGGCGGGGAGCGCCCGGCGCCGGGGCTGCAGCGGCACCAGCCGGAATGTCGCTGTCGGTTTGCAGCCGCCCCGACGGATGCCGCACGTTTCGCTGCCGGCAGAGGCAAGGGTATAATTGTCACCTCTGCTAATGGCAAAGAGCTGATAAGCGGTTTGTTGGAGAGGCGCTGCAGCGCCAGGGCCCCTCCGGGCAGGGCGGCTCGCTGCCTTCCCGGGAACGCGAGTGGTTGTCGGGGAGCTGGAGCAGTTCAGTCCCGCGGCGGAGCCCTCGCCGGCGCGGATTTGCCTCCCGCCGCCCGAGGGGCTTCGTCCCCTTCGGGGCCTCGTCTCGACAGCTGTGACCGCCGTGTGAATGCCGGCTGGTGTGTGCCGCTGTGAGCGAGGGGCGGTCCGGGGGCTGTTCCAGCCCGCACCACCCGGTGCCCGCAGCCCAGCACCGCCCGAGCGAACGCCCCCGCCGCCGCGGCAGCGTTCCTGGTGCCGCTCAGCCCGACACTACGTCGAGCATTTGGTGCCTCTGGCACAGGGCCGTTCCATCCGAAAATGCCGCAGTCTGAGTAACAACAGGTTCCCCTCTCTCCTCGCTCGACAGGACTCGGTTTCCCCCGTTCAGCGAAACACGCCGTGAATCCCCGCTCTCCGTGCTCCCCAGCCTGCGTGCACATTGATCCTGCCCTTGTGCCAGCCCCGGTCCTGAGCACGGGGTATCAGTTAAAAACACACCAGCCCCCGCTATCCTTCTGCCTCCTCTTCACTCAACACGATTTGATCTCCTTCCCTACAACTTCCCTGTAACTAAACCCTCTAATTCCTTGAGTTTAAAGACAATATACCAGAGCTGTTGGAAAAGCAAAGGGCTTTTAGTGTTTTCTGGCTCCTAATGCATACAGAAATACTTCACACTCTGGTCACCCATTCAGTCTTCAAAAAATTGAAATGTAATGGTTATGTGACCGAACATTTGCATTTCATAAAAAGTGAGGAAAATAGGTTTTTGTTCCATCCGGTTACTGAGTCATAGCAGGGAGAACTGTCACAGTCTCGCATGAGATTCAGTGATTTGATGCTGCTAAGGCCCCAAAGGAATCTAAATCCCCATGAATGCATATTGCCCTAGCTCATGTCTCAAAGACAGCGCAGTCTGCCATTTCACTTAGCAGGGTATTCTGTTCTTGACTGGGAAAATGAAGCTTTCTCCTGTAGATTCAAAGCTAGAAAGTTCTGCATGGAGATTTACGTTGAAGAAACATAAAAACCTCCCCACAATAGTTGTTGAACCACCCTGACAGAAACTAGATAAAAATCTGAATATATATTTTTATCTGGTTCCTACCAGGCTTGTTTATATCAAAAACTTTATGAAATTCAAAAAATGCTGGAGCCTGTAGACTGAGTTTGCAGTCATCAAGAGTAGAAACTCACTCCCTCCTTCCACTGAACCTTTACAAAAGTAACTTAAGCTTTGCCAGGAACACCTGCCTTGATAAGATTTCCAAATGAAAGAAAAAGTGCCGGAATAGCTTTCTCTCATGGTGATTTAAGAGACTGCAAAACTGAACGATGATTGATAAACAAATAGCTAGCTAATATTAAAGGAAAATCCTGAAGTTTATCCATTCATTCCAATTATTTTGCTCTTTCCAAGTTTGGTCAGCTATCAGGATATTCAACACGCTTCATACTCAAGCGAGGTCAGAAATACCTTAGCATTACTACTCCAGAAATACCCTTACACTACTACTCTTGTGATTTTTTGGCATATATACTCCCTCCATGAATGGGCGACTACAAAAGCAATGTAGTTAAGCGATTGCTCTCATGTTGAAGACTTCTGTTCCAGCGTCTAGATGAAATTTCAAAACGTGAGAATCAAAAATGGACACAGTATTCCTGGTGTGGCCTGGCAAGTAGAGAGTGGAGTGGGCTAATCACATCGTCTGAGCTGCTGGCTGTCTTTGTAACAGTTCGGACCAGGGTGCTGTTGTTGCTGGCTCATGCTCAGCTCGCTGTCAGGCAAAGGGTTTGCAGAGGACCTCCACAGTCTTTCCATTACGGCCGATCTGCAGCCGGATCAGGCTGTCAGGCTTTGGCTTGTTGTACTGCTGCTTCAACCTTAGGTGCAGAATTTTACACTTATCTTTGTTAAACCTGATGCAGCTCTTGTTGGTCAATCTTCCAGCCTCTTGAGGTCTCTCTAAATGGTTGCTTTTCCTTCCAGCGTATCCATCTTTCCTCCTGGTATGGTGTCATGCAAGAACTCGGTGAAGGGTCATTTAATCCCATCACGCTGACAGGATATTGAGAAGTACCAGAGTATTATTGAATATTCTCAGATACCAGTACTGACTCCTGAAGGACTCCTCCATGGACTAGCTGTCAGTTTGTCTCTGGGCCATTAACCATGAGCCATTCAGCTCAGGATTCTGGACAGTTTTCCACAAAGTCGGTGGTCCATCTGTCCAGTCAGATATTACCAGCTTGCCAAGAAGAATATTGTGAAAGATGGTCAAATGCCTTGCTAAAACTGAGGCTCTTCTCTTACCCATGAGCAATTCTTGTAGGTTGCTTCCAACTGAAAGGGTCTAGTCTAGTCTAGAAAGCATCACCATGGCTTGGCTTTGCGGACGAAGATTTGGGAAGGGCTTTAAATGTGAGTACACCCTTCAAGCCTGCGCGGTGGATTTTTTAGGTGAGGCGCAGCGTGCGCGACACTGGCCCCACCCTTTACACCTGAGGTTCATCTGCCAGGGCCTAGCGAGCTTGGACGGTGACAGCGAAGTCCTCAGGTCGTAGGTTTGGTTAGAGTATCCTTCTCTTAGATGGATGGCCTTACAGGGCTAAACGAGCTCCATCTGCCCGGGTTTGGAGTTAGAGTTGTCCTTCTCCTAGGATGGTTGCCCGAAGGCTAGTGAGCCCATCCTGCCCGTGGACACACTTTGTCTGACCCTTCAGTTGAGACCTGTCTGGCTTGGGAGACCCTACCGGAGGCATATGCCACCACCAGCATAGCTCTCAACTTCACAAGGGCACGCAAGCTCTTTCCCCACGGCAAGGGGGTGCCTGTGAAAGAGTCTAGAAAGCATACTGGTTGGTAAAGGCACAATCTACCCTTCATAACTCCCTCATGGTTTCTTCAAGTCCTCTTTTAGACCTTCATGTGCTTGCAAAGAACTTCTATAATGACTTGTTTCATAATTGTGCCAGAGACTGAAGTGTGTCTGACTGATTTGTGGTTTCTCTGTAGCTCTTTTTTGCCTTTTCATAGATAGGCAAACATTTACTCTTTTCCAGACATACGGTACTTCCCCGCCTCCCCATGGGTTTTCAAAGGTGATCAAGAAGCTTTGTAATGATGTCAGCCAATTCTCTTGACACCCTCAGATGCATCCCATTAAGTCCTTTCTGTCCAGCTTGTGCAAATGGTCCCTGACTCTACCTGCTTTCCTTAAGGGAAAGTTGTAATGTGATCTCCGGAAGTAATTGGTCTTGCTTTCATTCTTAGGCAATGATGAGTGCCTTTCTATGTATGATTTCATTAACTTAGTTTACTATTGGTTCAGCTTGTCAGATCTCAGTTACAGAGAGAGGTCACAGAAGAGAAGCAGCACAAAAATTGCTTGTTTTCCCCAGCCTGTCAATATTAGCTAACACAAAGAATCTGCTGCAGTGCAAGTGTGTTGAGGGAGGGATATGCCAACATTTTTCTTCTCCATTTCAGATTCAGAATGCAGCAGTTTCTAGCAACATTTATGATAAATGTGTAAAACTTGCTGATAATTGCCTGAATAGGGACATTAACTTACAATTAATTATTTCTACCAAGAGAGATAGAAGTGAATAAAATCCTGTCTCTAAAACAAGGAAAACAAAAAACCCAGAAGACAAAAATCAACTTGAGCAAAGCACAGACCATCTATATCTAGGATATCTTCCACGAAATACTAAGATCTTGACTAAGATATTTCAGGAAGGAGACAGATGCATATCTCGATAGTATCTCAGGGGAATGACAATTCAACAAGGGAAAGAATATCTCAAAAAGGAACAACCGATTTAAACTGGAGAGATTGGAAATTTCAACAGAGTACCTTCAAGTTCAAACCTCTGTGCCAGCAACTGCACCGCAGACAAAACTCCAAGCCTCTGGTAGCGCTATGGATTTTCAACAGGTTTACAACGTTCCAGCTGAACAACCTGGTGTTCCACGAAGTCTAAACAGCGACAAGGCCAACATCAACAGAGACTGCCAAAAGCTCAAACAGTCCTTTCCTCCACGCTAAGGCCCTAGGATACGTTCGGACGCGTTCAGAGTAGTTCTGGTTAATTTTGCTGAATGGAGATGTTTAGTTCTCTTCAGATAGAAGCATTATTTCCAAATCTCCAGATTTCCTTTAACCATCAGGCTCCAGTGTGGACTTCAGCTTCTCAGTGCTGCAGAAAGAGAAGACCTGGTCTGAGAGCCCTTTCCTCTGTTTCTGCCCCCTCCCCGGCCTTGTTGCTCCGTCTGTCTGTCGTTGCTGCTCCCAAGAGGGTACCACTCCAGCCCCTTCCTTGGCTCTGGTCCTTGCTGGATCCTGCACTGTGCCGTTTGAAATTATTGAAACGGCAGAAGACACCCTGGATTGGCCAAGTGCATTTACACCACAGAGCTCTCCAACGAGCAGCCCATCGCCTAGGGGCAGATAGCACGGCAGACACCTTTAGTAATTAGTATTTTCCAGGCTGATGAGAGCTCCCTTTGCCCGTGGGCTGGAGTGACCAACGCCATGTGCCTGTAGGAGAGCGACATCCAGCTTGCGTCATATGGCTCATCTCCGTGCAAGGCTTAGAGCCTCAGCATCACGCTAGCTTTCTTGTGGACCTATGTCCACAATGGCAGGCTGGGCATCCCGTCTTCAAAGAGTTTTCGCTTCAACGAGTTCTTTCACTTGCTCACATCCTTAGCGTACACAGCAGCACCCGTTCTGTGTTCTGCTTTGGCTGGCAATGTAGTATTGGAGGAGAAAACAGGGCTGGACTAGATGCCCGTTTCATGAAGTAAGTAGTTACAGGGACAATGTCAGAGCAACGTCGGGGTTTAAAGACAAAACTAAAATTGTTGCTCCATTTGACATTACCTTCTCTTTGAAAGGTGGCGACAAGAAATGTTCTTCAAACAAATTCTTATTTCGCTATACCGGAAAGTAACTTTTGAGAGTCAATGGTTCTCAAGGTACCTTTTTAGAGAAAAATGATCCCCAGAGAAAATCTCTGTCAGCAAGCTGAAGAGCTCCACAGAAAATTTTAGAGAAGGTCAGAAAAATTTAGGGTATCTGACTAGGAATCTGGGCCCTGACAAAGGTGACAGCAGGTGCAACTCAGTAGCATCTCTGGATATACTCACCATGATGTATGGGCTCTGGACAGTGCTGAAAATTAATTAACTGCTCCACCTAGTCCCCTCCCCCCCCAAAAAAAACCCCAAACCTCCACAACCAAATCTCGAAAAACCCCCAAGAACAAACCCGTGAAAGTTAACTGTAGACCACTGTGGGGATTTAATATTTCATCTGGTTTACTAATAAATTCACACCATTAATTTTAGTGGCCAATTTTGTTTAGTAATGAGATCCGTCTGTCTGGGAGCAAGACAAAGGTGCTACTAATTACATGTGTGAGCAAGCAGAAAAGGAGACAAGGTTCTTCCACTGAAAAGAAACCGCACAAGTCATTTTTGATGTCGCTTTACTGGAAATAACTTCCCGATCCTAAGAAGATGACTTACATGATTTCAGCATGGCTTAGATGATTTCACAGCGCACTGGTGTTAGGACACACCAGAAAAGCAAAAGTGGAATGTCTGGAAGAGTCACTGAGTAGACACTCTTCTTTTTCCTTTGTTTTGGGCTTTTGTGTTTTTGACAGTCAGATACTGGAACCTTCACTGCCATTTCCTCATCCTCCCTGTTAATCACAAATATTTCTCGTAAGATACCAGTGATAATTAGTTTGCTGATTGCATATTAAAAGGGGGAAAAGACAACATTTTCCAAATTAGGTATAAAAAATGACCAATTGAACAGGGACGCGTGACCTTTGTTCACTGCACATTTCTCTTCTTTTGGAGGCAGACATTAATTATAATGCTGGAATTTTGCAGCCGGCATTATGAGCACAGCAACGAAAGCGGTTTAAATTGAAGATCACAACAGAAGATTTAATGAAGTGCTAGAGGCATAAAACAATAAAAAAATAAATTAGTGCAAAACAAACTATAACATCACACCACTGAAAGCTAAATATATCTGAATAGCCTCCTGTCTGCAGAGTTTTGTTTCGTTTTGGTTTAGTTTTTTCCCTTTACAAAAACTTACTATCAATTATCGGAAGCATTGCCTTTTGGCTAGGAGGTTGACTTCGAACTTAGTAATATTCTGTGACTGGCGTTATGCAAACCAAGGAAGTCCCTCCTAGTCATTATCTACTAACAAAACCAGGAAAGCACCTGACTTCTTGCACAGCTACGTTCAATGCAGACTGATGAAGAAAAAAACAGCCAAAAAGAAATAGCGTTTTCCAACTCAACAAAAGTGTTCCCAGTACGTTTTAAGTCATCCAGCTTATTTTAACGGAAAACAACCAAGGTACAATGGTAATGAAGTGCAGGATTCATGAGCTTGCGTAGTAATATGGGGCCAAGGTACCGATTACTCAGAAGGAATTAGAGATAAAATCCCAACACACAGGATCTGACTAATGCCCAGGAAAATATTTTCGTCACTGTTTTTCTGTAGGAACAAAACCTGTTTTGACAAGCCGTATCCAAGGAATTGCACGGCCTCTAATACTCAGAAATGTTGAAACATGTGAATCTTCCAGTTTAAATATACGATGTTATTTTCCCTTCTTCATGTCATGCTTCATATAATGGCATCCCAGTAGTGTCACTGAGGTAAAAAATAAGACTACTTTAATTATGATATACCTTTAAGAGTTGTTGTTAAGTCTAAGAGATCTGAAAAAGATGTTCTATGAGATTCCCTGGAGGAAACATCTGTGTGGAGACTGAGTTGCAGAAGACCGGCAGCTCCTTAGTCACCGGAACTTGTTAATAAGCGATAGATTTTTTTCCTTTCAGACTCTCACTCTGTTCAGCAATTCACTGCACGCAATCACCATCTCCTGGGACTTGCTGTACTGTGATTAGGCTAACAACTTGCCCAGCCTGTCTGCTAGAAAAGCAGAAAGATTCCCTCCCAGATGAAGAATACAGATTATTCCACCTCTTCAGGACAAACAAGGAATTGTGGAACCAGATGTGAACAGCTGCTTGCTGCTTGTGCAGGCAATTTCATGCATCGCTCCTTCAAACAGTTCAGTTTGCTGCTTGTGGGGGGAATTTCTGGATAACTGCGTAAGATGGAAGAAAGACCCTTTAACTCTGCGACAATGGCTAAGCTGTCAAGGATACTGGTGAGGGATGAGGATCCCTGTGAATTGAGCTGCCGGACTGTTGAGTTTGCTGGCAGAGTGATCTGGAGTGTCACAAAGTCATGAGAGCAGCTTTAGGGGTGAACTTCTTCCTCTTAAGAAAATTGAAAAATCTGGCTAATAATGTAGTTGAAAGTGTTCTAGGGATGATTAAAACTATCCTTCTTTTAAATATAAAGCTGTTCAGATATACATTACTAGGATTCAATTTGCAGAAGAGATAACCTAATTTCCTGGCTCTCTGCAGCATCATTAATCTCCAAAGCAGGCAAAAATTCACAATGAATTCCAACAGGCTCCACTTGCCATCTTTTTTATTAGACATTTTTCGTTTAATAAAATAAAGGGGAAAAGATTGTCAAACGCTTCAGGTAGGAGGTGCAGAAATTAGGGAGAAAATGCTGAAGAGGGAAGAACCGCATGCAGATTCAGTGCTTTCAGTGAATGTTTTGGGAAAAGTCCCAGAGTGTGTAGTGTGAGGGTTTGCACTAAGCCGTTCTTTAACATCAATGGGTATCAGCCTTTACTGAAGTCAACAGGCAACGGCTGGTTTCATTGCCCTGAGGTACTCTAGCCTAAAGAAGGTTCAGTCCCTATAGGGTAACAGAAAATATGGCTGGCAGCTCCCTGCTGCAGGGGAACAGGGACCATTTACAGCATTGACTGATATTAATGGTAGCTTTGCGCTCTCCTCTGTCCCCCTTCCCAGAACCCAGCCAAACCAACACCTGGACAATAACACATCAACAGCAAGTCTCCAACTCTTAGTGGTTGCAGCAGGTGATCATTCTCATTTCTCCGGTACTATTAGAGACAGACAAAAACTGTCTCCCTTGACAGTTTCTCTGATTCTTTCAGGCACTGTAAATTCCTCCTATAGGAGGAATGGACAGAGCCCATAATTAAATGCTCCCATTTATTCTCCCTTAGGGGCTTCCAGAATATTGACCTGATGTCACAGAACTACAGCAGTAGATGGTTCCATCGTTTTTCTCTAGCTAAATCCCAATGATGTGTAAATACACCCCTGTTAAAGACACCACTGGGTTCTCTCTCCCTTTCTGTTCCAGAGAAAGAGCAGCTGGCTTAGACTCACTGAAGAGAAGCAGATGAAGATGACAAGAAAGGAAAGCTGTTTCCAAGCGCTCATCAGCACGCACTTCCCTTCTGCTGAGGTCTGCTGGCTTTGTGTTGTCAGAGCACCACGGTTCTTTTGGTCATGCTCATCTTTTTTTAGTTGAATGCGGATGATCACAGTGAAAAGCTGTTCTTTCACCTTGGTCACACTAAAAAATGTTCTCCTTTTTTTTTTTCCTGGCTGAGTGAATCACACTCCCACTAACCTCTCATTGCCAGCTGAGGCTTCTTACGTCCGCTCTGTAGATAAGACATTAAAAAGCTTGAGAAAATCGGTGCTCTTTATCCAAAAGTCTGGAAGCCCTCTGCCTCTGCAATTCTGTGTGACTCTGACAGAACTCCACGACTACACTGTGAATTGTCAGTGGATCTTCCTTTAGAGGTGTGAGAGACTTGCGTGGGGCATCCTCCTTGTACAGATCACCTGTTCAGTGTAGCAATGAACAAGTGTAGTTTGGAGAGAATGTAAATGGGTTCATTGACATTGAACATCACAAACTTGGTAGTAAGAAGCTCAGGGTTTTTATAACAGTTTCCAGCTGGTCAAATGCAGTTATAACAACTACATTATGTTTTAAAGGGTTCAAAAGAACGAGTGTAACCAAATCGTCTAGGAAGAACATCAGAGTGAGTGGTATCCTGTATGTTGAAAGACAGTTAAGTCAGTGTGCTGTCATAATATCTGCAGACTTAAAGCAATGCCCATGGTTTACCCTTTGGAGTGATACGGACAAATCTTCACCCACTGTCAAGGCCGATGAAGACATGATGTTCATGACACTGGAGCCCACCTTTCAAGAGCTCTCAATGTTGTGATGGCTGTCGTTTGACCTCTGTAATTTTTAAAATATTGCTGAAGTTTAAGTAAACTGAGAAACAGAGAGCTGAGCTTAGAAACAAGGGCAGAAATTACCAAACTTGCAGCTAACACAGAAGAAAGACCTTTCTGGTTTTGACGTAGTCCCCCAAAACAATGGAGGGATGGAATGAAAATGAGACACAAACAGGGACACAAAATCCTGGTAGGCTGTGAAGCATCACCCATTTATTCATGAAATAAAATTGTAGCAATAATGATAGGTTAAATATGCACACAAATGAAAAACAGTTGGTGATCAGGATTTAATATCTGACCCCAGGGAAACTAAAAAGCCTTCAGACAGAGGAAGATGTAAAAAAATGGAGGAAATGGTAATCTGTTGAAGTTGGTGTCAAATATTGTTGTCCTCAGCATTGTCAAATACCCAACCACATTAATCATATGTAGGAAGGAAGGACTGACCGAGGACAATTACGCCTGGAGTTGTTGATTTTTATTTGCCTCCATTCTCCAAGGCTGGTTGGCCTTACTAAAGACAATTGCTTTCATTTGCCGATTAATGACATAAAAAGGCGATTAGCAATAAACACCGATGTTATAAAACCTTTTTGAAAATGCAGAACATATGCACTCAATCATTGGATAGCAAATAATGAGTTAAAATGTGGTCTCCTGGAAATTATAGCAGTTCATGTTACTAGTACAAACCAGTAAAGGATTGCATTTTATTTCTTGTCATCCTCTCGTTCCCCGGGTTTGGTAAGCTCCATAACTAGTATGAAAGTTTACAAGGTTCCATACCCCAAGGAAAGCTGCAGATACATTATATAGTTCCCTACTGGCACAGAGCAGGGAAGCAAGAAGTCACTTCTCATAGTTTTACCCTCTCAAAATTCTTTGCTGGAAGACAAGGACCTGATTTAGGAAGGAATTTCCAGTTAATTTTGACATAATCACCAAATGTAAACGATACCATGTTTTTAAAAGCCTTTTACAGGTCCCACGTGTATTTACACATCACACGTTACTTCTCCAAATCCTTAGGTGTCTAACGGAAATTACTTTCCAGGCAAATCTTTTGAACTGATGACTCTTCATCCAGGAGTGTCAGAAGAAGAAAATGGAGTGAGCAGAAGGTGTCAAAACCCACTCTTTGAGAGGTAAAAAAATACTTGTTACGCCTGCCTGAGGTGAGTTTTCTAACATCTCCCTGTAGCTGTTACCCATGTCCAGAGAAGACAGGATGGATTCTTCACAAGATGCAGAGGTAAAATCCTCACAGATCCTGCCATCCTTGTGCAAGGCTCACCGTACTTTCCAGAGCCCCTCGCATTCCCCAGTGTGGGCATAGGGGGTTGAGTATCCCCTCACCATGTGGACACCAAGAGGAGCCAGCTCAAAGGAGGCAGTCGATAAATTGAGTTCGCAATACCCTGCCCTGAAGACCCCAAGGCATCTTAGGTGTACCAAGAAAACCACAGCTTTCATAGCAACGAGCTTGTGGTTCTACACAAGATTTTCCACTTTGTTTCAGGCAGGTAAGTCTGCTTTTCTTCCAAGCGACGGAAAGCTTGCCCAGGGAGTGACTGAGGGTTGTAAGAGCTGCGCCGATCACAGGAGACACGGACTCATGGGGACAGTCACTGTGAGCTGCACAAACCAGAGCTGACAGGGCTTCTTCTGCGCAGACCGCTGCCTGCCTGGCAATGCTATTCCCAAATGTGGAAATGTGCCGAACAGTGTTCGAAAAGGATCGTGCTCTAAGCTCTCCCATACAGACAAATGAAAATCCTGAAATTGTTGTTTTACTGCTACTTTGAGTTTATTGTCCCAGTTTATGGCCAAACTGATTGAGAAAATTGAAAACTAACTTATCTTCCTGTTCAGATCTTTATGCAGTTATGGACTGGATTGTGCTGTGTGGCAGTGTTCCTGCACCAACTCCCTCGGGAAGGTGCGAGCCTTCTCTATCGCGCTGGAACCTTTCTGGAAGCTGAGTAGCCTCGAAGTGCCAGTCCAGGAACTGAAGCCTAAACATAACAGACATCGTTATCTGTTAATTGAGGACAATAAACAGATGCCCTTAGACAGTTTAATTAGTAAAGCATGGCTCGATACTGCTTAGATCCGGGAACAGAGCAATAGCAAGACGGCAGCTTCAGCTACTCTTCCGTTACTTCTGGAGGGCAGGAATTGCCCGTCTGGTGCTCTCAGTCAGCATGGAAGTCTCTCACGTGATTACGCCTGTGCCTGAAGAGGACATCCTGCCCACCTGGGAGACCAAATAACATGCAGAGCAAGCTTTTACATTCACGATACTACCTTGCATTTAAGAGCTGACAAGAAAAGGGTATGGATTTGCTGTAGGTCTTTGAGGGCAATGCGGTCCCTGTGTGTCTGTGTGCACAGAGAATGATGCTGTAACTGAAAACGTATGTAATATATACGTATTTGTATGTGTATATGTACATCAGGAAAGGAAGAAACACGTTGGAGCATGGGAAATTCCAACTCTACTTAAAAAAATTACAGTGGGGGAAGTCAAACCTGGGAACAGAAGCTTGGAGAGAGACCACGGGATCTCAGTCCTTGGGGACTTTCAAAACTCATCTGGAGGCAGCTCTGTGGAAGAAAATGTCCTCCACAGATGAAGCTCCTGACTCACTCTTCTGAAAGAGAAGGCTTTGGTTTGGACAATGCCTCTTCCAACAACTGGAGTTGTGGTAGATTCTCTGGGATTAAAAAGAAAGTTCTTCAAGCTTTCTTAATAGTCCTCATCTCAACAAATTCCCTGAGCAGGATGTGTGGCCAGACACCTAGAGCTCAGAGTTCTTGCATGGGACTGTGAGAACGTAGAGAGTTCTACACATTTGATGAAGAGAACTGACAGTTTTACAAAGTCCCTGGCACTAAAATATATTGCTTAAAATAATCTGGAACGTTAAAAAAGGACTACATAGTAATTAACCACGAATAAGTATTTTTAACATTTCTGTAAATTATAAATGATGCATAATTGTAATACTAAACTAATAATTTCATCACACTAGGTTTGTATCTTAATGTGCATTTAGTTCTTAAAATCCCTGTAAAACTATTCCATTCCTTAAACAGGTGTTAATAAAACTCTACCTCCTCTGTGTACCTATAGGTAAGAACATCATCTTGCATTATATGCAATAGAATATTCATTTAATCATTTCAGTAGAAAATAGTGCAGAGAAATACTGAAACAGGAAGGCTGCGTGAATCATTTATTTATTAATTAATTTCTAATGCAGAGGGATTACTTACTATTTACAGGAAATAGAAATGCAGTTACCTATTATTTCTCCATTATCAGTCCCATGAATGTTCTGCTGCCACTGGCTTGCTGTTGTCAACACGAGACGACTTCTTTTCCTCGCATCCTCTGTATTGCAAACCTCACCCATTATGACGCACTACGAAGAGCCTTCCGTGGCGTGTTTTTTAATCTGCTGACTTGCAAGCAAGAAGAATTTCAACTGGTCTAATTCAGATTTACTCCTCCGAGGGACTAGCACATGCTGAGAGTCTGGCCCTGGTAATTTTTCTGTTTCTTTACTCTTGACAAGTAGGCAGTAAACACACCTTTTCTACAATCAAAATAGTACTTGCTGTTGTCTCTGCGGATCAGGACTGAGGTCTGAGGGTTTTTTAGGATTTATGGTTATTTTGAAAAGTAATTTAATGCTGGGAAAGAGAAATACTTGCAAAGCGTATATCCCAGTGCCTGCTTGCCACCATGCGTAACTGGGCATCTCTACCTTCAATTACTGCAGCAGTTCAAACATTGTTTTATTTCTTGGAGATTCCTTCTGTTCTTTTTGCAAAGGAATATTTGAATTACCTCTGGCCATTATATACCCTGAGTCTTCAGAGAAAGACTGCTGCGTTTTGCCCCTTCACAGATTTCTAGGATAAACAGGTTCAAGCTGGCCCAAGTCAGCGCACACAGTGAGCTCCCTGAGGTAAATTCCTGCTAACTGAAGCTGATAGCTCAGCATCATCACTGAAGCATTTATATGTGCAGAGCACATATGTACAGAGATCAGTATTTAATTGCACATTTTGCCAATAACATGTGAAATCAACCAAGGAGCTCTCCTTATTTCAAAGCTCTTGCATGCAGAAACCATTATAGGTCATTGCGGCACTCCTGATAAATATTTGCATCTCTTAATGCTCCATCGTTCACGGTCTTGAGTTTTTACAGTTGACAAAACCAAGCTTTATTTTACCCCGGAGCAATGAAGAACTAGTTCACAGACCTTTACTCCCAGAGACATTAAGGCCGAGGACTTGTGCTCAGTCTGGTTTTGTTCACCTGAGTGTTGATTTTGGCCACTGCTTTGAATTTGAATTTCTACAGGAACCGGGGATGCTCTGGTCCTGCTGTGGGGAATGCCTTTAGCACAGTTCTATTTCAAGTGTCCCTTTAGTGCACTGACAGGAAAAAACAAACCTTCCAAAGAATTTTCCAAAGGAAAACTCTTAGTGAAACTACCTTTCCCCCCACTGACAGACAGCTCTCCAGTGTGCTTTAAAGAGATTCTGCTGCTGGTGGACAATTAACACTAGAACAACTATTCTGCAGTCACAGGAGCTAAAGTTTATTTTGACTTTGCATGAGTTCTGGCCAGAACCTAATGATTTTATGTATTCTTCAGAATCTTGATAGTCCTGCCTGACAGTCCCACCTGACAACAGATGTTCTTCATAGCTTCCTGCAATTTCTGAACTGAATCTCACTGTAATACTCTGAATACTGCAGAGAGACACTTTTGTTTTTATCTTTTCAGTTACCGTGGGCTTTAAATCCACTATCCAGGGCAATCAGTCACATTAAAGAAGAACTCCATTCTGCACAGAGTGCTTTTTCTGCTTGTATTCAGGTTATTTCTGAGAGGCATTTCTCAGACCCATAGTTCAACATTAGAGGGTCTCCAATCCTGCGCCTGTGTTGCCGGTTGGCTGAGGCAAGCCAATCACGGGGACGTGCCCTTTCCTATCCCTGAACCCCTCTCCTCCGAGAGAGAAAAGGGTTAAAAAGCAGAGATACAAAAAGGAAAAGAAAGATTTTGTGAGACCTCTGAACGTTTGGAAAACTGAAACAAACTTTATTAAAACTAGAACAAAATATATAATATACAGGGAAAAACCAATGCAAAATCTGAGGGTTTGTACAGGATGGAAAAGCGAGGGTTAAACGTGAGAAAGAGAGAAAGGGGGACGGTACCACGTTGAGTCCAAAATGGCACCGGCCACGTGTGCGCTTTTGTGGAGTAAACAAAGGGAAACCGCGGCTGTTACGAACGCGGGGCTCCAACGTGCAAAGCGCTGTTCCTACCAGTTTCTCGTCGTGCAGTTTGTAGAAGCGAAGCAGCAAGAAGCGGCGGCGCTGGCGGCAGAGAGGGTTCGGCATTACAGCAGCAGGCAAAGAGCAGCCTCCGGGTGCAGGTCTCCAGGCGGCGCGAGCAGTCTGTCCCAGGCGGCGCGGCGGGGGCTTCCCCGGCACACAGCCTCGCTCCGCTCTGGCAGCCTCCGGGCGCGGATCTCCCAGGTGGTGGGCAGGGTCCGAGCCGAGGAGAGACAGCCTGTAAGGTCCCCGGAGCCAAGCCGCAATGTCTGAAGAAAGCCTCTTCCCGGAGTGAAGTTGAAGGTCCGCAGCGCCTCTCGCAGCACAGAGCTGGAAATGTCCGGAGAGTGAAAAAGACCCGAAAAGCCCAAAAGACCAAAAAGCCTGCAGCTCTTAAAGGCACAGTACGCTCGCGAGATACTTTCTCAACCAATGAGATGTGCAATCGTAGCATAGAAGGGAATAGTCCAATTGGTCAGTTTAAAACAAAAGCTTTCAAGCAGGGTTTTTTTTCCTCAAACTGCCACAGCCTGTCACTTCTGTTACTCACTAAGTCACGCTTCTGAGCAATCAGTTCAATTGTTTTTCACCTTCTTGGTGCATAGGATCTCCTGTTCTCCTTTGCCAAGTGCTGCAGTAATGGAACAGCCACTTTATCCACAGGCCTGGTGTTCCTTGACAGAAAATCGCCTTCCCTGAAACCTCTGTATGTCCAGGAAAACAGGGAATTCATAAGAGAATTCGACCTGGTTTCACAGTGCTCTTCTTAACCACGATATCCGACAATTAAATGAGAAGTAGCCACAGGGACTGTGCTGCTCTGTTCATCTTCTTAAGGACATTCGCACTCCTAAATACTTTGTGGAATTAGGTATTTACGGTGCCATGATGCAGAAGGGCCATCGGGAAGCACAGCCTCCACCAGCCCTAACTGAAAGTGAAAGTGAGAGACAGCCAAATTCTCACTTTCTGCAGATAAAGAACCTAATCACCTGACTTTAAACAGTCCTTTTCCTCAGCTGAGATAATGGTAAGATGGCTGTGTTTCCTGAGAAACCATCCTTCCCGGTTTGTGCTCTGGGGGGATATCCACAGGCATCTTTCAAGGCGGTTTTGTTACGAGGCCAGATGTCAACATTTTGCTCTTACAGAGAATGGCCGTCCTGTCTCTGTTACAGTTTATGTTACTGCTTTGCCCTTCGGTAAGTGCAAGACACTTCTCTGGGAGGCTGAAAGAAATCACGCTCTTCAATATGGAGTCCCGGTAGCCAGGCATACAGCTCTCAGCTAGTCTGCCAGAGAGGTTCTCCCGTGCGATTCTTCTTTTAGACCTCAAGACTCCTGGCAGGTGAAATCTGGTGGACTCACCTCCATGAATTCAAGGCCTCCTCCCCTCACGTCCTTCCCCGTGGTAGCTGCTGGTTATCTCCTCCGTGGCAGAGGCTCTGGAGAGAGATGTATGCCCGTATCCCGACCCTGCCAGCTCACTGAGGTACTTGAGTTACACGCTGAAGAAGGCGATTTGAGCAAAGGCACCGCGTTGTGAACTGAGGTGGAGGAGTTGCAGCTATATGCTTGTTTTCCTCTTCTGTTATAGACACAGCCACCTTTGGGTGGGTGGGCAGGAAGGGGACTGCAGCATGTTGAATGCCTGCTGGAGTTAGTTGCACAAGCCACGGTCAAAGCCTTTGCTTTGCTTTACACTCCAACTTGAAATTGTCTCTGAATCCCTTTTCTTTTTTTGCCTTCTGCTTTTCAACCAGATTTCTGGTATTTGAGGTAATGGCATTAGGGCAAAGAGAGATATTTGCTTTTCTGAGAAAGATCAGAGAGATCAAGCTATTGGTTTAACAACTGCAGAAGACAGTGCAATCTCAGTCTGAGCGTGAGGGCTGCATAGCTTCCATTTTTCTCATCGATGCTGGGGAGCTGAGGCATAGGAGGCAGTTTCAGAGAAGTGCCAGTGGCCTAGAGGTAGCAACAGCAAAGGGTCTCTCTCTGTCAGAAAATTCTTGTACCCCAGAAAATGAGCATGATTTCTTTTTCTTCCCCATTTATGGATTTTTACCTGCTTCCAAAAGCAGCAAATTTGACTCTCAAGGTCCTTTTCTTAAGCGCACATTTTCAGCTGGCGGTTATAAATTCTGCAGTGTCTCTTTACAGGGATCCGGCCAAAGAGATGGATTGGTCTAAGCTTTGCACGGTTTAGTCACTTTCCATTAAAGTCTTTTCTCATTATCACTGCACTTCTTGATCTAGTCCCAGTCACCTTTCTCGTCTTTGGCTACTCTAACTCTACCAGACACTTTACTGACATAAACTAGAAGATCTGAGTTTAGTGCCAGATCTGTACTTTCTGCATATGTTGTTCTTTCAGTTTCGCTGCCTCTTCCAGCAAATAAAACTCTTATTTCTCCAAATGTCCTCTTTCAGGCTTGATAAACGCTTCAGAACCATCAAGAATTTCTCTTCCTCCTCACTTGGCCCTTCTCTGCTGCAGCTGCTTGGCAAGGAGAAGATTGTCCAGCAACATTGAGTAGATTTAGTTCCGGGTTGAGTTTTCCCTAGAGATCACTGCTCCTTTGGATGCCCTTGCTCCTGCCCAGGGCTTTAAAAGATGCCCTCCTTCCGGTGATATTTTCCCAATCCTAAGTTAATTAGACCTTACCAGAAACCATAAAGCCCAACAAGCTGAACGTGACCCAAAAGGTACGTTTTTCAGAGCTTTTTCAGTGCTGCTTGTGGGGCTTTTTGTGCTGGTGTTTTGTGACCCACAAGCCTGTGCTGCTCTCAGAAAAGAAAGCACCACACAAAGCTATCTTCTTTGAAATGACTTTCAATTTGATGACGTATCTCAGACCAGAAAACACCGATTCCTGTCCAATTGTAAGTGTTATACCTGTCTCCAAGAGCCCAGCCATATGTGAAAATAGGTAGTTGGTGGACCAGCAAAACAGAACAATTAAGCCCTTTCTACCAGTGCCCGAAGTGAGTTTAGGCTTCATCTCTTTCTTTCATCTCTCTCCTGTCAAGAACAGGTCACACTGAAGCAGTACAAGGAAGCAAAGACCTGCTGCCCATGTCTTTCTTTCTAGCATTTAGGAAAAGATACCTTGGTGGTTCCGTACACCATCTAGAAACTCTAAGTCAAACTCAACACTACAGGTGAAACACAACACCCCTGCCAGATGGGACTAGCTGTGCACAATCCCCTCCGCATCTCACAATTCTTAAGTTCTAAAAGCAAACCCAAGTAAGGCTTATCTGGATGATTTTCTGTGCAATCAACTTTAGGAGAGGTCCAAGTAGAAAGTAAAATTTCTTGAGACTTTTGGATATGAGGATGTCTTCCTCCAGACCTCTAGCAGCTGTGCTGCTCTGTGAAGAACTACATTTATCTTGAGAGTCAAGTGCGTTTGAAAAACGTGGGGAGGACAGTTTAACCTGAGGAGGGTCTGTCTGTCATTCTCTGTGAAATACACTTATCAACACCGATTTCACACATCATAACCTTGTGTGCTGGCTTTGGCTGGGATAGAGTTCATTTTCTTCATAGTAGCTGGTATGGGGCTGTATTTTGGATTTGTGTTGAAAACAGCATTGATAACACAGGGATGTTTTGGTTACTGCTGGGCAGAGTCTTGACACAGAGTCAAGACCTTTTCTGCTTTTCACTCCACCCCACCAGCAAGTAGGCTGGGGGTACACAGGAAGCTGGGAGGAGACACAGCTGGGTCAACAGACCCCAGCTGACCAGAGAGGTATTCCATACTACATGACATGATGCTCAGCATATGAAGCTGGGGGAAGAAGAAAGAAGGGGGAAACATTCGGAGTGATGGTGTTTGTCTTTCCAAGTAACCGTAACACGAGAGGGAGCCCTGCTTTCCTGGAGGTGGCTGAACACCTGCCTGCCAATGGGAAGTGGTGAATGAATTCCTGGTTTTGCTTTGCTTGTGTGCACAGCTTTTGATTTACCTATTAAACTGTCTTTATCTCAACCCATACGTTTTCTCACTTTTACTCTTGTAATTCTCTTCCCCATCCCAAATGGGGGTGAGTGACTGAGATGCTGTGCGGTGCTTAGGTGCCAGCTGGGGTTTAACCGTGACACCTTGAGATCTACAGATCAGAGATTTACTCCTCCTGCACCCCCCTCAGTACGGCTCTGCTGGGAATAACGCTTGCACAGTGATAGAGCTCAGGTGAGGAAATGCTTTGAATTCTCCTGTCCCTGCTAAGTCCTCCTTTCCAAGTGATGTAGCCATTAGAGCAGGTTTGTTTGTGGACAGTATGTTTTTCAGATAGTAATTCAGCAAGAGCCTGCTCCCCCAGAGGAAAGAGGATATACTGACGTAGGTTTGTCCACGAAGATAACAAGGCATGGTCTAGCTCAGTAAGAACAAGGTGTTTTATGTGCTGTGTGTGAGCTTAAAGGGAAGTTGCCCTGTTGAGGATACATGGACTACAAAAGACATGGGGTCCACTCTGGAAAATAGTTAGAAAATTATACCACTCTAGAAAACTTTCCTTTTAGCACTATCAAACATAGAATAGGAAACATCTAATAGCAAAAGTTTTGTTTGGTCTTTTTATTTTTTGAAAAAAAATCAGAACACTGTATGATTTTTTTTTTTCAGAACAAATATGTACCTTTCAGCCATCCCCAAACCCCAATTAGATCACTTTGCTCTGTTATTATGGAAAGACAGAGCAAGCTATAGAATAGTCAGGAGTCCTGGGGTACTGGTGTCTGCATAAAAGACCAAAGGATGCCCTGCAGGCACTGCTGAAAGTTTAGTTGAACCAGAAATATGTCTTCTAGAAGAAAATGTGAGCATGAAGAACCAGAATTCCAGCTCTTGCAAGGAAAGGTTCCAATGTTATGGATCACAAAATATCTCAACTCTCAGCTGTGACACTGGCTTTAGGAAGAGCGTTGGAACATGTAAACATTCCCCACGGGAGAGAAACCCACTTTTTTCTCCAGTCTTTTGTGGCAACATGTTGAGCTGGAAATTGCTAAACCAGTTTTCTTGGAAGCCTCTGTCAGAGCAGAAGTTAAACATTCAGACATGTCATGACTACTGAACATGAAATTCTTTTCCATTGGTAGAAGTGGGATTAGAGAGTCTCTGCTTATCAATTCCTGTGAACGCGTCCAAGTAGGTAAATTAATTAACGAGTGTGATAAATACACATGGTTTGCTAGATGGCTCTTCAGGTCAAATGGAGGAACAAAAGACCTCTAACATAGTCAGACGCTACCTCCCCTCTAAACCCCAAACCCAACCAAGACTAGATTCACATCCTGGAGAAGTGAAGAGAGGGGATTGAGGGTTAAAAGGAACGGACAGCTCTGAGGAACTTCTTTGTATCCTGGGGGTTTCCTGCTTTCCCCCACAGGGTCTCGAGTCCCTCTAGGACGGAGCTGCCCATTGGCCAGAGCTGCCATGCTCAGAAGGACGCCTGGCCTCTGCTAGGCTGCGAGAGGCTGTTCCTCTGCATAGAGAGAAGCACTTTACAGCTGCACAAAGACCATCTCGACTCCTGCTTTTCAGGAGCTTTCTGCGCCCTCGTGTGCCTTGTGCACTGTGCATGTCACTTTGAGGAGCAGGGACCGTTCCTCAGAGTCCCGCATCCAGCAGGTCATGGTCTCAGCCAGATCCTGAAGGTTCATTTAGAGTGATAAGGCTGCTTATGGAAGGCCAGGAAGAAGTGACCTAGAGAGAGCTCTGAAGGGGGCTCCTGGAGAGGAAGGAGATGATCCCCTGGAGCAGATCACTTTTCAGCCTGGCTACAGGCACATCTGTGAACTCTGAGGTCAGCTGGCTGGTGGTACTGGGCCGGCGAGCTCTGTGCTGGCACTGGAGCTTGTATGTCGAGCAGGAGTTTCAAGCTACCAGCAACAGGTGGGTCTGGCCCCAGCACTGCCGGGGTGGGGCTGCTGCTCTCAGCACTTGTTCATGTTGCAGGGTTGCTCTCACAGCACATCACAGGCCGGCAGTACGGGTTTTGTCTGCAACTCTGCAAGTGGGTTCGATCTCGCACCTCATGTGCCCAGGGGTACTGGGGCGGCTGCTGTCCTCACATGATGGAGCTCCGCAGACCACCAGTGATGCTGGGATGGGGTTTCTGGGACCCGCAAGCTCCGAGCTGGCGCTGGAGGCTGTACAGCGAGCAGGAATTTCAAGCTACCAGAGAGCTCTAGGTTTGGCCCCAGCGCTGCTGGGCTGGGGCTGCTCTCAGCACTCAGTGCTGTGGCACGGTTGCTCTCTCAGCATCCTGTGGGCTGGCAGTACAGATTTTGGCCAGGACGCTGCAAGTGTGTATGGCCTCGCACCCGCCTGGGCCCAAGACTGCTGGGGTGGCTGCTGTCCTTAATGGTTGGCGAGCCAGAGGAGTACATTGATGCCACCTTACTGGACGTGCTGGGGCCAGCGAGCTCCGAGCTGGCACGGGAGGCATGAAGGGGAAGTGGGAAGGTCAAGGGCACAGCCCCCAGCCCTGTAGCAGGACAGGACAAAGCAATGTCACCAGCCCTCCTGGTGCAGAGAGGCTCTGCCAAGCCCGTGCTGAGCACCCATGGCCAGGCCACCAGCCCAGGGCCACCTGGGTGCTTTGCCTCTTACTGGTACTCGGGCCAGCGCAGCTGTGGCACTGCCAGCAGACAATGAACTTCTTCAAGTGGGAGCAGTGCCGGTGAGTGCTCTTGGCAGTGCAGGAGCAGCACAGGAACAGTTGCCAGGGCGAGGGGAAGCAAGGTGGTCCATGACTATGAGGACAAAGGGACCGCAGTACAGCACTGTCCTGCAGAGGTCTTGTTCTTCATCCTGCTGCTTCGAGCTCTGGACGAAACGGAGATGCCATGCAGAGCACCAGGGTGCTGATTTGGCCACTCACCCCAAGCTGAAAGGGATACAGATGCCCAAGATGAGCATCTCCCTGTGAAACTGGTCCCTGTCCCTGCAGAGTGGGCACTGGAAGCCTGAGATGCCGCTGCGCACAGCCTGTCCCTGCAGAGGAACACGAGGAGCAGGAGTGAGGCCCTGGGGCTGCTGAGTACCTGCCCTGCTCCAGGGCCAAGGGAACGGCTCCTACCTGGATGCAGCCCCGGTGGAACCAGGCGTGTCAGCACGCCGGGCACACCATAGTGCTGTAGCCCATTCTGTCCTCGACCGGGTCGAGGCAGATGAGGCCGATGGTGTCTGCCTCTGGGGCCACAGCCACTGACTGCTCGGGCCGGTGCTGCCAGCAGAAAGAGCTGTGGGCAAGAGGAGAGGGCTGGGTGAGGTGAGAAGTGCTGGGACCTCCCCCAGTGGTGGAGAGGAGGGGAGAGGAGGTACCTGTACTCACAAAAGTCCTGCGTGACACATCCACCGGCTGCGGCACAGGGGAGATGGAATCTCCGAACACAGCCTGTCCCCTGGCAGTAGATGGTGGCCCCACGCTGCAGGCAGACGAAGCACTCCTGGAAAAGACCCAGCAGCCCCCATCAGCAGCAGCCTCAGGGCCTCCACAGCCAGCCCCACAGCCCCGGGCAGTGCCCAGTGCGCAGTATCTGCTGGGTCCCACTGCGCATATCTGCTACGCCAACAAGGCTCCTGTGCCAGAGCCTCTGTGGAGCTGCTAGGAGTGAGACTTTTGTCCCCCAGCTGGTTGGAAGGGCTGGGATTTCTTTGTCAGAGTGTGGGTTAAGCTTCCACCAACCTCTGCTGGCACCAGTCTCCTTGTTCTCGTTAGTTCCTCACCGTCCCCTTGGCCCTCTGGCTTGCCCGTCAAATATCCTCCACGCGAAATCCCATCTGCCCACTTGGGACGAGGACTGGAGGAAGCAGGGTGGCTGACAAGAAAACAGACGAGGAGCTGATGAGGAGAGTATGGCAGGGGCTGCCTGGGGGATCACGGGAGGGACTACGAAGAAACTTACCATGCAGTATGCATGGGCACAGAGCCCACCCTGCTCATACTTGTGTCTGCAGATGGTGTGGTCTGCCTCTGCCCAACGGCACAGCACGCAGGCTGCAGGGGAGAGAGCCAAGGGGCCAGGGAATGAGCACCTCTGTGGGTCTGGGGCGAGCATCCCTGAGGGATTGTCCCCAAGGTCCTGCTCCCTCCCTGCCAGGCTGTGGGAGGGACGCTTTGCTCTCAACCTGCTCCTCCATCGCGTTGGGGTCTCTTTCTGCGCTGTCTGACAGGGCGTGCATCAACAGAGCGCTGGCACTTGTGTCCCAGCAATGCCAGGCTGTCTTGTCCAAACACTCTGCCACTGACTCTGAGGAAGAAGCAGGACAAAGGTGAGGGAGAAGCAGGATGCAGGTGAGCCTTCAGCACAGTGCCAGAGCCTCAAGGTGTGGGGTTCCCCGCTCCGTCAACAGCCCCGCACCAGCCTCGTCCCTTCTCTGTGTTCTCCTCACCTCGCCAGGTCCAACTGACCAATATTCTGTGCCAAATATTCCATGTTGTGAGATTGGTCCTCCCATGGCAACAGCACCCCTGGCCTGCCTGCACCCGAGATATGGTCAGGGGTGGTGGAAATGGCCTCTGGCCGTGGCCATTAACTGCCTTTCAGAGACACTTGAGCCCTTCCTTGGTGGGCTGGGAAACCACAAGGGGCTGTGGGGCAGCTTTGGAGGGGGTGGCTGGGGCTGTTGGTCACTTTGAGGGGAGGAAGCCTCTCCAGAGGGATCTGGACAGGCTGGGTCAATGAGCTGAGCGTTGTCAAGCTTTGGAACCGGCTGCCTGGGGAAGTCTGTGGCTGAACAAGGATGATGCTGCTAGCGAAAAAATCGAAAAATAAAAGCATAGGTGGAATAGGTTTGCGGAGTCTAATTCCTTTTATTTTGCTTTGGCAAGAGGAGTTGGTTCCAATCCTGGTGACACGTCCTGGAGAAGAGAAAAGGGGGGATTTGGGGTTAAAAGGAACAGCTCTGTGAAGGGCTTCTTTGTATCCTGGGGATTTCCTCCTTTCCCCCACAGGGTCTCGAGTCCCTCTAGGACGGAGCTGCCCGTCGGCCAGAGCTGCCATGCTCAGAAGGACGCCTGGCCTCTGCTTGGCTGCGAGAGGCTTTTCTACTCCTGCGCTTTGTGAGCCTTTGGTGTCCGCACGGGCCTTGTGCACTGTGTGTGTCAGTCTGAGGAGCAGGGACTGCCAGCGGCTCGGCTGAGGCAGAACCAAGCCAGGGGACAAATCCCCTCTCTCCAGTCAGCCCCTTCCCCGTGCCAGGAGGAAAGGGTTAGGAGAGAGACCAAAGGCAGAGATAAAGGAAGTGGGCGAGGCCTCGGTTGAGGTTTGGAAACGAAAACTCTTTCAATAACGACAAAAACGATATTACACGAACCATAAACGACAACCAGGGTTCAACAACTATCTGTGAGGTTCCGGGATCTGGTGTGGCGAGGGTTACACTGCGGGCAGACGACCAGTTAAGGGCCGCGGCAGGTAGCCTCCAGCAGGGGCCGGGCCCCCCTGCCCCGGCCAGGTCCCGCCGGGCCGCAGCAGCAGCAGCAGCAGCGGCAGGGCAGCCCCACAGAGCAGCAGATGGCAACAGCCCCGTCCTGCTTCGAGCAGCAGCAACAGCCCTCACGGCTGCCGCCGCAGCAGCTGTCACAGCGTTTCCAGCAGGGGCAGGGCGGCACACAGCCAGGGCACAAGGTCTGTCGCTCTCTGTACGCAGTTTGTGAGAGAGACATCGTCCCGCCAAGGAGCTCCAGAGCCAGTGAGGTGCAGTGATGTGCAGGGGGAGGAGTAGCTTCACTGGTTTGTTTCATAGGTCAGTCCAACCGGTCTGATGTTAAACCAGGACAGGTAAGAACTCCCTCTGAGCTGGACAGATATTGTTGTGTGCAGCGTTTGTACTCTGTATGAGGGTGTAGTCTGAAACACACCAGTAAAAAGGGATGGAAATAGTGCAGCCTTGTTCGAGGCCAGAAGTGATGATAACCAGTCCCTTCAGACTAGCAGAGATTTTGAGGTGGACGTGCTTGACAAGGTTAGTCAGAGGGCAGGTTCACTTGTGTCTGGTCCAGCTGGGAATCAGGCTGCTCTTGGATCCAGCACTTGTAACAGATCTTCCTGCTCCTCCTGAAGGTAGGAAGGGTGGGAAAAGCCTGCTGGTTCTTGTGTTTCTGGGAGGTGTGACAGGGGCTAAATTCCTGCGCGAGAATCCTGTGGGAGAGACTTGGTGCTGGGTGCACCGGCATGCAGGGGCAGCTGGCTATTAGATGGGAGCGGGTAGCGGGGTAGAGGTTGTTCGTGCTGCTACAGACCTCTCAGTAGAATCACTACCTAAATACAGAAAGGATGGTGGGAAAGCCACAGGAATGAGAATGGCTGTGTTTAGTCCCTGGAACGTGACAAACCCTGCGGTGCTAAGATGAGAAAGTACCTTCTGGCTGCAGGCTGCAGTTAATGAAAAGCAAACCAGAGAGACAAGAAAAGAGCAGATCTCTCCCCCAAATGCCCCCACAAATGAGCTTGGAAAGGCTCTGAAGAGACAAGAGGACAGCTGGGCTGATGGCATTGTACTTTCTAGAGCTGTGCCCCCCTGGGGTCAAAAAGCACCTCAGTCCAACCCAGTGCAACCAAACCAAACCAAAGCAAACCAAACCAAATCAAACCAAACCAAACCAAACCAAACTAAACCAAGCCAAAAAGAAACAAAACAGAACACAAAACAAAACAAAACAAACCATCAGCATACTTTCTCTCGGAGCTAGTGCTGACAGGATTCAGCTTAGAAGATGACACTTCCCTACCAAAACCCTCCTGGCACCGCAACCGTGGGCTTTCAGCAGACTCTGGGTGCACAGGCCACATGCAAAGAGCTGACATTTGAGCACGTGCCTCTTGTCAACACGGGCACCCTCCCAAGCACAGTCTCCTTACCTTTTCTCCTCTGGTGGGATTTCTATGCTGCTTCTCTCACTCCAGCTTTGCCCTGCAGTAGAGATGTTGTAAATGATGTTGGAAATATCTCTGGTTGTGCCACCCCTACCCAAAGGAAAACTTCTACATCCCTCTTTGAGAGTTCTTACCAGATACCTGAATCACTTGAGCCAGAACCAGGAGCCAGGAGCTTCCCAAAGCCAAGTGCAAGCTCTCACAAGTTCTTTTGAGAGCTGGGATGACCTCACCTTTCTTCAACACTTTGTTGGCCAGCTGAGAAGTGAACCGCCAGCCTGCGTGAGGTGAAAACTGAAGGACTTGTTGCTCTTGGTAAAGGCTTGGGCTGGTAGAAATCGCTCCGTGCCTGCCAAATACTGTCACCTCCAGGCTCGCCTCCGGCTCGCATGCCCCTGTGGGAGACTTTAAGGAGCAGTAGGACTTGCTGCTGTCAGATTTGTTAACAAGGATGGACATGAATGGACAAGTATGGACATGTACTCAGAGTGAAGCTAACTAGCCAATTATAGTGTTAGAATAGGCGCGTGAATTTCACTAACGAGCCAATTAACTGTAACCTTGAAAGGCGTGATCAGTGCATGTACGGAAACTCTGTGCCTATAAATATAACTCTGTCGCACTTAATAAATCGAGCTTTCCGCACACCATATTGGCGTCAGGGTCTGCTCTGTAGCTGACACGAGATAAGCGCGCATGGGATACAGAGAGCAACGCTACAACTGGGGGCTCGTCCGGGATCAAGACTAAGGGATCCGAGATTGATCACCTCGACCCTCCGGAGAGCGGGTAAGTGTTGCGTACTTGAAAAGGTCGGTAGTGTGAGAAAAAGGACTGCATGAGTTAAGAAGAAAAGAAGGGCCCAGTGATAAAAAAAAAAAAAAAAAAAAAAGAAGAAAAGAAGGAAGAAGGAGAAAAAAATGAAAAAGAAGAAAGCAGTCATGGGAAACACTGCATCAGCGCAAGAAAAGGCAGTTTATTCTGCCCTAAAAGAAGTAACTAAGCAGTCCAACACCCCAGTGCATGGGGGAACGTTGGCGGACTTATTACAATGGGGACAGAGGTGCGGCATTTTGCAAAATACAGATCAGGCATTTGCATCAGATGTGTGGGATCGATTAGGGAAAGACTTGTGGGACAGTTACTTGTCAGGGAATAAACATGCGGGACGTTTAGCTAGCACCTGGAAAACGTGCAAAAAGGTGCTGGAACAACTAGCCGCTGACCAAGACATAAAGCAAGCCCTGATGGCATTGACAGCTAAAGATAACCCTGATTCCAATGCGGATGATGAATTATATCCTTCTCCAAACGATGGTGACTGGCTTAAGACTGTCTGCTTAGCAGAAAAAGATAAGGAAATCGACAGAATTGATGATGACGATGGGGATGTCCTCGGCGCAGGCTTAGTAGGGACTCCCCTAACCCCCAGAATTACTAACACTTACTGCCCCTCCATACCTGAGAGCACGTTGACACAAGTTACCAAGAGTGTCTATCCTGTAAAGAAAAGACCTGGCCATAAGCAGGCTGTGACAGGGATTTGGCTGCCGGTAATACCGTCTGCCCCACCGATGGCCCCAGCCGACAAAAATGAGAACGCTCTTCCACCAACTGCAATGGATATAGATGAGCCGGAGGGAACCAGCTCTGGCTTTTCACTGCACAACAAAGTTAGAAAGCAAAATGAGCAGTTGCAGCAAATGTTGCGTATATTACAGCCTCAGCCGTGGCCACAGGATATTCCCCTGCCTGATAGTGAGGGTGAACAAGTAGTAAAGAAACAGGAGGAAAAAAGAAGGAAAACAGTCACTGTGTATAGTTCTGATGAAAGTGATACAGATGAGATAACGAAGGACTTCAGTTGTCTGTCTCCCGAATCACCTCATTTACCGAAAAGGACACCTGAATATGATATAGAGACTGACTACAACCTTACTGCTGCCACAGAAGTAACACATGGCCTGTCCATTCTGGCACTTTAATAGATCTGTTGCGATGGGGGCCGTGGCGCACGCTGTTTGAAACCTTGAAAGCTTGTGTACGAAGCAAAGCGACAGAAACAGGAAAAGCGGCGCGGGCACCCACGGATTACTCACCCCCTCCCCTCACCCTGGGGCCCACCCCCCACCACCCCCCGCCACCTGACTTGTTAAAATGATGTTTGAAATGTACATATTGTGTCCTCATGATTGCAAGATAATAGCTCAGTTATTGTTGACGAGTACTCACTATATGATTTGGAGTGGGAGGTGAAGAGATGCAGCGGTGCAAAAAGCGCTTGAGAAGTTGAAGCAGGACAGCCGACGCTCGAGCACCCACCCTCGCCCCCGCCTCCGGCTTGTGCAGCTGGGTTTTTTCCCCCCCTGCTCTTGCTGTTGAAGATCAGAGCCTCCCCCACTGCCTCCCCCACTGCAGCTGCCTGTGGGAGGTACGCTTCTGTATGCTTGGTATGCTGTTTTTCCAGTGCAGCGCAGTGAGCGGCCTTGATCTCTTCAGGTGGTAAAAAAAAAAAAAAAAAAGAAAGTGATGTTTTCTTCCCGCTTGCAGGATGGCAGTAACTGTGGGATGGTGTTTTGGTTCAGTGGTTCTGACTTGCTGTGCCCCCACCGCGGCCCACAGGATTTAGTGGTGACCTCGGTCTGCACAGCAGACAGTATCAGCGAACTGTGTCCGAAATGCAGGAGAACATGTTATCTTTCTGCTGGAGGAAAGAAAAAAAAAAAAGGGGGGGGGGGGGAGGAAAAAGGGAAAAAAAAAGAAAAAAAGAAGAAAAAAAGGAAAAAAAGAAAAAACAGAAAAAAAAGAAAAAAGAAGAAAGAAAGAAAGAAAGAAAGAAAGAAAAAAGAAAAGAAAAAAGAAGAAACAAAGAAAAAAGAAGAAAGGAAAAAAAAGAGAAAAGAAAGAAAGAAAAAAAAAAAGGAAAAAACCCAAAAAAACAAACAAACAAAAAAACCCCAAAAAACCTACATGCTGAACACATAATTCCTAGTATGACTCCATGAAATTCTCCTGTCTTCGTTATAAAGAAAAAGAGTGGAAACTGCTGTTTGTTGCATGATTTATGACAAATCGATGCCATCCTCGAAGACATGGGGGCCCTGCAGCCAGGGCTGCCCTCCCCATTTTTGGTTCCAAAAAATTGGCATTTGACAGTTATTGATTTGAAAGATTGTCTTTTTTACTATTCCATTACCTGAACAAGATGCACCTAGATTTGTGTCTTCGGTCCCGTCAATCAACATGGCCGAGTCATGTAAACGGTATCATTGAACTGTCCTCCCTCAAGGCATGAAAAACACCAACATCAATTCATCACCAAATCCAGGTGTTACAGGACTTAATAAAACCGACTGTCAGTACCGGATGGAATCTGTTTGCCGGATGAACTTGAGACTAACCACGGTCGCGCAATTTATTATTAATTGCATCCTATCTCTGTGGTATTTTCCTGTGCATTGCTTGTTGTTTACCGTTTGTGATAAAGATGAAGTCAAACGACCACTGAACAGTGACCCCAGTAGTGAAATTGGGCATGTGTGAAGTTACAGATTATGTCATTGACAGGTGGAGTTTGGGACGCTCCACACATACGGACTGGCCACACGTTATGTGAGGGGCGGCTTTAACCTCTGCTATCAAGGTAGTGCTGTCTGAGCACAGGGGCAAGGTAGTGGACCGGTACCTACTGACGCCTCATCCCATAAAGAATCTATGCTGGGGATGCTGTGGATTTGAACATCACTTGCTATATGCCTTTGCAACTTTAAGAGTACCACAAAAAAGTCAAAACAGACAATGGACCTGGGTATAGTGCACAACGATTTAACAGATTTTTGCAACTTTTAAGGGCTTGACATGTTACAGGTATTCCCTACTCCCCCACAGGTCAGGCAATCGTTGAACGGGCTCATGGCACTCTGAAAAATATGCTTTTAAAACAAAAAGGGGGAGCAGGAATGGACAGTATGAACCCTTATGAAAGACTGGCTAAAGCCTTATATGTACTCAATTTTTTAAATCGCTGGGATGAATCAGGGCCTCCGTTTGTTAAACATTTTATGTCCTTGGAGGGAAGCCACAGACAAGTGGAGGGAAAAGCTTTAGTGAAAGTGAAAAATTTGGAAACAAGACAATGGGATGGTCCATTTCCTTTAGTAACTTGGGGAAGAGGCGATGCTTGTGTTTCCACAGGTAGCAGACCACGGTGGACACCAGCACCATGCGTACAACCATACATGTCATCATCGGATGGATCCAAATAGCTGTGAGCAGTGCTGCCTGGATACCACCACAACCAAAGACCAACGTCTGGATAACATTAGCAAATATGACGAGTCAAGACGCCCTTTGTCTTGCGACAGCATCGCCAGAAAATCCCTTCTACACCTGTTTAGTAGGCCACCCATTAGATGATTATTCAATTATCATCCCCTTCAATGCTGTGGGTGATTCCTGTAGTTTGGATCGATTAACTTTATTAACGCCAAACACATCTATGATTTTAAATCTCCGAAGGTCATGACGGTCATCACGAAGCTTACATACATATAGCAACCAATGTGATGACCGGATTAAGTTTTGGAGTTGTAGCAAAGTAATCGCTACTTCTTTTTATGCCCGGGGTGGCTACTGCCAAAGCCCTGGCGACATTAAGTCAATTAGGGTGTTGGTTAGCAAAGCAGAGTAACGCTACTTCACGAGCTTTGAGTGGATTATTATTGGACACCGATTCTATTAGACATACCACGCTTCAAAATAGAGCAGCCATAGATTTTTTATTGCTATCACAAAAACAAAAAGGGGGAATTGTGGGAGACTTTAAGGAGCAGCAGGACTTGCTGCTGTCAGATTTGTAAACAAGGATGGACATGAACAGACAAGTATGGACATGTACTCAGAGTGAAGCTAACTAGCCAACTATAGTGTTAGAATAGGTGTGTGAGTTTCACTAACGAGCCAATTAACTGTAACCTTGAAAGGCGTGATCAGTGCATGTATGGAAACTCTGTGCCTATAAATAGAACTCTGTCGCACTTAATAAATCGAGCTTTCCGCACACCATATTGGCGTCAGGGTCTGCTCTGTAGCTGACACGAGATAAGCGCGCATGGGATACAGAGAGCAACGCTACAGCCCCTGCCCATTGTCCCTGTGTACCTGACAGCCCTGCCAGTAGCGAGGTTGCCCCGGCTGTCGTCAGACAGTGGAGAGAAAGCAGAGCAGAGCAGAAGTGCCGGTAGCTGGGCGGAGAGAGGCACTGGAGGCAGGCTGAGGACATCGGACCCAGGCTAAAACCAGCTTCCCCTCCTGCCTGCTCTGCCCTCGGCATGTGCTGCGCTGGCAAAGGGTGCGCGGCTGCAGCACGGTGTCCTGGGAAAGGCACCGGGAGAAGGGGAGAAAGCAGCACCCCGAGACTGTGTCAGGGCAAAGGGAGTTTATTTCTACGTTCTTAAATGAAGGGATAGCGGATCCCTGCTAGTGCCGCCAGTGGGGCGGCCTCTTGCAGGGCCGGGGTGAGTCCTGGGGGCTGGGAGCTCTCCTCTTTGGCGGCCACCAGGGCCGCCCCCGTGAACGGGCCCCGCCTCAGCTGGGAGCGGAGGGGCTGCGGCTGCAGTCCTGGGCAGAGGGACCTGCCACCTCCACCGCCTCTCCCGGCCCCTCCCGGGGCTGCTCCTGCTCTGCAGGGACGGGCGCAGATGGGGGGTGGCCGGTACCCCTGCAGAGGGTGGCCTCCGATGGGCTGGTTCCGTCCTCCACGCCGGAGCCTGCGGGGCTGCTGGAGGAGGCCGGCTGGGGGTCAGGAGCCTCCTGGTGGGAGCTGTTGGGGCCAGGGCTGGCTGCAGGTCTCTCATCCTCCTGCCCAGCAGTGCGAGAGTGCTGCTGGTCCAGGTGCTGGCGGATCTTCCTGCTGCACAGGACCGTGGTGGCAGTGATGAGAATCCTGACGAATCTTCTGGGGTCTCCTGGCAGGAGCTGCCTCAGTCTCTGAAGCAACATCTCCTCATCCAGTCCCCAGGTGCACAGGACACTCACAATGACTGACTCCACCGCAACTGCCCACCACCACTGGTTCCCATAGATCTCCTCAAGCTCCCACTGCAGCCATGGCCGCAGGGGGCTGATGTTATCTGGGTGGCTCTGAAAAAAGTCCACCCAGACCTCCTGAGGGAAGCCGCCCACTGGGGCCCTGGGCACCAGTCCCGCAGCCGCCTGCTCATGCTGGTGGTCTTCAGCCGGTGGCTCTGTGGGGCCTGGGACATTGAATGTCAGGTAGTCATCTTCTGACCTCACTGAGTACATGATGGCCCTTGCCACCGACCTGCACAGGGGGCAGGTTGGATTCCGCTGTGCCCAGCGCAGTGCACAGCCCAAACAAAACTGGTGGAGGCAAGGGTGCAGGTAGGCGACACCATCCTAGTTGTCGGAGCAGATGGGACAGCTCCACTGTGCATCTGAGGCCATGTTTGAGCTCCCCACTGGGTTGGGGAGAGCTGAGGATGACAGGCTTCTCCCCCTTGCTGGTACTGGCACTGGCAAAGGATGTTGCGCCCTGCAAAATGGAGAGAGGCCACGGTCACTCGCTGCCCTGGAGAGGGGAGGGGTGGCAGAAATGCCCAGGCCCCTAGAGAAGGACGCCCTTGAGATCTCCGACCCCATCACCACCCCACACCCACCCTGGGGGGACGTTTCCCCACACAACTCACCTCCCCTGCTGCAAGCATGGCCCGTGGTGCCCGGCTGCCTGAACCTGGCAGGGCCGGGGGAGAGACACAGGCGATGGCTCCGGGACAGGCACCTAGAGCTGCCAACGACAGCAGCCCCCAAAGCACCACCCGGCACCACGAAAAGTCTTGCTCGACCCTCCACACCTTGCAGGCACGTGTAGTGGGAATCCAGGCTCGAGCCAGACTGGCCCTGGCTCTGCCAGCGCCTGAGCATAAGCGGCGAGGGACTTAAGGTCACAATCCACTGCTCGCTGACATCACAGTCCACTGCACAGTGTCATCTCAGCAGGCCATTGCGTATTCGCAGACAGGCCTGTGAGCGTGATGTTGGCCCTCATGGCCTGCATCCCGCTGCACGCTGAGGAGTCTGCCGGGAGCTGTTCGCAGCCACATTTGCCATGCGCACTGCAGCGTCCCCAAGCGCTGAACACACCAGCCCTGTGCACAACCCACCTCTGTGAGCAGAGAGAGGCACTCCCCCACCGCTCACATACCTGAGAGACAGTCGTGCTGTTTGCGAGTCACCCTCATACTTCTCATGACACCAGGCACAGCTAAAGTTAGAAATGCAAGTTTGACCTGTGAGAATTAACCCAGCAATGAAAGAAGCTACGTCAGAAACAGCCACATGGAAATAAAAGCCCTGCTTCTGTCTGTGTGTGCTTCCTAGCAGCTCCTGACCCATCAGAGAGGTCTCTCTCTCTGTCAGCCACCTGGCAGCCTGTCCTTGCAGCAGGCTGTGGCTGGAGTCCAGCCTCTGCATAGAAAATGTCTTACCCCGAGTTCAGCGTTTAGGGAAGATCTTGACTTAAAGAAAATTTCACCCGTAAATACCTAGCTCTTATGCAAGCCTAAAAAGCTGCCTTCCTCTCAGTTATTCCGGGGACTTATCACTTCATTAAGTGGACAGTTTAAAGGTTCCTTGGAAGGGATTGCTGAATTACTCTGTGCAGTCTGGAGGCACGGCTCTCCCCCGAACACAGCGGAGTAGGGCCTTCTTCCGCCCAGAGGCAGCGTGGACTAGTTAAGTCGTCCTGAGAGTTAACTGAACCGTGGATTAAGGATTAACCCGTGTTGTGGTAATGTCACCGGTTCGGCTAAGGCAGAACCAAGCCAGGGGACAAATCCCCTCTCTCCAGTCAGCCCCTTCCCCGTGCCAGGAGGAAAGGGTTAGGAGAGAGACCAAAGGCAGAGATAAAGGAAGTGGGCGAGGCCTCGGTTGAGGTTTGGAAACGAAAACTCTTTCAGTAACGACAAAAACGATATTACACGAACCATAAACGACAACCAGGGATCGACAACTATCTGTGAGGTTCCGGGATCTGGTGTGGCGAGGGTTACACCGTGGGCAGACTACCCGGCAGGTAGCCACCGGGCAGGGACTGGAGCCGGGGCCGGCTCCCTCCGGGCCCCAGCAGCAGCAGCAGCAGCAGCAGCAGCAGCGACAGTGGGGCTTACAGTCTCGGCAGGACGTTGTAGGGTGATCTGCCTCCGGGGCAAAGTGACAGGAGGAATTTGTGGCAGGCAGCAGCAACAGGCGGTATCTTTCACTGCAGAGCTCTCGTCGAGCAGCCGATAGCAACAGCCCAGCCGGATCCTGCCATCCCCTCAGAGAGAGGTCCTCACGGCCCTCACGGCAGGCAAAACGGCTGCCGCAGCAGCAGCTGTCACAGCGTTTCCAGCAGGGGCAGGGCGGCACACGGCCAGGGCACGAGGTCTGTCGCTCTCTGTACGCAGTTTGTGAGAGAGACATCGTCCCGCCAAGGAGCTCCAGAGCCAGTGAGGTGCAGTGACGTGCAGGGGAAAGAGTAGCTTCACTGGTTTGTTTCATAGGTCAGTCCAACCGGTCTGATGTTAAACCAGGACAGGGACCGATCCTGGGAGTCCAGTATCCAGCACAGCACGATCTTAGGAAGAAGGTTCATTTAGATGATAATGCTGAGGTGTTGAGCAGCTTCTTGTTGAAGGCCAATGAAGAGGTGACCTAGAGAGAGCTCTGGAGGAGATTCCTAGAGAGGAAGGAGATGATCCGCTGGAGCTGAAGCCTTTCATCCTGGCCACAGGCACATCTGTGAACTCTGCGTGCAGCTGGCTGGTGGCACTGGGCCAGCGAGCTCCGTGCTGGTGCTGGAGGCTGTACAGCAAGCAGGATTTTCTAGGAAGTAGTGAGCTGTGGGTTTGGCCCCAGCGCTGCTGGGTTGGGGCTGCTGCTCTCAGCACTTGGGGCTGCTGCTCTCAGCACTTGGGGCTGCTGCTCTCAGCACTTGGGGCTGCTGCATGGTTGCTCTCACAGCGTGTCACAGGCCGGCAGTAGGGAGTTTGGCTGCAACTCTACAAATGGGTTCTGTCTTACAGCAGCATGGGCCCAGGGGTGCCTGGGTGGCTGCTGTCCTTAATGGTTGGAGAGCCAGAGGAGTACATTGATGCCACCTTACTGGACGTGCTGGGGCCGGCGAGCTCCGAGCTGGCACGGGAGGCATGAAGGGGAAGTGGGAAGGTCAAGGGCACAGCCCCCAGCCCTGCAGCAGGACAGGACAAAGCAATGTCACCAGCCCTCCTGGTGCAGAGAGGCTCTGCCAAGCCCGTGCTGGGCACCCACAGCCAGGCCACCAGCCCAGGGCCACCTGGGTGCTTTGCCTCTTACCGGTACTCGGGCCAGCGCAGCTGTGGCACTGCCAGCAGACAATGAAGTTCTTCAAGTGGGAAAAGCTGCAGTGAGTGCTCTCGGCAGCGCAGGAGCAGCACGGGAGCTGCCTGGGGAAGCAAAGGAGTCCATGGCTGTGAGGACAAAAGGACAGCAGTATGGCAGAGGTCTTGTTCTTCATCCTGCTGCTTCGAGCTCTGGACGAAACGGAGAGGCCGTGCAGAGCACCAGGGTGCTGATTTGGCCACTCACCCCAAGCTGAAGGGGATGCAGATGCCCAGGATGAGCATGTCCCCACGAAACTGGTCCCTGTCCCTGCAGAGTGGGCACTGGAAGCCTGAGATGCCGCTGCGCGCAGCCTGTCCCTGCAGAGAAACATGAGAAGCAGGAGTGAGGCCCTGGGGCTGCTGAGTACCTGCCGTGCTCCAGGGCTGAGGGAGCGGCTCCTACCTGGATGCAGCCCCAGTGGAACCAGGCGTGTCGGCATGCCAGGCACACCATGGTGCTGTAGTCCCTTCTGTCCCCAACTGGGTCGAGGCAGATGAGGCAGATGGTATTTGCCTCTGGGGCCACGGCCACTGACCGCTCGGACCAGTGCTCCTAGCAGAAGGAGCTGTGGGGAAGAGGAGAGGGCTGGGTGGGAATGGCTGGGACCTTCTGCGGTGGTGGCGAGGAAGGGAAGGTGCAGAGGTTAAGGACCAACTTGCGTGTGCCCGTGGAGGGGGCCGAGGGCCAGCACTCGGGGGTACACAGCTCAGGTCCTGTGGTGTCCATGCCGCCCATAAGGTGTTTGGGCCCAACGTCATGAGCAGGAGTGTTCTCCCATCCGCACAGGCCGGGAGCAGCTGGAGCGGCTGCCGCTCTCACAGGCTGGTGTGGTGCAAGAAGACCCTGATGGCTGCTGGTGGGCGCTGCTGGGGCCAGTGATCTCCGAGCTGGCACGGGAGGCTGTAATGGGAAGGAGGAAGGTCAAGGAACCAGAGAGCTCTGGGTCTGGCCCCAGCGCTGCTGGGCTGGGGCTGCTGCTCTCAGCACTTGGTGCTGTTGCGCGGTTGCTCTCACAGCGTGTCACGGGCTGGCAGTAGGGAGTTTGAGCGCAGCACTGCCGGCGGGTTTGCTCTCGCACCCGCGTGGCTCCAGGGCTGCTGGGGCGGCTGATGTCCGCAGGTGCTGCAGCACCGCGCTCCACCGAAGGCGCCTGACTGGGAGTGCTGGGGCCGGTGAACTCCAAGGTGACACTGGAGTCTGTAAGGGAGAGCGGGAAGGTCAAGGGCAGAGAACCCAGGCCCACGGCAGGATAGACCAGAGCGGTGCCCGCAGCCCTCCTGGAGCAAGGAGGCTCTGCAAAGCCCATGCTGGGCACCCTCTGCCAGGCCTTGCCTGGCCCTGGTCCCCAGCCCCGGGGCCCCCGGGTGCTTTGCTTCTTACTCGTACTCGGGCCAGCGCAGCTGTGGCACTCCCAACTCGCCGTGCTGTTGTTCAGGTGGGAGCAGCTGCGGTGTGTGCCCTCGGCAGCGCAGGAGCAGCAGAGGAGGAGTTGCCAGGGCCTGGGGAAGCAAAGGGGTCCATGGCTGTGGGGACAAAGTGGCCTCAGCACAGCACCATTCCACAAGAGGAGAGCGCTTGGTGGGGTGACAAGTGCTGAGACTTTCCCGGTGGTGGTGAGGAGGGGAGAGGAGGTACCTGTACTCACAAAAGTACTGCGTGACACATCCACCGGCCGCAGCACAGGGGAGATGGAACCTCCGAACACAGCCTGTCCCCTGGCAGTAGATGGTGGCCCCGCGCTGCAGGCAGACGAAGCACTCCTGGAAAGCAGCAGCCTCCATCAGCAGCAGCCTCAGGGCCTCCACAGCCAGCCCCACAGCCCCGGGCAGTGCCCAGTGTGCGGTCTCTGCTGGGTCCCACTGCGGATATCTGCTACGCCAACAAGGCTCCTGTGCCAGAGCCTCTGTGGAGCTGCTGGGAGTGAGACTTTTGTCCCCCAGCTGGTTGGAAGGGCTGGGATTTCTTTGTCAGAGTGTGGGTTAAGCTTCCACCAACATCTGTTGGCACCAGTCTCCTTGTTCTCGTTAGTTCCTCACCGTCCCCTTGGCCCTCTGGCTTGCCCGTCGAATATCCTCCACACGAAATCCCATCTGCCCACTTGGGACGAGGACTGGAGGAGGCAGGGAGGCAAAATGCTGCAGAAGAGAACAGACAAGGAGCTGATGAGGAAAGTGTGGCAGGGGCTGCCTTTGGGAGTGTGGGAGGGACCCCGGAGAAACTCACCAGGCAATACGCGTGGACACAGAGCCCACTCTGCTCACACTTGTACCTGCAGATGGTGTGGTCTGCCTCTGCCCAACGGCACAGCACGCAGGCTGCAGGGGAGAGAGCCAAGGGGCCAGGGAATGAGCACCTCTGTGGGTCTGGGGCAAGCATCCCTGAGGGATTGTCCCCAAGGTCCCGCTCCCTCCCTGCTAGGCTGTGGGAGGGACGCTTTGCTCTCAACCTGCTCCTCCATCGCGTTGGGGTCTCTCTCTGCCCTGTCTGACAGAGCGTGCATCAACAGAGCGCTGGCAGTCATGTCCCAGCAGTGCGGGGCTGTCCTGTCCAAACACTGTGCCGCTGGCTCTGAGGAAGAAGCAGGACAAAGGTGAGGGAGAAGCAGGATGCAGGTGAGCCTTCAGCACAGCGCCAGAGCCCCAAGGTGCAGGGTTCCCCGCTCCCTCATCAGCCCCGCGCCAGCCTCATCCCTTCTCTGCGTTCTCCTCACCTCGCCAGGTCCAACTGACCAGCATTCTATGCCAAACATTGCGTGTTGCATGATTGGTCCTCCCATGGCAACAGCACCCCTGGCCTGCCTGCACCCGAGATATGGTCAGGGGTGGTGGAAATGGCCTCTGGCCGTGGCCATTAACTGCCTTTCAGAGACACTTGAGCCCTTCCTTGGTGGGCTGGGAAACCACAAGGGGCTGTGGGGCAGCTTTGGAGGGGGTGGCTGGGGCTGTTGGTCACTTTGAGGGGAGGAAGCCTCTCCAGAGGGATCTGGACAGGCTGGGTCAATGAGCTGAGCGTTGTCAAGCTTTGGAACCGGCTGCCCGGGGAAGTCTGTGGCTGAACAAGGATGATGCTGGTAGTGAAGAAATCGTAAAAATAAAAGCATAGGTGGAATAGGTTTGCGGAGTCTAATTCCTTTTATTTTGCTTTGGCAAGAGGAGTTGGTTCCAGTCCTGGTGACACGTCCTGGAGAAGTGAAGAGGGGGGATTTGGGGTTAAAAGGAACAGCCCTGTGAAGGGCTTCTTTATAACCTGGGGATTTCCTCCTTTCCCCCACAGGGTCTCGAGTCCCTCTAGGACGGAGCTGCCCATCGGCCAGAGCTGCCATGCTCAGAAGGACGCCTGGCCTCTGCTTGGCTGCGAGAGGCTGTTCCTCTGCAGAGAGAGAGATGCACTTTACAGCTGCACAAAGACCATCTCGACTCCTGCTTTTCAGGAGCTTTATGCGTCCTCGCATGCCTTGTGCACTGTGCGTGTCACTTTGAGGAGCAGGGACCGTTCCTCAGAGTCCCGCATCCAGCAGGTCATGGTCTCAGCCAGATCCTGAAGGTTCATTTAGAGTGATAACGCTGAGGTGTTCAGCACCTGCTTATGGAAGGCCAAGGAAGAAGTGACCTAGAGAGAGCTCTGAAGGGGGCTCCTGGAGAGGAAGGAGATGATCCCCTGGAGCAGATCACTTTTCAGCCTGGCTACAGGCACATCTGTGAACTCTGCTGAGGGTAAGGACTCTATGTACACAGGCTATTGGGGAGTCATTTAAGTCAAAATTTATGCCGTGGAATTCTTTCCCTTTTATCTCAACACAGAAACTTGGATGATGAAGCCGTGAATTCCAGAGCCCTGGCACCTGGTGCAGGGCCTGTGAGGAAGGGGAGAAGTATTGTAAAATATAATGACCAAGCAGCAGGGGAAAGCAAGGACCATAAATCATCAAAAGTCATGGCAATAGTTTTGGACAAGAGTGTTTGTAACAGTCTCCATTTATGTTGGAGAGAAGACTTTGCTTTGAACAATGGATGAGCTTTTGCCAAGGAGACAAAATCCACTCTCCTCGCTGCTCTTTTTCATTTCTTGACAGAATACGTGCCTATATTTATAAAAGCAGTGGATAATGAAAAGGTGTCCGATTGTTTTGCTGTCTTCCACAGGTCTTCCTCTTGCATTGCGCACGCTGGACTGTTCGGGATAGGACTGGGTGAGATGCAGGGTTGATTTGCCCTGGAAATGTCGGTGTGGTAGTTGTGTGGACAAATGCATTGGGTTCTTGTTTGTCCAGGTTCAGGCACAGACACAAACAGGTGTTACCGGGGTCCAGACCCCAATGGCTTTCTGCCTGTGCCACCACGTTTACCTAAGGCACACTTGGGTCACTCCATCCCCTTGGGTCTGACTGTTAAAATTCTTGGGAGTTTGAGCTTTGTTTTTATGCTTATTTTTAACATTATGAAGGTGTCCAGGACACTTCAGACTTGCGTTTGTGTAGTACATTGTGATTACAAGATATTGGCACATAGAGATTTAGCCTTCTGGGTCAGGAATGTGGGACCTGAGGCTAAAACAGCCTAGAGGAGGCAAAACATCTGCACACAGCGGTTACGGCCTCTGCTCTGAATAGGCTTCTGGCCAGTTTTCCAGGGGTCTGATGAAGGCATCTGCAAGGTGGGCTCTTATGACAAGGAGTGGGGAATACTCTCAACCCAAGACTGCACTGTCACCTCACTGCATGCATTTGACTTTGCAAGCTGGTCTTGTCCATCTTGCTTCACAGAGAATGGCCATTGCTACTGGGCTATTGAAGCCCAGGTGTCTTTGTCCTGGGCACAAGTGGGCAGAAGACCACCAATGATGCAACACAACAGAAGGGAAGATGTTTCTTCCCCTTCTAGGTTAATTCCCACAGCACTGGGAGGCATGGATTACATCTGCTTTTAGCAGATCCAGGACTTGAATCTGGATGGTCAGGGTGGCATCTTTATCACAGCCAAACTTTGAGCAACAGCAGCTGCCAGGACAAGACAGGCTCTGAGGTGCCTACTGGGCACAGATGCAATGCTGGGAAGTTGGTTCCAGCAGGAAAACATCTGAGCTTCTATTTTGAGTTTTGCTGAAAGTGTGATGCAGGTGCTAGGAGCCGAAGAGTGACCAGAGGTCTGAGAGCAAGCAAGACCAGTCTGGTGATGCCACCAAAGTGCCAGGACTAGCTCAGCAGCTGAACTCCTGCAGACAGGGAAGGCTGGGCAGGTTTCTGTGAACACAGAGCTTGGCCCACTTCCACAGGCACTACCCCGGAATGCTTCCCTGCTTAGCAGGGCTCTTGAGAGACAGACTTGAGCCGCTTGATCCTGAGCATACAGCAGGACCACGCACGGCATCTTTTGCTTTTCCCTATGAAGAAGAGAAGCCATAAGACACTCCATCAGCTAGAAGACATTCTCTAGGTGCTGATAAAAGCAGCATGTTTGCAGCAGCAGCCAGCAAAGGCAATGATGCAAACTCCAGCAAAGAGCACACAGAAACTTGTGGCTCTTCTTTTGCACACCTCACACAGAAACACAGCAACACCATGCTGTTCTGCAGCACATACAGCCCCTGAGCTGCACCTGGCTGTGACACCGTCATGGAAAAACGCCCTCCCCTTCTCTTCTGTGAGGACCTCCTCACATCGCTGCCCCTGTGAAACACTGTGGGTGACTGGGTCAGATTGGTGGACCTGCAGGACATGGCCTGCTTAAGATGGCTTTCCTCTGTGGCCCCTGGAAAATGGTTGGCTGTTCCTGGAGTGCCCCATACATTCCAGGATGCATTGGACCACACAAGTTCTTTTCTGAATCCCAATACTTCCCGAGCTCCTGGTTTTGTTGTTTGCATAGATTTGGCTTTGTTTCGCTTGATTAGAGTGGTGGGGTTTGTAGATAGGGGCTCTATTCTTGGCAGAGAGTGGAGTATTATTAACATTCCTTATCACAGGAGGGTATATTACTGTGTGACATTGCACAGAATAACCTTAAAATAAAAGCCCTCCTCTGCCATCCTGGGTATTGTTCTGACTGCCAGCCGCCACCACAGGGCTTGGAGCAGAGACAACCCTCCCTGGGTGATCGGCTGCCACTTCTGCTCCTTTCTCAAATCTGTGCCATTCACTCACAAAAGGACACATCATTCAGCGTATCTCCGGTGGCAAAGCAGCACAGCATGAGCTGGAGTCTGGTTTCTAGCAAACCAGGTGTTAAATCCAACTTTGCTGCCTCCTCCAGCTTGCTCGGGGGAAGGGGTATAAATCAAGGGCTTTGGAGAGAGATAAGCAGTTTGAATATCGCTTCTCCTAATCGCCGTGTCACCTTTCTGACATTGCCCAACCGCGGGCTTTGACAAGGACAGGGCATGATGCTTTCAGTTTTCTCTCTGGAAAACTTGCAGTTGTCTCTGCAGGGTCCTCTACGTAGCTTAGCAAAACGTGTGCAGGAATGGTGGAGTCGGCCTTACGGTTTTCAAGTTTCCCCCTTGAGTTTGGGCACAATCCATAAATTAGAAGCTTCACATTAAAAGAAAGGTGTCTTTCCCTATCACAAAATACCTGAGAGGCAGCCCTGTCATCCACCTTGGCAGAAAGCTCTCTCCAAGTGAAAAACAGCAGCACAGGCAACAAACATCTCATGCACATCTATGCCGTGCCTAATTAAGGTGATTTAAATGCTCACATGAATGAGTATTTTCTCTGTCTATCTCCCTTTAGTAAAAAGAAACAGGAAAATTGAATGTCTTAATAGAGGAACTGGGATTGTGAATGTGCCAGTAGCAAAATATCTCAGTCACAGCCACCTGCCTTGCCTGGACTTGAGAAACTGGAGAGCTGCCTTTTTTGGGTGGTGGGGCAGTGGAGCCAAGAGCAGCCTGCAGCAGAAAAGGCTGAGGAAGCTGATCTCCATCCTCAGATCCAGCCTTTTATCATTGTGCTGCTGTTTGTTAGCAAGGAGTAGGGTGCCCATTGTCACAGGTAGAGTTGATAGAAGAAAAAGTCTTCTTCAGACCTCAAAGCCAGCCCCAGGCAAGATTTTCCTGTAGTTATTTTCAGAGAAGATGGTCAAAAATGGAACCTGTCAGGAGGCTTTCTACAGCATTTCTCTCCGGAGAAGTCATGACCTAATAGTTGAAATGTTTCAGATTTACAGACTTTTAGCTGGGTGATATATATATCCCTCTACAGTTGTCTGGGTTTTTCTTTTTTCTCTAGACAGGATTACCAGAGTGTGCAAAAGCTCCAGCCATCCTTTCCTGGACCATCACGAATTTCCTGAACTATCACCACACATTTCCCTCAGTATTCTCCTGCAGAAACTGTTTGCCTGTGGCTTGGATGAGTGTACTCTCTGCTGGATAAAAAACTGGCTGCATGGCCGGGCCCAGAGAGTGGTGGTGAATGGAGTCAAATCCAGTTGGCGGCTGGTTACCAGTGGTGTCCCCCAGGGCTCAGTATTGGGGCCTGTCCTCTTCAACATCTTCATCAATGATCTGGACCCTCAGTATGTTTGCAGATGACACCAAGTTGGGTGGGTGTGTCAATCTGCTTGAAAGTTGGGAGGCTCTACAGAGGGATCTGGACAGGTTGGATCAATGGGCTGAGGCAATAGTATGAGGTTCACCAAGGCCAAGTGCCGGCTCCTGCACTTGGGCCACAACAAACCCCTGCAACGTTACAGGCTTGGGGAGGAGTGGCTGGAAAGGTGCCCAGCGGAAAAGGACCTGGGGGTGCTGGTCAACAGCTGATTGAACATGAGCCATCAGCGTGCCCAAGTGGCCAGGAAGGCCAATGGCATCCTGGCTTGTATCAGCAATAGTGTGGCCAGCAGGAGGAGGGAAGTGATTGTCTCCCTGGTGAGCACTGGTGAGGCCACATCTTGAGTACTGTGTCCAATTTTGGGCCCCTCACTTCAAGAATGACATTGAGCGTGTTCAGAGGAGGGCAATGAAGCTGGTGAAGTGTCTTCTGAGGAGGGGCTGAGGGAACTGGGGTGTTTAGCCTGGAGAAAAGGAGGCTCAGGGGAGACCTTATTGCTTTCTACAACTACCTGAAAGGAGGTTGTAGGGAGGTGGGGGTTGGTCTCTTCTCCCATGTGACAAGTGACAGGACGAGAGGAAATGGCCTTAAATTGTGCGAGGTGGGGATCTAGGTTAGCTATCAGGAAAAACTTCTTTACAGAGAGCATTGTGAAACATTGGAACAAGCTGCCGAGCAAGGTGGTGGAGTCCCCATCCCTGGAAATGTTTAACAGATGTGTAGATGTGGCATCGAGGGGCATGGTTTGGGGACCCTGGCAGTGCAGGATGAATGATTGGACTCGTTGATCTTAAAGGTCTCTTCCAACCAGATGATTCTGTGATTCTATGATTCTGTGATTCTATGAATTTAAGGTGCTGTAAATCAGACAAGGAGCAGGGAATTTGCCCTGTACATGCAGATTACTGACAGAGAGCGCGATAGACAGGCAAGTAAAGGAGCACGTGACAGTGCTGGGAGTGTGGTTGAAGTGACCTTGAAAGAGTATGAAGATTGTTGTGTACAAGCCTAAAAGCCACTTCCTTGGTGTAGTAGCTGGTGCAACTTGCTGCCAGATCTCCTTCATACAGATGCAGGCTCCAGAGAAGCAGCAAAAGGTTTCAAGGCAGCACTACCAAAAGCTCTCAGGAGCCTCTGTGGTGAGTAGGTTACTCCTAAAGAGACACTGCATGCTCTAGAACAGCAAAGGTGCTAGTGAACCAGCTCAGTGTGAACCCAGCAGATATTAGGAGCAATGGCACTGAAGCACACCCTTTTGTCAGCGCCGTTCCTGCAAGGCTCCTGAACCTCATCTCAAAATAGAGAAGTCCACACTGGCCAAGCAAACTGAAACACAGGGTAGACAATGACACCTGAAGGCAGCAGGCTCCAGCGCCCGGCCATCTTGACAATGTTTTCACATAGTCATCAGAGTGTGTTTACAAGCCTCTCCCACTATTCTCTTCCTGCCAGCAGCTGACAAGCACGTCTAGTTCAGCTTAACAGAAGTATGTTTAATAATCAGCAGAGCTCAGGAAAACCTTGCTGGCAGCTCTATTGTGTGTGTAGGTGTCAATAAGAACACAGGAGGAATGAGAAGTGTTGGGCACTTGCAACAGCTGGAGGATGCTTCCACCCTCATTCCGAGAGCAGCATCTCTCAGTGGCTGCAGGCTGATGTCATCAGTGTCATCAGTGTCATCAGTGCCCAGAGGCTTCTCTTGGTCTCTGCTTCACCTTCATCTGCCTTTCCACTCCCAGGAGTGAGGGACACTGAGGACAGAAAAATGGGCTTCAGTGTGTGGAGGCAACAGTCCACCTCAGGTCCACCTCTGCCTGGGAGTCTTCTGCCCTTGCTCATGGTGGCTCAGCCTCACCTGCTCTGTGCAGGCAGGAACAGGCAACCTCCAACCACATCCTAACATGGCCTTGCTCTCGCTGAAGATTTCCTAGCAGGTACCATCTCCTCTTTTGCACAGTCACGTACAACAACTTAGGCAGGGCTGCCCTTAGCCTGTCCTCCCCACCTCTGCCTTGTTCCCCACCTCATGGTTGCTGCTGGCCATCGAGCTCAGGCCTCCCCTTCTCCTCTTCCTCAGTCCCACTCACTCAGTCTTTTGGACATGTCCCTCACCAGGGCATTTTCACCAGGTCCATAGCTCTGGGTTGCAGCTTTCAGTGCTGTTATCTAGTTTGTCAATCTATTTTCTTGCTCATTGTCATCTCAGCTCCATGTCTTCTCCATTTCAGCCCATCCATGACCTTCCTTATTTCTGGGCCATTACAGAGCGGCTCCTGCTGTTTATGTACATTTGTTGCCAACCTTCAGTCTCCTTCACACTTCCCTTTGCTTTGCTTTTATGGCCTTTTATGATGTTTATGTTACATGAAGGCTCTTTCCCTTTTTACTCTCTTCCTGCCCCTGGATAATTATTCTTCCATACATGGCTTTTTACTGCCCACCTTTATCATGAGTGTCTCTGGGGGTGACAGGATATCTGGAGCACATAACCTCTGCAAGCTGAGAGGCAGCTCAGATATGGGTCAGGACTAACTATGCTTTGCTGATGGCCTCTGCCCATAACCTGCTGGACCTTCCCTGTGTGAACCCTGCGACCTCTCACTTGAAGCTGCTATATCTTTCCTGACTTGGCCTCCCCTGAAAGCCAATCAATGGTCACCACCTTCAGGTCCCTTCTTGTCTGTCACAGCCATGGTCTGGGAGAGGTGACAATATCCCCTGCCATTCCTGCAGCTTCACTTTTGGAGGAAAAGGGGAGTGTCAGTCCTTTGCATCTAGCAGAGGCACAAGGTTCACCTCTGCAGTGTGTGGATGGTGTGAGTGACTGGCAATCTGTACGGGATGGCTGACTTCTCTTGGCCCCTATAAGACAGCCTGTCTGTAGAGCTCAGACGGCATCGACCCACATCTGGAGGTCTCTGATTCAGCCTATGGGTGATTTAAGTGTCTGCTCCTGTCCACTCACCCTGAAAATGGGGTAGCGGCTGATCCATGGGCCTGCAGAGATGTGGAGCAGAGGGGAGGGCTGCTCTCTTCAGTACCTAGTGACTCAACTACTGCCACAGCTCCCTCACCCTAATCAGGAATGAGGAGATACCATCACCACCAACAATTAGCAGTCCAAGCACTGCAATACTTTTATGAAGCTTGTTAACCTTCAACTCCACTGCTCTGGCCTGGTGACCTCTCTGTCATCATGTTAACCATGACTCTAAATCTGGGGCATTTCTTCAGTGATCTGACCAGGATTTGCTTTGAAGTCAGGGTTCCTATTCCACTGGCATGGATTTATTTTGGTCTGAATTGAAAAGAGATCAAAACCAGAAAAAGGTCCTACATTGGCAGAAACAAAATACTCTGTTTTGATGTAGTCTAGATGTTTGGGCCCTACTGCAAATCTGTGCTTCATCATAAAAGGAAATTCCATCAGCTCTGAAATGGAGTCCTCTGACCTCACTGAAATACTTTGGTTCGATCTTTTTATCCAGTGCTGAAGTTTATCAAAAGCCACACTTCCCTGGGGCAAAAATTCTATTTTGATGAATAGGTGTTTTCCAAGAGAGATGTACTCCATCTGCAAACATTTCCCCAGCTCTAATCGTGGTGCTTCAGAGGATGTTATTTTTCAAGCCCAACTTTCCAGGAAGCATGTGTCTGTCACTGGCCTCTAGGTAATTTGGATGGATAATCACAGAAAGACAGGAATGACAAGTGCACAACATGATTTGAGAAGATCAGATGCTTAGTGAAAGCCCCAGGCATGAGGGCAAGGTCCACAAGGGCCAGGCCTCCCACTAGGCTGACAGAACACGGAGGGGGAATGTCAACTGTTCAGCGGGGACATTGCTTCATCTGGTAACCCATAGTCCAACACACAGTGAATGATCTCATGGTGAGTCTAATGTCAGGTGCTCATCTAGGAGCTCTCCCAGAGTGGCCTCGATGAAGCCTTCTCCTCTTACTGACAAAGTCACCATATCTGATTTTGGCAAAGAACAGCTCCAGCATTTGTTTGCTGACATCAGGTGCCATTCTCTGTTGCTCCAGATGCCTCATGTTTCCTCTTTCATGGGCTAAGCTCCCATGTGTGACTCTCTTCTTGTATGTAATTAAAATCTGGAGCCAAACAGCCAATTCCCATCATCATAGTTTGCTCCTCCAGAGATGCCTCATCAGAGGATCTCAGAACATTTTGCAACCATTCATTAATGAACGAGCCACCTGTCTTGGAAGACAGGCAGAATTACCCCTTCACTGCACGTAGGTAGAATCAAGGATACAGACAGGAGCTGGTTCGCCAGAGGTCATAAGAAGTCTTTGTCCTTGCATGACTCCATACTTTGCAATTCGTATCTTGACAGTGGTTTCTGGAGCATTGTGCAGGTGCCGTGATTGGCAGTCAAATGAAAAGCAACTCTGGGATGTCTAGTTTGCCTTCTGACGTTTCTTACAAATGTTTTGCCATCTCATACCATGGGAAGAGCATTAGGTCGTTGACAAGATGGTCCCTGTGTCCTTCGGACATGTTATGCCCTCCTGCAAACTTTTTCATCAGCCTCAGCAGCAAGAAGGGGGAGTGTCCCTGGCAGATGCTTTTGATGGGGAGGGAGGCAGCCAGTTACCAAGACCTGTGGTGCATCCGCGGGCTGTGGGATGGCTTTGATCTCTGAGGGCCTGACAGTGGCTTGAAGAAGTGCATTTTTAGCTGTGCTAAGAGTCTGCCTCTTCCCTCCTCTACTCAGATGTCTGCTTCAAACAGAACACCAAATGATGGTCATAAATATCAGAGGATAATTAGAGTTTCCTTTCTTTTCCAAGTTTGAGAGCTACAGAGAGGATGATCCGTTCAAGCTGCTCTGTCTCTACCTTTCCCCTGAAAGGACTCCTGCACTGGCCATTGGTGCATCTTACTGAGGCACCGCTGGGCTTGGCAGCCAGTTCCCTTCAGTAATTCATCTCAAATATTTCTAGAGCTGCTTTAGATTGAAGATGTTTTCCCCTTTCCATTCTCTTCATATTCTCACTTAACTGTCCCGACTTACAGAGCTGTTAATCTTTCACACACATGCTTACATTAAGCACCATAAGAGCACTGCGAACGCCTTATCCTCATGAAGATTTGAACTGCCCTAATATGAAGCTTGTATCTCTGGAATAGAACAAAATTTACGTACGCAAATAAAAGCTGAAGGTCAAGGACAGAGAGAGAGACTGTAAATATTTCTGGGCCCATATTTCAGAGGATTTGAAAAGAGGTTGATTGGCTCCAAGCTGCTTCTGAGTCAGCAGGAGCTGAGAGGAGAGGGAAGAAGGTGCAAGGAGGATGGATGGGCCATGCCACAGGGCTGCATGGCCTAGACAGGTGACCTCTAGACTCCTGCTGACTCATCCCATCTCCACCTGGCAGACCAGGCTCTGGGGCAGTTAGAGAAGCTCAGGAAAACCTCTGAAGTTTTTTCTCCCCAGCATCAAAACTAAATGCAATCTTTCCTGATGAAAGCTCCCAGGTGCAAACCCTGGAGGGAGCCGGACTGAGTTTGACTGAGCAGTTGGCTATTGCCTTGCAAACACCTCGGTGAGCAACCAAGAAACACATTGCACCGTGTGTCCTCTGCTGGGGGTGCAGATCCTCACTGCAGGACAGAAGGAAAGAAGGAGCCTATGGCTGGAGGAGGCTGTGTTGGAGGTAGGCAGTGCTGGGAAGTGATGTTTAAGGTATAGACATACTTGGCCATATCTTCTTCTGAGGACATCCTCAGGAGCACCAATCCAGTTGCTTTGGCCAGCAACCCATCACCTGCACAGAAATCCTACAGGCACAGCCGCTCCTGCACCAGGTGAGTCTCCATGGCCTCCACTTTGTCTGTGCCATAGGGCTGCTCCTCTCTGTGCGCCGGGAGCCCAGGCTGCTCTGAATGCGCTGGCCTCTGGGTCATCAACTTGTACCTTCAGACACCGTTATCTGGCATGCTGTCAGGAGAGCCAGAGACCGGCAGAGGCAGGACCAGTTGAAGGCTTTCCAGATCTTTGTTCTCCAGCTGTTTGGATTTTTCAAGGTTTTGCAAGTGCCACCACGGGCTCAGTGAGACCAGTTGGGGGATTAGTGGGAGAAGAAGGTAGTATTTCCCAGGATGCAAAAGTAGCTCCTTTCCAGACTTACTATGGGGCATTTGCAGAGCAAACTCGACATGGTGTTGTAGGAAGGACTTATGGCTGAGATGGGACCATCAGACCCCACAGAACAAGTCAGATTTATTTCTAAAGTGCTTTTTCAAGATCCCACTTATTTATCAGGAGACCAGGTGTATATGTTGGGATTTTCTACTGGTCTTCTGCAGAAGAGCTGTGCTTCCCAGAGCAGAGGAGGTGACTAGGACAGAGAGCTGCTTCTAGTCCCGTTTCAAATTACTCAAGTGAAATCAAGACTGATTTCTTTCTTCTCCAATTTTGAAAGGGAGCTAATTCCATCTTTGAATGTGAGAGGCAATTTTGAGAAACCCCTGGCTGAATGCCTGGCAGGGTCCAACTGGAGCTCAATGGGGTTTGCACCCTCTGTTCCCTGTTACATTGCTCAAGAGAAGCAGCACAAAATCCAGGCAGCCCTTGGGGACGCAAGGATTAGTGATAGGCTTGGCCTGACCTTGGTGCAGGGCTTAATCCATTAGAGCGGCTGGGCACAGTTCAAGTGCAGATCAGGGTGCCCTTGTGTTGGGTGCTGCAGAAGCAGGTCTGCTGTTAGCCGGTCCTGCTGCACCTCAAAGACAAGCTCTGAGCAGCAGAGAGGAAGACTCTGAGACACCTTTTATAGCTGTGAAGAAGCACCTGTGCCCCAGGTGCTCTGAGAAGAGCTTTGTCTGTGCTGGGCTGGTATGCTGCAGTTGATCCATGCTATCTGGCCCTCATGATGACATCCCGAGGCCCATGGTCTTTTGGGCCATGCATGGGAGATGCTGCACTCTCTGTGTCAGTCTGGTTCTGGGCTCTGTCTGCATGGGGAGCTCCGTCGTGGTGATACTTGCTCCCCAGTTCCAGCTCTGTAGAGCTGAAGGGGAACAACATAAAGACCAGTTCTGAGCAGGCCACCCATCCCAGTGAAGGATTTGGGACCAGGTGGCTTCAGCAGGGCTGGGTCTGTGGCATAACCTGACCCGTGCAAGACTGTAGAGCACATGATGGCCAAATCTAAGTGGACCAGTGGACCTCCTGATACCTTTCCTTGACGTGCAGCTCTCCTGTCTGTAGAGGGTTGATTCCATTCCTGTGTGTTGGAAGTACACAGGGAGCCCTGGTGTCAATAGAAGCTAGGTCAGTGCATCCCTCTTTTCCTCTCCATCATTTTTTCAGGGGTCTCTCTGAACATCTGCAGCAGTGATTTCTACCTCCTCTTTTCCCTTCCTCCATTGGGAAAGAAATGGCTTGCTTTGAGAGCTGCAGTGAAACCGTTAACCTTTTCCAGGGCTTGTGGTGGGGAAGCAGGTTGTAATTGTGTTTTCCAAGAGAGCTATAAACTTGTCTCCTATCAGATTTCTGGCTGAGACAGACAGTCATCAAGAGCTGCATCAGGGAGGAGGTATAATTCAACCAATTATAACTGGCAGGTTATGCTGCACTTGTAAAGCACGGACTTTAAGGCCTGCAATTGCTGATAAACAGTACTGCAGGCAGAGCAGAGCAAAATCTATCCTCAGTGAGAAGGTGAATCGTATCATTTAACCCTTTCCTCCCAGGGGACCATTGCATCATTGCCCGTGATGCTTGTCCATCTCTCTGCAGCAGGTGTCAAGGGGAGGGGGGTATGTTTGGCTGTGCAGGGGTTACAGCTGTGGAGGCGCCAGAGGAAGGGCTGCTCTGAGCATCCATGCTGGGAGGGCAGAGGTGTTTGTCTGGGGCTGGAGTGCATGGAGCCACAGCAGGCTATGAGCCAATGGGCTGGGAAAGCCCATGTGCAAAAGAGGTGATTTCCCTCCCCACATGAATCTTCACTTTTCAGTGTTTATGAATCTTCATGACTTCAGCCTTGAATAACTGCAGGTTCACTTTCCCTGCAGACTTGCCCCAGAGCAGGGTGGGAAAGGGAGACACACAGAGTATTCAGCAGGAGATTGCTAGCACTAGAAAAATAGGTCCCAATGTAACATCCACAGGAAAGCTCTGTTTGACGAAGCTCCTGCAACTGAACAAGACTCCGTCAAGTTGTGGACAAAACTTCTAAACCAAATATATATTGCTTCCACTGAAACTGGACTTACTGGATCACTTCCACAACGTTGACCTTGCTTCATTTCTCAACTTCTCCATCTCTGTTTGGTTATTTTGGGGTTTTATTGAGTCTTGATCTTTTTGTGTGCTATCACTCATTTACTTTGTATTTGCCTGACTTTACCACCCAGAACCGATCCCCTATCGGCAAGGCTACTCAAGGCCTTTCAGATCCTGACTCCACTGAAGCTGGTGATTCAGAAGGTGTCTGAATGTTGTGTTCAGAACATATAGACATAAATTCTTACACCTGATACTTCAAAAGCTTGTATTGGAGCAATTTAACCTTTACCTGAAATGTTGCTTTGAAGTCTTCTCAACCTATATCCATTAACTTAATGGTCAGATCATTTAGAATACTGTGATTTTTCTTCACAGGCAGAATTGCACTCCGGTTAGTGAAAGTCTCTCCCTTTCACTCTAGGTGATTAGTCTTTACCTGCTGAGTGCCCTGGAAAAAAGCAATGGAAAGACAACTTGCTAGTTTGTTCCAGACTCTAAATTCAACCCGATATTGCTTCATCTAGCCATACCGTTTGCCAGGATATTACCATCTGCAGATATGCGCAAAGCCAAGTGTTGGTGGGCGGTAAGCAGGGTGGGGTGGGGGAGCAGAGGGTTAACTATTTTCATTTTAATACAGTTATTAAAACTTGAGCAACCTTTCTGAAGGCACATTTCACCAAGAAATACTTCTTAAAATTACTCTGTATCTCTGGAAATATTGGAAAGCACTTTCTGAGTTTCATTCTGATAGACAGATATTCATATGAAAAAGAAGGTCTTGAAGCTTCTTTTGAACAAGGACAAAGCATAGCTGGGCAATGACTAAAAGCAATTCGTAAGACTGACTGCTTTGGGGTAAACTGGGTACGCTGTATACCTCATTGTATAGTTTTGCCTCCGAGGGTTCCAGCTGGAAGCTTGCTGGTTCTGGGAAGACTCAGAGGGACCTGTGTTTCTCTGACAAAGGGTCTCACTAAGCACAGGAGCACGTCTGCTGGTGAATATCCATTAACTCAACTGTGACACTCGGGTTCAATCTCTGCAAAGCCAACAGAGAAATTTCCCACTGCTCTGGACCAGCTGGGAGCCAGCCCTCCTCCTTGCAAAGCAGCCAAACCCAAGGAGCTCCTCTGAGCGCCAGCAGCAAAGTCACTTTCTTCCTGGCTCCCGTGCTGAGAAAGACAAGGAAGATGGCTGAGTGCCAGACAGCTTGCTTCAGACTCTGTTTGTGGTGCGGGCTCAGATTCGTACCTGGAGAGGAAAAAATCATAATTGGAGAACTACCAGTATTACTGATGGCCACTGCTATGTGCCTGTCAATGAAAATGGGCTTTAAAAAGGAAAGGAAATGAGGTCAAACTTGTGAAAGCATCATTTCTGGTATCTGTAGTACCTTTGACAACACAAATGAAGTACCAGTTCCAAAGTCCCTCCTGGGTTTCATTCACTGCACTTGTGAAAATATAGTTTTTCTAAGACAAATGGATGAGTTCTCAAAATATTCATTCTTCTCATCCATTTTTACCACTTTCCCCTTTTCCTTTCACCATTCCTTTTGCCTCATTGATATTCTACAAGACGGACTCCTTATAAATTTGAAGGAGACTTGGAATCGAGCTTTTGGCTTCTTTCCCATAACACAGAGCACATACACTCTTCATTAATCAAAGAGATAAAAGGAGATTAAAACATCAGGTGAAATGACCTATGTGTATAAAGAGAAAGAAGTAAGATTGGACTGGGCAGGTACAGGAGACACGCAGTGCACAGCATGGATGCTGTCTGTGCCCTGCCAGGTGTTATCTCACATTATAACAAAATGCTCAAGGCCTAATACTTCACAGAGTATCACCAATGACACTTACTCATCAGCTGCAGAGATGAACACCTCCTGCAAAGGTGCTTTTATTGCTGCGGACGCGTTAGTGAAACGTGTTTCCTGCATGACTGCTGCTTTAACTGGAGATCACAGTGTCCATCATGGGGACCCTTTCAATTGACAGAAACTTGCCTTTTTCCTCTCTCTCAACAGAAGCTCATTTATCTAGTGCAGTCACTTGTGCTAGGAATCCTGCACGGGCAAAGCGGCTTCATAACCCTTCAGCAAAGTAGTAGAGTCTTATGTTAGGGGTTGGGCAAGTTCTGTGACTGACCCTTCCCATGACCTTCAGCAAGTCATACGCACCGTTTTCTCCTCAGTCCCTTCATCTTCCTATCTCCATCCCCCACATACCTAGGTGTGCAGGTCTCACGCTGTTCAAGGACTCCAGAAACTGCTGTGGTACTCCTAAGAATTCACCTTCTTTTATGGCAATCTGAAGACCCGTGAACAAAGGCTATCTCCCTCTTCAGCACATCTTTCCAGTTATGTGTGGGTCTTGCATAGATTTACTTGTCCTTCCAGCTTGTCATGAGATCTTTAATTGAATGTCACTATTCACACTGCAGATCTCTTTAACACGGTTCAATTAAAGAGCTTGCCACGAGACCTTAACTAAGAGACCTTAACTAACACTTATTTTATAAACCAGAAGATCCTGGAGACCGACAGCAAAGCATATCACCCTCAGACTTCAGCCCAGCTCCTGAGGTATAAAGGCCAGATCCTTTGGCTGAGTGGCTCAAGGCAAACAGAGAGGTTTGACTCACTCAATTTTATGTGCTGAAAAAGCAGGTGCTTCTCTAAGAGCGGCGCTAAGTCCATGCGGTAGCAGAAACACATTTCAGAGAGCTCTTCATCCTATTTGAAGATAAATGTTTACATTTCAAACGGAAGATGAGTGCCCCAGACAACCCCTTTGGAGCTCACTGCCCAGCTTCTGGCCAGGTAAGTCAAGCGAAACAAATCCAGCTTTTGAAGCCTGTAAGTCAGCAAAGCTCCCTCCGTTATCAAAGTGTTACTGTTGCACATGCTCAGGACGGGTACCCGGAGAGAGAGGTGAGCGCCGGCACTGACGCTGAAATGAGTCCCCCAGGGACAGCATGGGGGAAGGGTTTCTGATCCGGTGAGTGTGCCCTGGCCATGCGTTGCCCGCTGCAAACACGGAGTGGGCTGAGCTGCTGTCCTCTGGGAGACAAGGCCAGAGCTGTGGCTCCCAGACACTTTTCTTTTTAGTGCTAAGCCTTTGGAGGAGAAATGCACCAATAAGTCTTGGAACGAGGTGAGGAACCCGGCCCAAGGGAAAGCTGTAGCTGCTTGCTCCTTCTGGTTTCTGTCTGATCAGCAAATTGCAGGTTTTATCAGGACTGCCCTCACTCTTCAGCAACACGGGGACTCGTAGTGCGCTGGGAGGCAGGTCTGAAATTCCTCTGCAGGAGACAGGCCCTGGAAAATCTGTTTTCTCTGGGTGGCCCTGTGGGAAAACGATGGATACTGGGGAAATGAGGGAAACCCTATTTCCCAGATTTTAGCTTACACCTTGACACAAAAAGTAGCCATGAAGCAGCTAAGAAGCAGTTTGCTGATCCCAAGAATGGAATGCGGTTGCCATGGATAAGGCCCACCCTGACTGGGCAGAATGTACTGTATCTCTGAAATGGAGAACGGGGCATCACGGAGGTGGTGCAGCCCTTCTCCGTTATCAGGATAACGATGGGCTGCTATGAGAAACCGCATAACCGCTATCAAGAAAGATGGATCGCTACTGCCGTGCCAGCAAAAATGGTGAAATCGTGTCCTCTAGGTGAACTTTGCTCATTATAATGTCATTATAATACCAAAACACATCTCCATCCCAAAGGCTACCCGCCTCCAAGGTGCGACCACTCCCCACTGGGCATGCGCTCTATATTTTTACACCTGTACCTTTAAACGCGAAGCGAGAGATTTTTAATCCAATCAGAATAAAAAGAATGTATGACTGAAGTCACTCAAGCTCCACCTAAAAGTATAGAAACAATATAAAAAGTGGCGATTAAAAGGGGGATTTGGGGAACAGAAGACCACCATCGAAACTTTGGGATCGGTCGACGGGCTGAACCTATCTTCTCCCCCCACCATAGGGACACCTATTGGGTAAGAACTTTGTATTCGGCGCGCTTTAATATTAACATCAGGCTAGCTATTAACAATCATTAGTGTTTAGGTTTACTTGTGTGTTTAGGTTTGTATGTGTGTGTGTGTTTAGTGTTTGCTCTAAATCCATTTCGCAGTCAATACCCTCTCACTGGTATCATTTGAACCTGCATTTAGTCACGAATCTGCACAATAAACTATTATTGTTGATTTTAATACTGAAGGGATTTGTCTTTGTGTAACTGCTAGTGAGGGTCCCTGAACAGGTTAGGCGAATATCCTCCAATCCTGTGGGCTGCCAAAAGGGACTTTGGTTTCAGTGACGCTGCCAGCGTGCCTGGCAGGCTGGCCAAGTTGTAAAGAACCCGAGGAGGTTCCCCTTCTCCCTAACAGGAGCGTGGTGGGCAGGTTGGGTGACAGGAGTTTGTCTTTCTTGGGGAACTAGTGGACCGGACAAATTGTAAAGGGTTTGGGAAACCCCCCGTCTGGGCCAGGAATTTTCTTTGTCTGTTCTCCTGGCCCCCCGTTTTTGTGACAGGCCCTGAATCTTTATCAGTCTTCTGAAAAGGCTGCAGTCCCAGCTGGAGACAGGAATCTACAGCAGGGGCATCGGCAGCTGAGGCTCAAGGGAAGAGCCAGCTGAAGAAGCTCTTCCCTCCTCAGCACTTGTCACTGGTGCCTCTAAGCAGCTCTTGATTCAAAATAAATCTATACTGATGCTGCAGCACACACCCCGCATGGCATTTCACCTTCAGCCATTTGGTTTGGCAGAGTGGCGCCTAACAATTAGAAATCTCATCGTAAATGGTGGTGTTAGTTTTTCTTACAAGGGTTGATCTTCCTAGCACTCATATTCACAAAGTCAACTTCTGCAAACCACAATAAATTGAAGAGCAGTTTATACACTTACATTTAGTCTGGTCTGCAAAGGCAAAAGTTTCACTGAGTGTAGATAAGGGATTTCAGGTCACGCAGACCATGACCTCACCACACAATCCCTCCAGAAGCCCAAGGCACCAGAAAAGAAATGGGCATGTGTTATTTAGAAGCTATGCAAAAGTCAAAGTGGTTTTGTTTGTCAGATATATATAAACAGAATGAAGGCAGCCCACAGTTCAGATCTAAAATCACAATCTTCCTTGATTCACAGACAAAATAATATGGAAACAGACTCTCTGTCCTCTGCATTACTCCTCCTCACATGTGTTTACAGAAGTAATCCATTTTTCTACAGTATAAGTGGGCACCACTTTCCCCATCCTGTCCTCTAGCTCCCCAAGTGGACTTAGTTTCCTCCTCTTCCTCTTCCTAATACTCACTTGACTTTTGTTATGCTGCTGTGTAAGATCAACGCAAACCATCACCAGAACTTCCACTAGCCCTTCCTTACTTTTGGAAAAAAAAATTGTTTCCCAGTCCACAGCCTACTTCATCATAAAAATCTTCGGATAATTTTGCAAAGTAGGAAGACGAGACATTCATGGATCCATGGTTTCCTCATCTTCACTGAAGTTGCCCCCGTCTTGTCATACAGAAGGACAGAAGACTCCACAGTTTGGGTTACTGCATTCACAAACCATGCTCTCTGCCTTTAATTCTACACATCCAACGTGACTGTCCATGGGTTGGTCATCTAGAAATGTGGATACTGGAACACTCTGAAAGAAGTTATGCCTTTCACTCTACTTGCAGAAATTGATGCTTGTTAAGAACAGCTGTCACACTGCTCCTGTCAGTGAGCAGCAAGGGACGGCCACAAAGGGTGAGGATCCGGGAGCGGAGCATGGTAACAGGTCAGGTGTATATTGATGTATCTCAAATGGAGTATCTTAATGGAGAAACCCAAACCACCCGACATCTCCGGTAATTTTATGGAGACAGACAATTTTTCTTCTTCTTTTTTGAAGGGTCATTTACTAGTCCTTGTTAGCATGCTTTTCCCTTTTGTTTCATATGCATAATATTCTGCGCAGCTGCAGGCCGTCTTTCTGTGGTTTCCTACTATTTTTGTAATATCCATTCAGTGTTCATAGTTGCTGTTTGAGATTGATGATGAACTGGGCCCATGTATTCTTACAGCTATCAGGTCTCAAACATGGTGATTTATCCCAGCCATTTTGAGCAGCACTTTGGAGAACATCTTAGCACAATCTAACAGTTTACTTCAGAGATAATCTGTCTTGGATCAGAATCGTGCCTTTTACTTACAGCACCTGCTGCACAGGATACTGACTGTTTTCTAAAAACATCAGGAACAGCAACAAAACCTTGTCTTCTTCTGTAAAAGTAAAAGAAAACAAAGACGCTGGAGGTTTTAAAAGCTGTAAAACATGAGAAAGCAAAGGTTTCTTTCTTGCTGGGACTCATTCCAGCATTCACAAAGCTGCTTGTCCGATGATAGCTGCCTTTCAAAGAGAGGTCCTGGGTAGCCTGGGACACTGAAGTCAGTTAGGCTGCTTTACAGTGAAGAGTCTTCTCGGGCAGCAGACTGCCAGCATTCACTGAACAGCATGAACGCTGACCACTGGCTTGCCAAAAAGCTTGTGTCCCACTGAGCTTGGCTGCTGTTCCTGCCACCCTTGTCAGTAGCCTCAGCTGTCTCCTTCAGCCCAAGGATCACGTGAAGCAGCTGACTGCACACACAGTCCAGAGTTCTTCTTCCTCCCCATGCTGCAGCCATCCTCCTGCAGCTCCTCACCATCCTCGTCCTCCTCATCCCTCCATGGGAACAGGTGCAACTGTGGCAGACCGCATCTCCTCACCACGGGGGAAGAAAAATCCAAGGTCCTTCCTTCTGCTGAGAAGCTTTGAGGTTTCGTTCTTAATTAGCTGCCTTGTACCAAAGGTCTTTCAAAGTATATCACATGCTACATGGATTAAAGACAAAAGGTGCAACAAAAAAATCACTCACAAGCAATAACAGAAAAGACAGCTGGACTTTTGCTTTCGGAAACAAAGAGTCAGTGAGGATTTGATTTAATGGTCTTTCAAAAATGATGCTTAAGTGCACTCTCTGCCTTCGTCACAGAACGTAAAATTAAAAAGTAAGTTTAGAGTTTATTTGTATTGGTATTTTTGCATGATTAGGGACTGGAGCGTCTCTATTATGATGAAAGGCTGAAAGGCCTGGGTCTGTTTAGCCTGGAGAAGAGAAGACGGAGATGGGACCTGATCAATGCGTATCGATGTCTAAAGGGTGGCTGTCACAAGGGTGGGGCCAGACTCTTTTCAGTGGTGCCCAGCGACAGGACAAGGGACAGCGGGCACAAACTGCCACACAGGAGGTTCCATCTGAACATAAGGAGAAGCTTCTTTACTTTGAGGGTGACAGAGCACTGGAAAACTCTGTGTTGTGGAGGTCATGGATGGAGGTTGTGGAGTCTCCTCTGGAGATATTCAAAACCCGCCTGCCTGCCATCCTGTGCAACCTGCTCTCGGTGAACCTGCTTTAGCAAAGAGTTGGACTAGATGATCTCCAGAGGTCCCTTCTGACCCCCACCATGCTGTGATTCTGTGGTTTTCCCAGGTAGGACTTTAAGGCAAAAAAATGAACACTTGTGTTGTGGAAACCAGAGCCCTGTAGCTACAGGTGTTACAGGCAACCTACTGCCATAGAAAACCTTCTCCACCAGCCTTGACTCACTCAATTATTCACATTGCCTCTGCCAAAAGTATGATTTCTGGTCACAAACTGTGCAATATAACTAATTTCGTGCTTTTCTGGGGTTCAGAAGTTGTTATTTCCCCCTGGCAGTCGTAGGTGTAGAAAAAGTAATTGTTTATGAAACAGATTTTGCAAGTGTACAATGCCGGGAGCCAGAACAATATAAACCCCAATTTCCAAAATTCCATAAGACCTACAATGAAAAAAATATCAGAGACTCTGTCAAGGTTGCGTTCATTTGGACAGTTTGTGATTCCTCTGTAACAACCTGCATCAGCCTGCAGGTCTGACTTCAGGCACCTTCGGATGGGATCCAACCCTCAGCATTACATTGAATATGTCGGTGTGGGATGACTTCTGCTGACTTCGCTCTGTTGTCAGCTCGTACACTAGGACTCAGCTATGAACATTTTAAAAGCACCATTTCTCTCGACATATAAAGTCCGTAGTTTACTAATGAGTTCACTTTGAGGCTTAAAAAATGCCCATATACAAGAAAACCAACAAACAAAAAAATCAAGCACATATGCTCATACACAAACATGAACTATCTAAAAGCTTTCAGGTTTGTCATATTGAAGTATTTTACTGCAAACATTGTTAATTTATTTTTATAATTGGAACTCGAAATAGACTGAGGGGGATAATCACCAGGTTCATTACCGTGAGTTTCTCTGTTTGAAAAATGTCATTGAAGACTTAATGTCTTGAAATATGTAAACTTCACATTTAATCAGGCAGCATCATTCTCTACAACACATTTTCCAATCAATGCTGCAATTACAGATCAGCAAACACCACTCAGAAGCAGGTAGTAACCACTGGTAAGTCTCTGGTTTAAAATCCCAGACTGAATGAGGAAGATTAAGTGCAAGTTTATAGCCTTTTTAAAGAAGCATAAACTGGCTGGAGAATTATCTTCAAGAGAGCAAAGGTAACGGTTTCTTTTCATTTTGATGCAAGCAAGGTTTCTTTTATAGAATTTTTTTTTCAAATGAAATATATTTTGCTTTCAAAATATTGCAAAAATTTTTGTTCCTCATCTCTTATTTGCATAATTTCCAGTTTTAACTCAAATTCATTTTAAATGTTTTAGCTGTCACTGAAACTATTTGGTGGTGGCATCCCTGTGCCGCCTACGGCACTTTGGAAAGCACGATCGATTATGTATTTTTTCAGAAGAGTCCAAGGAGATCCTGTGATTTCCATCTGTGCATCTTGGAAAAGCTTGCACTTGACAGGAATTAAAACATTCTCTCAAGTGTTATTCTGGAGTTCTGCCGTCAGTATAGTATTAGTGACCATTTTGAGAAACAGAAGGGAAGAAAAAGAGCAGCAAGTATCTTCCCTGGATTTTGAGGCAACTGGATGTGGACAGGGGTCTTTTTTAAAAAAATAAATGCAATACATGTATTGATCAGGACAAGAAGGCCCTTGTTTTGAACAGCAAAGGCATTTCATGCCTTTTACTCTGAATACCTTTATGTTCCACCAACCGATGTGGGACATCCATGAAAACATCCTCAATTATAGGTTACAAAGTGATGTCATCAAGGACAGAAGAATTAGCAATTTTCTTGTGTGCAGCGGGTCTCCACCTACATGAGACTTTTCAGTCACTCACACAAACCATTACTCCTGGAAATGCCCATGTGCACTGGGGTGCTCCAAAGACCTTTGCACACAATCCCCTCATTGGATAAGATTGTTTTCGCAGTCCTTACAAATTGTAAATGAAATAATCAGCCATTTTATGTGAACAGCACTGGACTCGGCTGACCCTGATCCCTCCAAACCAGAACACAGAATTTCCAAGCAGAAGAAGTGCTGAAGACAAAACCTTTGACAGTATCACCACTCTGCAAAGTCTTCAGGTTTTTGCCATCTAATTTTCATTACCCAAATTTACATAGTCCATTCCTAATGTCATTCCAGTTAATCTTCGCCCTGGGGATATCTTCAATAATTTGAATTCCTCCATAACCACAGTCGTAACTTATCACTGCACTGAAGTCTCTGAAATCCCCAAGCAGTCAAACATATTAGGGCTATCCTGAGTTACAAAAAGCCCAGTGAAATCCTCTCTCTGAAGACAGTGAATTTTTCCCTTCAGTCCCAATGCAGGGAGGGGTAGGAAAGGGCTTTACTCTTCAAGCAACACTTTTGCATCACAGAAGAATACCTCAAATTCAGTAGGAAAAACAAAGCGTAGCATGCTGAGCTTACGTAGAGCTTTCTCAGATGGCCTTGGAAAGCTTGCTCACAGTACCCTTCCTTGACCATTGGCCAGATCACAGGAATTATCTCCATTCTGTATTTGCCTCCATTAATTTCAGATACACCGTTGATTTCCTCCACGATGCAATCAATCAGTTTTCCCTAGATCAAACAGTCCCCTGCCAACAAACTCAGACCTTTGTATAAGTTATTTCTCTCACTGGACAGGACAACTAAAAACCATCACAAAATACAAATAAGGCAAACAGGAAACTCACCTCTGGGACCAATAACGTTCCTGAAAGGGCACGTTTCCCTCTCAAACAGCAGATACTCTATAGACCTACCATATGACATGCAAAGGTAGGTCGGTAGATTTCAAGACCTCAACTCAGCATAGTTGAGTTCATGCTGTAAAAGCACGTATGCAAATGCACAGAATGATTCCCCAAGCATGGTTTTGAATGCCATTGCTGGCATGATGTGCCTTTGCTAGGGAAGTCTCTTAGTCTCTCGTGCTGCAGGATGTCTGATACAGTCCCAGTGAAGATAACTGCCAGAAAAGTGCCTCCTTGTTTGCCAGTCATGCAAAGGCCAGGGCTGAGAACAGAGCTGGCAAAGCTACCTCAAGTTCTCTGTAATTATTGCCCTATACTGCGCTCTCTCAGCTCTGTAACGCATGAAGAATTCAAGTACAGGAAAACAAGGCATCAAGCAGTGGCATATGGAAAGTGACTCTGAGAATTTTTAAGACTTTAAGCCTATACACTAAGGCATAACAACATGACTGACACGCTTGTTAGTGCTTCAAAAACCCAGAGGGGAAAGTGGTTTCTTAATGCTGAATCTTGATCTTAACCAACACTAAAAGAAAAGATTCCCCATAAAGCCCTGCCATCCTTGAAAGAACGCCAAGTCTGTAACGTGTATTAGACATAATGGGAGGAATATGGACAGCTCGAGCATGGTTGTGAGGCAGCCAGTATTTGATAAACTCTTCCAAAGTAGTGGAGCTTCTTCACAACTAGTGGGGAGCCAGGGGGAGATGATGGGAGATGAAGGATTCTCCTTTGCCTTCACGCCTCACCAAAGACTATCCCAGTACATGTGCCATGATCAGATTAGATCACTCTTCTACAAAGGACAGGCTGCAGAAATAAACATTTCAAACAAATCGCGGAGGGCAATATTATTTATGATGAACATTGTAAAAGATTTTTTTAAATTTTTTTAAAAGGTTTTTTAAAAGCCGTTATAAAAAATATTTGTTTCAATGTACTTTTTCTAAAATAAAAAATGTTCCCATGTTTCCCTCTTCTTCTCTCAAAACACTAGTTTTGTGATAAGAAAGACTGATGTACCCATACGCTCATTTAGAAACATCAAGCAGAAATGCAGCCCTGTTTGCGGGACCGTACGGCAGGCAAGCAAGTGAAGGATGTAGCCTGTAAACTATGACAATGCAAATTCCTGTATTTGTAATTGCATTCCAAGGGATTTCTCTTTCACTTTTTCAGACAGTTGAAAATTCTGTAGATCCTCAGGCAAGCAATATTCTGCGTGTTTATGGGCATTAGATTTTCCACAGAATAATGAAAATGTCAGATTTATTTCAGTGCACGCACGTCAGTGTGGAAATCGCGGCTGTGATAATCTCACGTTGTGCTGCGAGAGCAAGGGCAAAATCACCACAAGCACCTGCTTGCTTTTCTTCCGGGGGAATCAATACATTCCCACCAAGAACCACCTACTTGAAGGGCTCTGCAAGAAAACCAATCTCAAGCATTGAAATGACACCATTGATTTTTTTGATGGTTAACAGTACATTGCCGTTCTGTGTAGATTGTTCTAACCTTTTTCTTCTCATGGGTTGCTTTCTACCATTCTTCCTCTTATGTGCTGCACATGAGGGTGATAGGACAAAACTGGCATCTCTGTGACCAGTTTCCCTTAGTAACAGCAATGCAATGAGACTGTCTCAGCCCTGCTCTTTCTGCAACGTGCCAATACGATCTCGGACTGGCAGGGCTTTAAGACTCCAGCCCCCGGAATATCTGTCAGCTTTCATTGTCACTAAATCTTCTGCTCAGAGAGAAGTATTTCAGGGGACCTTTTACTTGCTAATGACCTGAGGGACTGTATCTCAGATATCAAAGAGACTAAGCAGTGAATGTAGAGAAACTACTTCTGCAATCTTGGTTCCAGACATTATCCTGCTCCACCCTCAGCAAACAGAGCAGGAAAGACTCCACATGCCAAGGATAAGCCTCTGCAGAAATGGAAGCCAGTAGCTTATGACTAAGCTGTGCATTTGGAGAAACCTTCCCTAGTGTGATTCCTTCATTAAAGAACAGGATGGCATTTATCTTCTTTCCTTGAGCAGTATGGCAACCAGCCTTTTGTGTAGCATTATCAGTCCAGGGATGGTGGTATTTTTCTTAGACTGCTGGTGAAAGCATTCTTCCACAAGTCAGGCTGCCAAACAGGAGAGATCCTGCCTCCCTGACCTCAAAAGCTAACACCCAGGAAATCTTTGAATCCTGAAAGCAAACAGCTCTGGATTCACACCCTGAAAGGCTAAATTAATCTGACAGCATCTGCATATACCGCATAGAATAAAGCACACGTTCATTCATTGCAGGATCAGCACATGCTTAATATCGCTGTTCTGTGGCCAACAGACCTGAGTTACAGGGCAGGTGCTAGAAAGTCCCCTCAGAGTATAACGAGCCGTGGGTTAAGCGACAGGCACATTTGCCTGAGCATCCCACTCTGACTGGCATTGTCGTTCAGCCTACGAGATGCCTCAAATACACCTTCCCCATTTATAATGCATCAGTGCATTATCTGGAATAAATGTCAGCCAAAGGCATTAAACTCTTTCCTTGGCTTGGGGGAATAGCAATACCATCATAAGATTCTGTGTTAGGAAAAGCCACGCTGAGTTACGCCTTGAACAGGTAGTCTTCAAAGACACTGAACGAGCCCTCCAAAAAATCACTAAAACTAGAGAAATGAAAATCATCACAGTGCAGGCTGCAGTACTGGAAAATAGAATTATTAGTTTAAGATAGTATTTCCCCAAGTCTACCTGTAATCAAGAGGAAGCGGGATGTTTGCCTTGCAAACAAAGACAAAAATCAGCTTAACAAACCACGCTGTGACTTAAACAAGGAATGTAGGAACATTTATTGTAATTATGTCAGAATATATTCTGAGCTCTATTAGCATGGGTTGTTTTTATTTAAAAAAGAGCCCGAAACTTTTTTTAAATGAAAACAAATGAAAGCAGATGTGAGAATTGAAACTGACATTGATTTCAACTGCCAATAGAACTGCTGTTGTATTACGTAGAACCTGGAGGAAGTTACACCAGAAACTGCTTTGAAAGATCCAAGTCACAGAGGGAAGAGGAGCAATTTGAGCCATTTACGTGACCAGTTTCAGAATCTGATCATGCAGAAATTATACTGCAGGAATATATAATACAGAAACATATTTTTTGAATATTTTTTTTGCTGTAATCAGCTGTTGCTTTTGTCCCTTATTTGCAGAGAAAAAGCATCATCATACTCCCAAACCAATCGCTAGCCTCACTATCCAACTAATTCTCGATACAGCTGGTGTCTCATGTCACCACTGTGGCGCACACCAGTCTATTTCACCACACTGCAAAGCACTGGGAGGTCATTGCCATGACACAGTTACTTCCCCAACACCGCAGTTGGCTGCAAGGACAGAGGGATTTCCTCTGGGGGGGTGGGGGGGGTGAGGGCGCTGCTGGAGTAACCAGCTGCTGCTACAATCTAAAGGGACTGAAAACGAGCTCCCTTAGTGGGAAACTAGCATAGGAAGCCAGATGCCACCACTCAGAACCCAAGTGTTTGGAGGGCAATGTCACTGTATCCTCTGTCATCAGATGGGAACGCATGAGAGGTGAGGTATCTTCATGACATTATCAGAACCAGAGGAAGGTTACGGTACCCCACGGAAGATCTGGTATGACCCAAAGCAAAACTCAACCCTAAGTTAAGCAGCTGCTTTCCATTGCAAGGCTTTTGCATCTTCCCTGAAGCATTATGACAATGCTCTCTGATGGAAATACCAAGACTTTGGATTAGACGATGTTTTCTTTTATATGAACCAGAGTTTCTATGCCCAAAAATGCTAAAGTGGAAAAGAATCCAACCCAAGGATGAGTCTGACCTTCTATTCTCAAGAGGAATATTCTGAATTTAGAAAGAATTTCTAAAGCTCAGCTTTAATAAATTACAAAAAAGAAAAACCAGTATTTTTTCCAGCTCTTCAGGGAAAACAACACTCAGGAGAGAGGAAGATAAGATGGCTTCAGATCACAAGAGCTGCTTTTGACTAGATGAATATAAAATGCCAGGAGATCAGGAGGTTCTCTTGCAGACCCTTCTGCAGGAGAAGTGCTAGCGGCAGCATCGGTGCAGCAGCGTGGCGATGCCAGCACCTCGCTGTAGGAGAAGAACATGTTCCACCAGGAACTGATACTCCACTGTAAAAGGCAATGCATAGGGCACGTGCATAAGACACAATAACTGGTGCTGAAAAAGAGTTCAGCTGGCATGCCTTTTTATTTTTGTACTTAACTTTTTCCTTAACCAGCAGAGTAGATAGCTTCATTGTTTACAGATGAACATTAATCCTTTAATGGGATGAGGGATCACATACAAGATGAAGGCTTTGAGAGGGCAAAATCCTCCGTAATTGGGCCAAGCATCTCCAATCTCACCACTACAGGAGAAGACGCCTGTGTCTGCTTTCACTTTATTTTCTTCGATTTGTCTATTGCCAGCAGATGAAGCAGGAGTTCCCTATGCTACCGGTAAGCAGTCAGCATGAAATATTCAATGCCATGCTGTTCTAAGGCTGGTAACAGTGCCAGACACTCTGATGAGCATTTAATTTCAGAGAGCGTGTGCATCTTCTACACTCCAACAGCGAACAGCAGCATGTTTACAGTCAACACCACAAAACATCAAACCTCAAATGGCACATGGCAATAAGGGATGAATGTTTAGTTTTATGTCAGAGAGAATGAACACACATGGTGAGATAAGAGAGAGAGAAAACTCTTCTATTCTTCTCTACTCTTACTCATGTTAGGCATGTTCTCCTCCCCAAATGTGCACAACTAAGGATATGGTGCAGAGCTCCCCAAAGGCAGAGGAAAAGGCAGGGTTTTTCCCAGTCATCTAACGTACATGTCACATACCACTATTTGCAGCAAAGTCCTATGCTACAAGTGTTCCCAGAAAGCACCTTCTTCCAAAGTACACGCCTCTGAAAAGGCTTTTGAGCACCTGATTTTCTTAAGTAACAAAGAGAGCAAGGGAGATCCTCCACAGAGTGATGCACTGAGACCTGTGCTCTGGGTATTGGGGTTCCTCCTGAATCACACTTGATTGAACCTGTTAATAACTGTTATTCAATGGTCTTTTAGTGGGATGTAGAAACTCCTCAAATATGCTCTATTGTGTTAAATGACTTGCTAAACAAAGAGAATTTGAGAGGACTGGGCAGCGTGGTTTATTTAACTGGGTAAAAACACTTCAAGGGAAAGTAAAAAAAATGAGAGGTTCATTTAAAACCAGAATAATTTAACTTTGCCTGTATGAAGGTTCAATGATCAAAGCTCATGTCTTTTACTAAAAAGCAAGATCATGTGCTGGCGACTGGACCATTTGTTTGGCATTTGTCTAACAGGCTCTGAATGCACAATGGAAACTGAATTAAGATGATTTTTCTCTACCATTTTGTTTACAGGCCAGGCAGATCTCATGTGATAGGAGAGGTGTGATTTCTCTAAGTTAAAAACCAGGAGGGTGTCTCTTTGCTCTTATATGTGGAGAAGCTACATTTCTGGCAAGGTGTGAATTGAAAGGGCACCCTAGTGAAAAGCTGGAAGAGCCAACTCTAAAGACAAATTATCTTCTGAAGATTATTCCTTAAAGCAGCCTTAAAAGATTCAGTTTTCCATTCTTTAAGCCTCCGAGTTTCAGTCTTTACAGCTTTGTCTTGCCTGCAAAATCTCACCTTTCTTCTGTAGGCAATGCCCCCAGTTTGAAGGCTCAGAGATCAGTTCTGACACCTTCTATTGAAGAAAAAGCTTGTCCATAGTTAATTTCAATTTCTTGTCCCATACTGAGGAGTTTAAACCTCTGAAAAGGAGGATTTTGCTCCTTTCTTGTTCATTCAGCATTTGTTAGCTGCTGTTACAGCTGCGGGGAATTCTATGGAAATACCCTTGGACAGACACAGCTGGAATAACCTGTGATGATGAAGGGGCATCTGCTCAGGAGTTTGCCCTTCACTCACAGAAACACTCCTTGCGCTTCTGCCCCCAGTGCCTGGGGGCCCAGTGAAGTCCCTCCTTTAGTTTTGTTTTCAGGTCAATTCATGCCCCGTTTCAGGTGTAAGGAATGTAACCTTTCGAAAGGCCGTTTTCTTGAGGGAAAATGTGCTGCAAGTATAGCCAATGTGTTTGGGTCATGTCCTGGTTTGGGTTAGGACAGAACTCATTCTGTTCAGTGATTTCACTTTCCAGCTCAGTCTCTGTTTAGCGATGGCACTGTCTGAACTTAACAGTGTATTTTTGCAGACTGTGTCTGCTCCTAGCAGTGACAGCGCTTGATGTTTAGAATTACTGCCAGAGGCTGGAATGCAGAAAGGTTCTCGCTTATACTTGCTCTTATGGAGACCAAGGTCACTGCTAAATCCTGTGTCCCACGGTGGAGGTGCAGTAAGTGAGAGACCGCACCTGCGGGGAGGAGCGGAGAGGACAGGTGACCCTACACTGACCAATGACGTGTTCTGTTCCATAGAGGTCATATCCAGTATAACGCTGAGGGGTCACAAGGGTCAACCTCTCATCTTCAGAGTCCAGCATCTGAGGAGGACTCTGTCCGTTTTGCCTTTGATCCCAACCTGTGCATCCCTGAATCCAGTTCCAGACCCCAGCTCCTGCATCTGTTTCCCGTCTGCCACTGAGTCCAGTCTGGCCCTTCCCCAGTGCCTGCCCACAGCATCAGTGGTGACGGTGGCATGTTTGACATGGGGGGCTTGGATTCAGTATTGGTATTCTAAATATTTCCTTTTATTATTATTTTTATTAAAGCAGTTTTAGTTTTCTTTCCCAGACCTTAAGTCTCTCTCCCTTACTTCCTTCCTCTTCCCCTTTGGGAAGGGAGAGGGTTAACAGAGATCATCTGGCATTTGTCTAGTGGCCAGCCTAGCCCTAACCCTTGACGGCTTAAGACGCTGAATTCAGACTTTAGAAATGAAGATCTCTGGGTACATAGTTCCAGCAATTAGAAAACAGTAATACTCAAGTGACACGGGGGCTGCACTGTGCACTGAGCAGAGTACTGAACACCCTCAGTTCACAGAAGTTTTCAGTAGAAGCCGTCAAGACTGATCAATAGTGGGCAACTGCCATGGGAATGAGGAGAAAGTGTTTGCTGCAGGGCAGTGATGGACACGGACAAGAGCAGAACACAGATATCCAGGGTGTGGGACAGGATTACTTGTTCTGTCTTTACAGCCTGTCCGTATTTTAAACTTGTCCTCCAGGCCCTTCTTGCCTTTTGCCTTACCTGCAAGATTGAAAAGCTCACTAACCCCCGTGTTCGTAGTGAAAACGTTGACTGGTCAGGGATTGAGGACAAACTTGTGCAGAACTGCATTTCACCGAGTCTCAGCCTCGACAGTGAAACCGTCATTGCATTTTCTGGATAAGGTTTTCTCTCATCACTTTTATACAACCGAGTAGTGGTGTGTCTGGACCACGTTTCTGAAACTAAATTTAAGATTGGTGTTTGAAACTTGTCAAAGCCATACTGAAGAGAACATCTCTAACATAAAAACACTGCTGAGAAAAACTAAATGGATGTATGTGTCAAAAAAAAAGTTACTGATTTCCTCAGAGTTCACAACTTTTTTATAAACACATAGTCTGACAGTGAAATGGAAATAACCCCCCAGCTCACCTCCTGAACGCCAGAACTGTTCTCCTAAAAATAGGAGTTGAGGAGATGGGCTTGCAATTCTTCAGCCCTACTTTTCATTCCACCAAAAGGGGGAAAACCCCCACAGAACTGCGGTTACAGAGACAGTTTGTCTGCCACTATCATCTTCGTCCTCTTTGCTTATTTTTCTACTTCTTGCCCATTAGTGAATGTCCCACAAACTCAGGCAGGAAAACTTACTTCCTCCTCCACAGAAGAAGGCAGGCAGCTAAAGGCATGGTGTGATTCCTCTTAAGAACCTTCAGGACTGACAGCATGAAAAGTCTCACACAGAGGAAATAACATGACACTTGAACAATTGTGCTGTAAATTCCTTGGATTGGTTGGGTGCCTCCCTTGGATTTCAGCAGCTCTCCTCCCGAACTTGCATACTCGCAATGTCATTCCCATTGATTGGGCACAAAGGGTTGGAAACTTGACACTGAAAATCAGAGCCAGTCCCGTCTCTCTTTGCTGAATGTCCATCACCAGGAAGTTTAGAGGTTTTTTCCTACATATGCGGCCACAGAGAGGTTCTGCGAGTATCATCTCCTTACATACTCCTCTTTGAGAGCCCCAAAACAGGGGCTTCTGTAAAATGAAAGTGAAAACCTGTGATAGCTAGTACTGTTAGTTATAACTGTTCTGAACACCGAAAACTGCTTTGGGAAATTCTTTAAAATGCCTCCAGTGCCTGTGACATTTCACTGCCTGATACCTGCTTGCAATCAAAGTGTCAAGAGGCCTCACTGTCTGTAGCTCAAATTATACCATAAAAAGAGAGTGATCGCCACGTTTGAACACACGCAAACTACCTTCAGCATCAAGCAGAAAGATGTGAGCAGTATGATAGTCGCACAGCATTTTCTTTTTTTTTTTTTTTTTTTTGTGGTTTCTGAAGCAAACCAAGTAAAAGGGGACATTACTTGTGTCTAACATGTTTTGATCTATTCCAGCTCTGAACTAAAATCCCACTGTGAAATTAGAGAACTGTTGTCCTTCTACGGATTCTTTCACAAGCTCTTGATCCCAGGCAAGTTCTCATCCAGAGCCACACATCTCTGGCTCCGGAGAATTCCTTTCTTCCTCTTCCAGTCAGTCTCCTTCAAAGGACTGGATTGAAAATACAAATCTCTGTATTGGAAAGACATTAATAAAGCTTCAAAGCAAAAAGAAAAATGTAGCACAATATTTCCGCAAGCAAGCCTAAGCAAGAAATGCAGCATTTGTTCACTGCTTTAGCCCTTATGATCGAGTGCAAAAATTCTGGGCATCTTGAACACAGATCGATGGCAAATCTTTCCCTGCCTACATAGCTAGCGCACTCAGGGTGTCCAACAGGAGGCTCCTGGTCTGACCCAGCCTGTAGAGAAATGTTTTGCCAGCCTCTGCTCCTAGACTAAATGAACTGGTCTGTCTCAGTGATATAGGATGTGGCTTTATCACCACCACTACAGGCTTCAAATACTAGGTAAATCCGTCATGGAGACAGCAGATTTCGGTGTGAAGTGGAACCCACTGCTCTACCACCCATATCATTTTACCTGTGGAAACCTCCGCATGGAAGAAAGGTCTAGGCATGAGACACCCTGCTACACAGGATTTCTCCCTCCTGAGCCAGGACAGCACGCTTCTGCATACTGTCTTCTGTTACTCAGCTAGGCTTTACAATTCCTAAACTTTCTGGAGAACTTTGTGATGACGGCCATGTACCACCACACCTACATTTAGAAACAGCTGATGCAACAAAACTCAGTAGGCAGAGAAAAGAGTAAGTAAGATTATCTTTCATAGCAATTGTGTGGAGTGTTTGTTTACCCTCTCTTCAGCAGAGAGGAGACTTAGCTGCTATCAAGTGTCCTTTTGCAGCAGCTTACACCAGTCATTTCAGCTTCTCTCTAAAGACTGATAGAAGTCATTCCTACCTCAGAATTGTCATCTAATTCCAGTCGGCTTTGAGACTTCCAGTCTGGGCAGTATCACGAACTGGCATTGCAGCACCGAGGAGCCAAACTCTGCATCATGCCGAAAAGAGTGATGCTGCTGGCACGTAAGGACCCTACCTGTCATGACGAAACCAACTGTTTCTCTGTCTTGGTGTTCCTCCTGCATGTCTGTGTCAAGCCTTGCCTTGCTGGGAATTAAAAAGAAAACAGCAGAACAGAGAAGACGAGAAGTGTCAGAAAAATGCAACTATACCCTTTTTAGGTTTTTTCCCAAGCAATTTCAACACAACCTTTCAATGTGCTCCAGTAAGACAATTCTGAATACCAAATATGAACCATTCACAGATTTAAGATAAACACTTCCAGAGAAGGGCCATCTACTGCTTCTCCAGGCTGGAATCAAAAGAGATGACAACCAAGAACCATTTTAGTGGGTTCATCCATAAAATATTAATTTCATCCTGTCCTTTTCCATCAGCTCTCCTTAACAACAACCTTGAAAATCCCAAGGTTAAATTAGGGCCAGGACATGCTATTTATTCTCTTCCACATCTGAAACACTTTACAGCAGAAAAGCACATGCCTACAAGACACCTGCCAGATGGGTAATGTATTCGCAGTACGCTAGAGAATGGCACTGAAGCAGACTGCAGAAAAAGTATGATAATGCTATTCCAGAAATGCCATTGCCTCAGAGACCGGCCCATTTTATGTGTCTGGAGTCTCACTGGTAATAACGCAATTAGGTGGCATTTAACAGGGCACAAAACAGATACTGCTTTGGTCTGCTGCATGTGAGGGAGCAAGGAGTCCACCATGAGAAGCTGGAAAATCTCACCAGCACAAAAAACAACCTGTAATGGTTCAAAAGGGAGTGGTTTACTTCAGCCTTCAACACAACTGAAAGAAACAGAACTGCATTTAGGGATTGTTATGTGCAATCCATTCTTTCTATACTGATGGGATTAAATTCTCTAGATTGCCTTTTCTTTATGAGTTAGAAATTCCTAATGCTCAGAAAACTAAAATGCAATCTTAGAGACAGGTTAGTTTCTAAACAGCCAATTTTGTTAGTTTTACTATTAACCAGGTAAGTAGTTCTGAGATCACCATCATAATGACATGATCAGTCCCTTCCAACTGAACTATCCCTTCGCTGGCTTCCCACCTGAGTTCGGGGCAAGCCTTTTCCGGGACTCCTCAGAGTTCCTCCAGTCTATGCCAGCCTGGATGAATGAGGTGCTGTGTGGGGCCCGCTGGTAGAATGTGGCATTGACAGAGGCCATCCTCATCCTAAACCTGTGCTCCTACGGGCTGGATGAGGAGGTCTTGGTGCAGCAGCTGCAGCCCTTCTCTCAAGACCAAGCGGTGACATTTGTGTGCCAGCTGACTGACGTCAGCGCAGAGCAGTGCAGAGGGGAGCTCCTGCGGCAGATGGACCTCCTGAACCCCCATGCTGCCAAGGAGCAGGAGCAGGAGGACAGCACCGCAGCCACCCCTGGCCCTGTCACCTCCTCAGCAACAACTCCTGATCCCAACTCCAGAGCACAGGAGGAGCCCCACAAGGAGCTGGGTCAGGAGGTGGCCGAACCCTCTTCTGCTGGCCAGGACAGAGACTGCTCATGGTGGGGTGCCCGGCGCCCATTGAAGAGGAAAGAGGAAGGCTAGCAGCCCTCGGCCTTCTTCAGCCCACAGGAGGAGGCCGTGCTGACAGCACTAGAGTGCCCCAGAAGCCAGCAAAACCAGGACTGGGCCAGCAGCTGTGTCTTGTGCTGGCCGTCAGGGGGACTTGGAGGCACCTGTTAGGAACCTAATTAGGAAAGAAGAAAATAAAACTGTGAAAACGGCAGGAAAAGTCTTAGTCTCCCATTACAAGTGGTGCAGATGGCATTGCTACGGCCGCCACCCGTGCTGCTTTCTCCTCCTTCTCCTGAGGCTGTGCACATCTTCCCCTCATGAGTCTGCTGCAGCTCCCACTGTTGTCGGTCGTAGTTTGCCCTGAGGCCTCGATTCACCCGCAAGTTCCTCACAGGTTCCTCTGCATTATATGCTGGTTTACCTGCTGCCATCTCAAGTCCTCCCTCCCATGTGTCACACTTCATTATTTTCAGGGGAGACACTGACGAAGCCTGGGCATCGCCAGGGCAATGGGGGCAGAGTTTACTGCCGTGCGAGGGAGCCGTGCTGCCAGCTGCCCCGGGGAGCAGCAGCTCTTCCTGAGGCAGAGAAACGCCCGGGCTGCTGAGGGACCCGCTGGGACCCGGCAGCTCTGGCGGCAGCCGTGGACGAGCTCTGGGCGCTGCCGGAGCAGCCACGACCGACCCCCGCCCCGTTCCCCCTTAGATAACCCGCAGCCCGAGCGTGAGTGTCCAGAGCGGGCGAAGAGCCTGGCCCGTCAGCCTGCAGCGAGGCGGCCGTTTGGCGGGAGGGTGAGCTGGAGCCCCGCCGGCTCGACCAGGGAGGAACGGCTTCCACCCGGCAGAAGGGTGCAGCCTCCCCTAAGCTCGGCACCCACCGGGGCCGGCGGACGTGGCTGCCCAGACGGAGCTGCGTGGGGACACGCCACCTCCCAGGGGCCACGCTGCAGGGTGGGCCCGGCAGCTGTGGGCAGCCCTGCGGGAGGTGCCCCTGGCCGAGGAGCTCCTCGGCTTGGGGACAGAGCCCCGGGAGGAGGGGAGCGTGCTGGGGAGGCCCAGGATGGGCAACACAGGGACGGGCTACTGGAACCGCCCCGTGCCAGCCCTGGGACAGGCCCAGCAGCCAGAGAGGACGAGTGACACGGGGAGTTCCCTCTCCTCTCTCCTGCTGGATGAACACGGTGACTCCAGGGACAAGGGACAATGGCAACACGTTCCTGCCCAGCTCAGCAGTGGAACTTTGAGTGTGTTTCAGAACTTTCAGTGTGTCATGTTGGAAAGCCATTGAGCCAAGGAAAGCCCTATCTCCAAGGGTGGAGACTTCACAGCTGCCCTGGGCAACCTGGAGGAGCACAGGACGATTAACCTCTTTCAGTAGCTGGCCCGGCAGGAAGGGTCCTTCAGTATGGCGCTGTCTTCTGTTTTGTGAACCGTTCCCTTATCCCATTCCCTTATCCCGAGTTTGTGCAGAAGCCTGGCAGAGAGGGAAACTTTTTCCAGTTCATATATTCTGTGCTGTTACGTGAGCTGTTTGTCTGTCTCAGGAGTACCAGCAGCAGCACAGTCGTACTTTGTCTTAATTACTCCTGTTCCTGAGGTTTTGTTTCAGCCCTACCAGAAGAAATGCATTCCCAACCACAGCGAATGGCTTTTCTGGAAGTGCGAATTGTACGTACTGACACCTGAAGTAAACGGCACATCTTAAGTGTCTGTGGCTGAAGAGATGAATTAGACGCAGAAAGACAGAGTTTTCTTTTTGGTGTATTATGAATGTATTATTAGGTGAATTATGAGTGGGCTGTGCACGTTTCTGCCTCATGAGTCTACTGCAACCTGAGGTCAATGGGACCCATCTGTTGGGGAGGGTAGAGCCGTTCAGGCCTTTGTGGGGATGGGCAGGTCTCCAGATCCAGCCTGTGCCCCATTGCTCATTAGCCCAGGCCTGGCCTCCTCCACACCTCACCCTCTGCCCAGAGGTCTTGGTGCTCTCCTCTCCCACCAGCCTTCACTCCTCGCTGTCACCTTGGGATAGTTGCACCCAATACCTTGTCTTGCCCAGAAACCCATCTTGGTCTTGGGCTCTATCAAAACGACAGGTGCACCCTAGCAAGGTGAGCAAGAGTGCGATGAGGGCACCATGGCCGCCTGGTCAGCAGAGTAAGTGCTGTGGCAGCTCAGCCTGCTGAAAGCCCAGCTCCAGGCTGGCCTGGCCACATCCCGTCGGAACTGGCCTCAGCAGCATCATCTGGGAGGCCTTGCACACTCCATGCAGAGCCTGTACCCTGCTGCTGGCAATGTCCGTGTGCTGTTCCTGGGCTATGGGGCTCAAGGGTTGGGCTGCAGGAGCACCCCCCTGGGCATGTGGACAGAAGGCAGGGTGGGGCACAAGTCCTGGAAGGAGCAGAGGCACGATCCCCTCTGCTTTGATCCCCTGGCAGAAGGTGGGAATGCCTTGCACCAAACTCTTCCTTGGGGATGCTGTGGCTTTAGTGAAGGTGTTCTTCACTGGAGGCATATTCCTGGTGTGATGTGGGCGTATTACGAGTGGTTTGGGGAGCTCTGGTGGATGCGCTTTGCAGTGCATGAAGAGAGAGCACTGCTAGCCAGGGGTTGGCAAGAGCTTCCGAACACGTGGGAACGAACCCACAGCAACTGCAGTCAGTCCACACTGTCTTCTCATCTCCACTCTCTTTGCAAGTGTGCGTGTGGCCTTTTCTGGGGAGAGATCTACTGGTTGTTTCCATCCATTCCAGCACAACTAAGAAGAGGTGACGTGTGACAGTTTAGGCGACTCTCTTTTGAGGAGTGCAACTACAAGTTGCTTAAAATTGCGACGACAACCCTATTTATCTCACAGAGAGTGGTGTGTGCTACGCATAGTCCATGTGATTGGGCAGAGTCCACTTGACATAATGTATTACTCTACTGTATTAGTAACTCATGACAGTGTGCCCAATTCCCACAGCAGCAGTGCAGGAAGGAAGGAACGTAACTGTTCTATTAAAGTGAATTAACCTTTTAATCTTGAATACACCTGCTGATAATTTTGTTGTATGTGCACAGTAATTATTGCACAGCAAGGAGTTGTTCACTCAGGTGGGATAATGGACAAAGATGAGTCGGTCCTTAATGTTTCTTCCCTCCTCCTCTTAAAGACTTTATGCACGTTTCCTCCGCTTCCCTCTCAAAGGTTTTCATGCACAGGCATGTTTTCAGGTCCTGGAAACTGATTTTAATGTTTAACTTGGCAGATATTGCTTGTCGAATTCTGTTGCTCCCGTCGGGCACAAGATCTAAGATGTGCATGAGCAAACCCAGGCTGTCACTACCCACGATGTGGCAACAGCTGCCTAGGTCACAGTCAGCTCAGAGTTAAAGAAGCTTATGCATAAAGTAAAATACATGTGTATGCAAGATATTAATTTTATTTTGGCATGGCTGGGAGCTACATTTCAAAGCATGAATTTTGATCTCGATCTCTCTGGAGCCAGACTCCATAGCCCCCAGGATCCCTCATCCTAATTTTAAGGAATCCATCCACTGTATGGATCTAACCTGCAGTTGTGGACGTAGAAGTGTATAATCCATTGGAGCAGAGTCTCCGAGGCTCCCAGCCCCGATCCTTCAGCCTCTCACGACCCCCAAGTTCCCAAAGTGACCGTCAGGATCAGGTTTCCTTGGTCTTTGCTGCAGAGCTGCATTTTTGAAAATCTCACAAGCCTCAGTTCTTTTTTTCTGGAATTGTCTTTCGGTTTGAAAAGGTAGGCCATGGAAAAAATCAGTAGCCATCAGTACACACATATATAACACACAGTGTTATGGCCTGAGCAGCTCATGTCGTCTCAAAGTTATCTGCACCCATGTTCAGGTTTTTCCCTCAGGTGAAGTCTCATTCTAGGATGCTTTCTCTACATGTGGAGGTTTCACACACAGTCATTTCTAAAAGAACGCTGCAGGCTTATTTTGAATAAAAAAAGGGTCATAACCAACTGAGGAGGAGCTTGACCTGCAAACTGTTGGATGAAGGGAAAAATACAGGATAGCAGCACTCTGTGCTTGCTGTGCTTTTCAGTTTTACTCTGTGTTATCTGTTGCTTGTCTCTTGGAGACAGGATAATGGGTTAAATGCATATGTGGTCTGGCGCCCTAGAACTATTTTTATTTGCTTGCATTCCATTCTGGATTTGTGGGATTAACAGTCTCAGCTGGGTCAGCTGTTGTAGGTGGCCATTCCTATTGACTCTACCTCGGATTTGCCATTGAGGGACACATAGTTCTGTAAATGTCCCTGCAGGGACCAAGAACTTTAAACTTCACCAGAACAAAATCAACAAGAATGCAGTCTTTTCCATAACGAACTGCTTTCTAGTTTCTTGGCATCACAGATGAAAGGGTTTCCTACAAGACCGGCAAGAGCTAGAAGAGGACTCTGCCTTTTGTAAGGCAGAGCTCCTGAAGATGAGAAAAACTGTGCGAAAGAAAACGTAAAAGCAAAAATCTCTGTGTTGGACAGATGGAAAAAAGGACTGAGGGAGAGGTATAATGAAAGGCTTTAGGCCAACTGTGCAACACGGGCTGCAGTGCCATTTCAGTTGAGAGCTCACTGAGATACAGTGCCAGGACCTCATAATCTGTGTCAAACTGTGGGCACCTTGCAAACTGATTAGAGAAATGGCTCCCACCCTGGAAATTTTGAAACAAAACCAGGAAATCCCTTTCCCCTGGAGGAACTTTTGGTGGAAATTAGCAAAAATATTTAATCCAGCTGTTTGGTGCTGTATCAAGCAGACCTTCAAATGTGCTCCAGAGCTCATGGGCTCTTAGACAGGCACAAATCACCTGTGCCTGTGAAAGCAGATTTGATGCAGTTTGGCCGAAATGACAAACAGCAATGCAAGCATCTCTGTGATGACAGTTCTTGAAGTATGTTCCAAATAGCAAACCCCTTAACATGAGGGAGTGCAGCTGAATAGTAGGTTGAGATGCCCAACTCCAAAGCTCATGGCTGCTCTCAAAGCAGGTAACTAACAGAGCTCCCTCCAGCTTTACTCGATGTCCTTTGATCATGCTGTCAATCTGCGCACAGGCTGTGCTTCCCGTTAACTCCTAGTCCAACTGCACCAAGAGAAAGCTGCAGCCTTCTTTTCTTCCCATACATGCCTTTTCATTCTGTGTCCATTTTGGTGCATTCCTCTTGGTTTTTGGCTCAGATTTCACTGACTATTCCCCAGGCTGGTTGCCAGCATCCAGAGACAACTCTTTGCTCTAGCCTTCTCCTTAAAAGTTGAAACACCCTCCAACTCCTTGTCACTAGAGCAAATCCCATCTCAGTCTTCTCTCTTCAGCCACCTGGCCTCAGGATCTCTGCAATATCCCTATCAAGCTCTGCAGAGAAGTGAGTAAGAGGGTTTTAGCCACAAAGTGCTCTGTCACTCGCTGCACTCCACTTACTGTGATTGACCAAGAAACCCCTACAATGGAAGGAGACTCAACAGGGAGGGGCAAGGGTGGTGTGCTCCTGAAGCTCAGAGAGTAATGCAGGCTGTTGCAAAGGAAGCTGACTTTGTCTCAAGACAAAGGGGACCTCTGGAGAGTGGCCTGTGCTATAACTAAACAGCTGCCAGCAGCTGAGTGGTGTAGATGTTTCTTCTTGAGTTCATTGAGGGAGTGTGAATGTCTTCCAGAGGTAGCTAGACCAGCATGGGGGTAGCGTATCTGTGGTTCAGCCCAACACAGAGTATGAAAACCAAATAACGCAAGAATTTTGAAGGCAGCAATGGGCCTGAGCTGGCTTCAACCCACATATCCCTTCCCAGTGACTGGGGATGCTCAGCACCCAGCTGGTGAGCAAATCTAGAGAGGAATAATGGGCATCACCACGGTATTGTGGTGGAACTGTGCATTGCAATTGCTCTATCTTGTTAAGGGTAACTTACATTTCTCTCGTGTTTTCTCTATATTTTGTATCACTTTGCTACATCAGAAATCCCATGTAACGTCAATTGTCTTCAGGTAAGTAAATTTGGTCTTAACCATTACATCCTCCGTACATGGAATATCTAAATGAACCTGGTGAGAGAGCACTGGACTCTGACCCTTACCTGCACAGCAATGTATCTGCGGACAATCTTGCAGCAGCTTCACTGCACTCTTTGCAAGCCTATCTTCTAGGAGAACATGGCTACTTGCTGTTTCTGAGGCTCAGGAGTTTTCCTTCTTACTTTCTGGAAAAGGGACATGCTTGTGTTTGTCAGCACCAGAGAGCCACAGGAGACAAGTTACGCATTTTTGGTTGGAAATTAAGCAAAGGCAGGTGGGAGATCACATGGAAAGTTTTCACAAAGAGTTGACTGCTTTGTCCCTCTACAAACCTTAAGTCTTTCCCTACTGCTAATTCTCCAGATCACACTTTCTGTCAGTGTTACCTGGTTGCTTCCAAGAATTCTTCCAGGGGGATGACATCGTTCATGTTTTTTTTCCGCTGCCTAGGTTGTGTTTCTCTAGTCTTCCTTGCTTTGTGACTTCCTTGGTTCCTGTAATAAGCCCAAGGAGACCTGTGGGGTTTGGAGCCATTCAAGATAATCCAATCTATGAATAATACATCCGTGCAAAGACCTCATCAGGCTGTAGTACATTGCAGGCGATTTGGCCTAAATGTCCTCGCTCTGATTTCTGAAGGGTCATTTTGTCATTTAATGGTTCACATGTATTCCTTGTCTTGAAAGATTAAGCTTCTCATAGGCTCACCGAACAACAGTGGAGCCATTCCAGACCTTCTCAAGATGAAGCCAGCCACGAGAGTACGGCATGTGCATGTGGAATACTCATTTTTCAAAGTGGTTTCCCTGTCTAGTCTTACAGAATACTTAGCCTGCTGAAAAACAATTGCTGCAATTGAACTGAAAGCCTGCTAGGTAAAATTCATTCCCAAGTACAGATTTCATGAACTTCTATATAAAGGGAAACATCAGTGTTAACAGAGAGTCCTCATACGACTATTCTAAATACTTTCCATTGGTCGGAGAAATTCCTGTGGCCTTTCTTGCAGTGCCACAGTGACAAGGAATGCTGTAAAGCACATTACAAGTGGTATTCTCAACTCATGCAACAAAGTTATGCAAAACAGCAGAAATAGTTATGTTTGAGCTGCATTTCCAAAGCAGATGGTTTACTTTAATGCTTAAGGCCAGAGAGGTGGAAGGAGAGGATCTGTGGGTTAACAGAAAGCCGTAATGGAACGGTACAAATACTTTCTGTTCCTCCCCCAAATGAATATTCTCATTTTCAGAACATTCTTGAAGATTGGGGCCAAAATATTAGGAGATCTTATTTCAGTCATCTGTCTTAAACCATGCGTAAGAGCATTATTGGTCTGGCTTAGCAGGCATCTGCAAGAATGATGAGGAGAAAATCTGCACATCCATTCATGAAACTTCCTTGAATAAGTCAGATTTTTCAGAGGATTCAGAAAACAGGGTTTTTCCTCTCTCTGGAAAAAAAAGAAAAAAAAAATCCAAATGAACTCACGCCTTCACTTAGTTAAAGGAAACAGGTTCTGAGGGGTCACTTGGCTACTACTTAAGTCAATGATACTGGGTTCTGAGCACTCTCAGAAAGATGTCCTTGATTTTCGGACTTGTAACAGAAAAAATGTCATAAAAAATGAACATCCATCCATGCTGCAGTAACGGGGCTTAGCATCAAAGAATTGCTGCACCCAGCTACTGGTCTCGACACTGCTCACTACAAAAGGGTGGTAGCAGAGTCAGTTATTCAAAAATTTGCACCTATCAGGAATGAAACCAAGAAACTCCAGAAACACAAATCCCATCTGTTGAAGATTGTAGAGGGTGGAGCAGAGAAAGCCAAAGAAGTGGCTGCCCCATCTATCAAGAAATAAGAAGACCGGTGGGATTTCAGAAGAAACTGCAGAGTAGTTGCAAGGATTTGTGTTTCCTGAGACAAGTATCTTGTTATTTGTATCTTTTTTAATCTCTACCCTTCTCATTAATACAAACACGTACAAACATTACAAATACTAATACAAACACTGACAACATTGGTTTGGCTAAAACTGAAAACCAGCACTCCTGGTCACGTCACCAAGATGAGAGCAGTTCACGTTGTCAGGGCAGTGCTGGAAATCCCGTGTCGCTCGGCAGTTAAGTCTCAAGCCATCATATGGATTTTTTTGTATTCAGATTAAAAAGAGAAAAGTGCAAAATAAACATAGCATTTACCCCCAAATGAGCTACTGTGAATATAAGTTTTCTTCCATGCTTGTCATCCAGTTATTTATAACAAAAGGGAATATAACATGAATCCCGCGGAGGAGATTTTTTTCACCCTAATAACACTGTTACTTTATTGGTAGCGTAAAATGAGTTATGAATATTTAAAATAGCTGTGGCTCTGCACTCTGAGGATTTATATCTAAATTTCCTAGATAAATCCAATTGTCAATTTCCACTTGTAATCCTGGCCTCAGGAAGTGAGATCCTGTAAAACAGCTTGGTGAACATGAAATGTAAAGGAAAAGCTCTAAAAGAGTCTCTACCTTCAGGTGCACGAAGAATTTGCACGTTCCGTTACCCGTCTCTGTGAGGGGAAGCGGCCGTATAAGGCTGCATTGATAACGTTAGGTAACTCATTAAAACACTCATTTGAATCCTAAAGGCAGCACAGACCCTACTGTTAAAAAAGAAGTCATCTAGAAGTTCCCATCGCAAGTTCAAAGCACCATCCCCACCATGCTAATGTCTCTCTTAAAGAAGTCTCCAGCAGTGAATGGTTCTCTTGGCTGTAGCTGGAGCCTGCAGTAGAAAATCATTGTCCTTACAGAATGACAGAATCACAGAATCATCTGGTTGGAAGAGATGTTCAAGATCATTGAGTCCAACCATTCACCTTGCACTTCCAGGGTCCCTGAACCATGTTCCTCAGCGCCACATCTACACGTCTTTTAAACACTTCCAGGGACGAGGACTCCACCACCTCCCTGGACAACCTGTTCCAATGCTTAATGACCCTCTGTGTAAAGAAATTTTTCCTGATATTCAACCTAAATTTCCCCTGATGCAACTTAAGGCCATTTCCTCTCATCCTGTCACTTGTCACATGGGAGAAGAGACCAACCCCCACCTCCCTACAACCTCCTTTCTGGTAGTTGTAGAGAGCGATAAGGTCTCCCCTGAGCCTCCTCTTCTCCACACTAAACAATCCCAGTTTCCTTAACCGCTCCTGATAAGATAGGTTCTTTAAACACTTAACCAGCTTCATTGCCCTTCTCTGAACATGATCCAGCACCTCAGTGTCCTTCTTGAAGAGAGCATCCCAAAACCGAATCCGATACTCAAGATGTGGCCTCACCAGTGCTCACCAGGGAGACAATCACTTCCCTACTCCTTCTGGCCACACTATTGCTGATACGAGCCAGGATGCCATTGGCCTTCTTGGCCACCTGGGCACACTGATGGCTGTCAACCAACATCCCCAGGTCCTTTTCCACTGGGTAGCTTTCCAGCCACTCCTCCCCAAGCCTGTAACATTGCAGGGCGTTGTTGTGGCCCAAGTGCAGGACCTGGTACTTGGTCTTGTTGAATTTCATACAACTGGCGCTTCAGTCCATCTATCCAACCTGTCCACAACCCTCTGTAGAGCCTCCCATCCTTCAGGCACATCAACACTTAACTCCCAACTTAGTGCCATCTGCAAACTTACTGAGGATCCACTCAATCCCCTCATCCAGATCATTGATAAAGATGTTGAAGAGGACAGGCCCCAATACTGAGCCCTTAGGAGCACCACTGGTAACTGGCCACCAGCTGGATTTAACTCCATTTATCACCTCTCTCTGGGCCCAGCCATCCAGCCAGTTTTTGATCCAGTGAAGTGTCCACCCATCCAGGCCATAGGCAGCCAGTTTCTGCAGAAGAATGCGATGAGAAATGGGGTCAAAGGCCTTACTAAAGTCCAGGTAAACAATATCCACAGCTCTTCCCTCATCCACTAAACAAGTCCCCTTGTCATAGAAGGAGATCAGGTTGGTCAAACAGGACATGCCCTTCATAAATCCATGCTGACTGGGTCTGATTACCCGACTATCATGTGCATTACCGAGATCTTGCATTGCCAAAGCTCCTGCAGTTGTCACAGCAGCCATAAAACATGCCCTTACATCCACACAAACATTGTCTGCGTCATACACGGGGCATGGTTAAGTGGTTTCACCTTTCTTATCTCCAGCAGCATCAGCAAAGGGAAACCCTGGTAGCTCTCGTGCCGCCTCTTGACCATAAGTTTAGCCTTATGCCAGTCGAGGACTGATGAAGGTTAAGTTTCTCCTTCTCTCAAGTATCTAGAAAGATCCTGTTCTGGCTCTGCCCTGAGTACAGACAAAATTATATATACATAGAGTGATTTCTCCCTGCAGGAACAAAGCCTGGAATGAGCCAGCCATGGAGATATTTTGAAAGCAGGTATTTTCCGTCTGGCCTTTCCTGAGCAGCATGCGGGACAGACTGAAAGCCAGCCCACCCCAGGAGGTTGTCTGAAGCAGATCTTGGCCAATGAGTGTTCTCTTCTGTTCTGTTTTCACTGGTCCTTTCCTTGCAAGCTGAGACAAGGGGACAGCCCTGTACTGTTCTGTGGTTTGCAGCGGAGTCGTACTGCCTGGGTGTACAGGAGGCTACAGCCACTGCGTGCTGCTGATCAAAAGAACTTCAGGCATCGTCCCAGTAGATACTGAAATGTCTTCTGGGTGTTTGCACAAGGCAGGGCAGACTGATGACCCAGGTAGGGGCTTCCAGGCTCTGAACAACAAAAATATCTGAAGGCATGGAAATGAAGGAGATGTCAGGCAGAAAAAACCTAAACAGAGCTACATTTACATTCATGTTTTAACAGAAGAGACTGAAAGAGAAAATCAATTCCTAAATCACTTGAGATGTGACCTGGAAGTTACAGGATAGATCAGCTGGATAGATCGCAGTCCACATGGATTTCTTTTTTCACATTTAAATAATCCATACTGTATTGATTTCATGAAGCTTCCTTCACGTACAGATTCCAATTTGTAACCAGCTGTAACACACCTGATCTTGAGCTGTTTGTTTATTTAAGAAGAGCATCCATTGCTTAGGCAAGTTTTCCATGAATGCAAAGGCAATTCTGATGCACCACAGAGTGAGAAGAAAATTCCGTGTTAGAAAGGTCTCAAAGGGCAACAGTGACAGCCAGAAATGCAGGTGAATTTTGAAACATAGACTACAGCCAGCCATTTTCAAAAGTGATCAAGGAAAAACGACTCATTAAACCACCACTCACAAAGTGGAAGCAAGTCAGAAGTCTGAGAGATCCAGTTTTGGTGAGTAATTCTTGTTTTTGAAAGGAGTGCATTCAAAAAGCTTGCTGCACTGCTGTACCTTGAACTGGGCAACCTTATACTGGGATGTCTGCCAGTCACTCCTACTTGTGAAAGTTCTGCTCAGGATTAAAAAACCCTGCCATTTCTTGGAATACTAAGGCAAGCTTATTTCCTATATGCATGCTCTGTGCAGAAGGGGAACCTGTTCCTCCTGATAGAAGTGCAATCCAGTGCTGTGGGAAGGATTGCCTTTTATTCCTTGGAATGAGTATTTCTTCATACTCTTCTTTGTAACAGTCCTTTTGTAAATGTCAGTGCGATTCACTTTGCAAGCTGATGAAAAGATTCATTCTCCTTCTACCTATAAAAATGGCGGGTGGCATTTTGGTAAGAGACAACTGGGTGGAAGATTCTGGGGTCGTTTATGTTGCTGCAAGTCTGCCATAATCCCATAAAAAGACCTTTTGGTGTCACTGAGCATTTACCGTGGTTGAGTTTAATCAATGGCCCTACTCCATAATAATTTAACAATATGATGTCTTGGGAGAGTATTACAAATTATAATACGCAGAGGAGAAAGAGGGTCACGTAATTTATAATTTCAACATGGGTCGCTTTCAACTGCCTGAGCTGGATTCAGCTATTGTTGCGTCCTCCTTCCCTGCTCACTCGTGACAGCTAATACCAAACCAACAGACGAGACGAGAAGATGCTGCTCTCTTTGCCTGTGTTTGTGCAGTGGCAGTTTCAATAATTCTTTTATCAAGATCTGGGCCAGAACGCTCTTGTATCAGACAAAAAACCACCGTTGCTCTTAATGAAGTCCATTGGCCTTCTGAGAACCCTGAAGTTAAGGCTTGTTTTGTTGCAGTGCAAAGTATAAGGTCATTCTTTAGCCCAGAGGGCTTACAATAACCAAACAGAATTCTCTCCACCATTGCAATCACGGCCTGAAATAGCAGAAATCAACTTTGTGCTTTTTTCCTAACAGCTCTTAGCAAAACACTTTCCCATTCACAGAAGAAACAAATGGTATCTATTATTTCAAAAATCAACAGCCTAATTAACATTACCAGTATTATTATTAGGTGATTAGCTCCTTTTGTAGCTGAATTAAAATCACACATTTAATGAGATCAGTGAAGCACGAACCACCCCCCCCCCCCTCCAAAACCCAGAAAGAGAAGTAGAAAGCAAGGGGCCTCCGTATCCTTCACCAGATCATGTCAGGAATTCAGACGTACAAAGCTGAGAGTCCTTTCCTGGCTAATTGTAAAATTAATGTTATATTACAGATCCTGTAGAAGGTGTGTGCCTAATGAAATGACTAATGTGTGGTTAAGCGTTCATGATCTTGCTCATTGTTCCCTAGCTGCGACCCTTCTTCTGCAGCAGCAGCACAGGACTGTGAGATCGTGAGCTGCCTGGCATATTCTTTGCATTTCCCGTGCAGGAGGGCAAAAAAAGCTTGGGGTTTTCTTACATGCAAGCAACCACATGAGTTCTGCAAGCTCCTAGATGGGGTCCCCAAAAGGTCAACAGATCAGATGGCAGGCAAAGCAAGAGTAGCTGATTGCCTTTGTGGAGGAACTAACCAGTACCATGGCTGGAGCTCCGCCAGTGGGAAGAAAGTGTCATCAGGACCATGGTAGATAGGGAGAAGAGGTACGTAGGTATTTGGGGTGGCAGCTCCAAGAATCTCTCTGAAGGGAGTGCTACATGGGTGCCTGTCTCAAGTCCTGCCATGCCAGGAGGTAATGACCTCTTTCCCACAGTGGAGTGAGGAGGAAGCATAGCTTCAGGGGAAGCCCTGGGAAGACAAGAGAGCTGCACAAGAAGTGACAGGAGGGAGTCTGAAGACGCTTCCTGAGGCTTTGGCTCGACCCACGGCCACACAAAGCCAGAAGGCCAGCCTTTGGGTGATCTGAAGGTAGTTCCCTGTAATTGACGTGGTGACTGCTGCAGTACATGAAATTACTTTTCTTACACTTATATAGAAGCCTCTACCTTTTCCCACACGTTGGCTTTGAACTGCACTTCCTAAGCAAGTGTTTTATTTAAATGGCAGGTTTCAGACCTTGAAGTTGCAGTGAAGAGGCTGGCACAGAAATCACTGGCTCCAAGATAGTTCCCTGAAAACGGGGTGAAATCAAAGAGGAAGAAAAAGAGGAAGGTAGAAAGTATGACCTTTTAGCCACCCTTGGAGCCAGAGGTATTTCCCTGCCAAGCCCTTGTAAGAATTCAATGTCTTAATTCCAGAAGGGTCACCAAATCTTCCCTTCTTTAAACTGGACAGCTCTTCTCAGTCCAAAGCCTGCTTAACCTTAGAGCAGCGAAAGGTTCCTCTCACCGTGTTCATTTTCTTACACAGTTTGTTTTGATTGGTTTGCTAAAAGAAGAGACAAAGGAGAATGAAAAATGAAAAACGAAGCCACAAGAGCAGGCACCTGTGCTTAAGGTCTCTTTTTATCTACAAAGTACCGTTACACACTCGTTCGCCATTTGGCTGCTCAAAGTGCATTAGAATCCCATAGTTCAGCTGACGTAAGGAGTATGGCAGCGTCTGCTTCATAATTTCTTGAACACGGCGTCATTAGATTTGTGTCTCTTTGCATCCTCATTGTGATCAAGTGCCTGGCATCTGTTTTTGTTTAATTGCCGAGTGTCACCAAAGGAATATAAACCAGAAGTGGCTGCTGTAACTGACCGTGTAAAGCAGCTGCTTGGGATCTGGAAGCTACTGTCCGTACAGTTTATGTTACACTCTGCAGGTGCTGGTCAGGAGCCAACACCGTGCAGAAATTAGTAGTGATGGCTCAGGCTTCTCCCTTCTTTTATTCCAATTCCCCTCCCCTCAGGGCAGAGCTGCCAAGGCCAAAGCATCAAAGGGCTGCTGTGGCACCTTCTCTCTTGCCCTATTATTCTAACTGATTATGTAAAAAGGTAACCTACATCCTTCTTTCCCTCTTGTGTTTCTAAAGGTAAGCTGCAGTCTTGATGCTCCAGGTGAATCTGCCTATAAGGTCAGTATGAACAAGCCAACCTTCACCCTTTGCTTCTTCTCTTTCCTTAGGATGGGCAATGTACAACAACCAACCATCTCGTTTCTCCTCAGGTTCACGCAGGAGGACCGAGTCTGTGTTTAAAGGGTAGCATCTGCTGATGCCACCAGGCTGAAGGCCCATCAGACTTCTGTCCTTTGGGCCTTAAGGACCTGACGCTTAGGAAAAGGAAGGTGTGTTCCACGCCTGGTCCTGAACTCCCTCCTGAAAGGCAGACTGTGGGTCCTTGTCCTCCAGACCCACCTAGAACAGTACCACTGATGCTCTGTTTCTCAATTCATGTGTGTTGCTAGTCCCATAGGTCTTGGTTAAACCTTCAGCTCAGTGCCATAGAAGCAGAATTGTGGTTTGCACTAGACAAGCAGAAGCAGTTTGTAAAGTCTATGAGAGAAATGGCTATTGGCCATCAATAGACAACATTTCCAATCAGTTAGAGACCAGATCCATTTTTTGCACATTATTAGTGTTCAGCTGCATCTCTAACCACACATTTCTTAGGAATAGAAACGAAGGAAAATATGCGCTGTCAGTACACTGATGGTACCTTCTAAGTGAAGGAGTCAAAGCTCTGGTCTGTCTGTGCACAGATCCATTGCTGAGACCGTGCCTGACTGTATGATCAGTCACAGACAGGTTTTACAGCAATCTCCTGAATATTTGCCCTGGAAAAGGGTAACAGAAATGACAACAAAGGCCATGAAGAAACCAAGCTGAGAGGTTCCAGGAGTCACAATGTTCCTGTGCTTTGGTTCATCAGTGAGTGTTCAGGCACCAGAAGTTCAGTGCTACATCTCTGCCATCTGTGCAAGGCAGTGCAATCTGTTTCTCTGAGCTATAAGCGAGATACCTGAACATGTGTGGGCCTGACCTTCAGAACTTCCTTGAAACTGAAGACATTACAGAGTTATAGGCAAAATGCAAAGCTTTTAATGTATTTCTGGATTCCCTGCATTGCCCTCATCTCCCCCTCTCCACAGTGAACAAAGCTCGGAAGAAGGATCTGAAAGGCCAGAAGTAGAGAAATAGAGACAAAGTAATTTCTGCAAAGTCTATTCCCAACAAGATAATTATCTACCAGGTGTATGAGAAATTTCTTCTGCTGATGATCTTCTTCGAGTAAGAAGCAACTGCTGCTTCCAACAAAAGCTCTATCACAAACAAGTGTTTCTTGTAAAAATACCCTCCATGTGTGTACGTATGTGTGTGGGTGTTTGTGCGTGTGTGTGTATGTGTCGGGGAAGGAAACGTTATGCAATGAAAACTTGTAGATTTTCCATAAAAGCATACTTTTGTAAATGTATAAGCTTACACGAATACTTTTCAAAATGAATGACTGTAATTTCTGTTTTCTGTCAGAAAATGTCACGGGAATTGGTCTTGTTAGTGCAATTTGCAGCTAAACTATGGGATTTGCAGGTTTGGATACAACAGTTTGGGTTTGCTCAAGCCCTCCATGTCCCTGCCAATCATCGTCATCGAGAGGAAGAGCAAAACCAAAGAGAGCCAAGCACTCCACAACCAATTCCTTCATCACTCTTCTGACTTCAGTTTCTTCCCACACACTAGATGTCCTACACAGTAGAAGGAGCCTGATTAACGGAGTTAGAAATAAGTTGCTTGAGTCTGGCTACACGGAGTTAAGGTAAGTCACACCGGTTTTGTGTGTGGAACTTCACCTTTTTGTACAGGACTTCTTCAGACTTGTGGACTATATGAACATGCTACATTTACTAGCCTTTTCTAACCAGTCATCCACCTTTTTATGAGCATTGACCTGGCTGTGGTGATGGTTATGTGGCAAGTCCCTCAATCATGGGTTGATGAAGGGTTTGATCATCTAACGGAGGAATATACTTTCGCCTCTCTGCTGTGGGCAGTACTATTTGTCTTACTTAATTTTGACTGATGTTCCTACATAGGGAAAACCTTGGAATTGACAGAAAACAAACCTCATGCACAGTGTGAATACATTACAATGAATTTATTCATCTCCTGTAATCAAAACCATACTTTTCCTTTTGAGCTCAAATGCCATTAATATGGAACTTTCACCTACAACTTCTCCTTCCATACTATTTTTAATCTTTGAATTCTTACAAATGGACAAGACTTAGTCATCTATCTTAGTGGGTGAACACTGCTTGCATGTGTCGATGCTGTGTCTTGTATTATAGGATCTTCCTGCACTCCGTTCCAGTGCCTCAGAGATCTGAATGTGCCAAGTTATAATTTGCTCTGGGGAGGATGACAGTCCCCAGTTTCATTCTGGACATTTTCAGCATGTTGAGAACCTCTAGTTAAGTAGTCTTCCAGAAAGGTGAAAGGTAGAACATAAAAGTGACCCCATGATGGGGACAAGAGTGAAAGAAATGGTTTTCCTAGAAGGAAAATAACTGGAGAGGGAAGGGTAGAAGCTTCAATGACAGTTTGTCTACCCATGATAGTGATGGCTAGATTTCTGTGAGGTTTAATAAGAACAACCACAGAGCTGAATTCAGAAAGCAGGATGAAACATGGAGCAAGGAAAAGGCAATTCATTAAAAGCTTAGAGCAAGTAAAACTGCCATGAGACACACTGCAGCTCCTGAGTGAGCGTTAGGGGACATTGGCAAGGGAGATGAGGTCTCTTCTCGGGACTAGAGCTAATTTCTGGGCTATTCTAACCCACAAGCACTTTGTTTCACCGTGTCACAGCACAGAGGCTTCTGAATTGTTCCTGACACGGATGGCACAGTTCTCTTCACAGCTGCATACTAGAGAATGAGTAGAACGAGTGTAAAGCCCTTCCCACTCTCTGAAGGCTAGAACAACAAGCATGGCCTCCTTTCCTTTTCCCCAACTCCCATGAGGAGCTCTAGACAGGAGGAAAACCCTGTGCTCTCTCTTAAAATGACTGGCACTTTATCGAAGCAAAATGACAGAATTTGTTAGACACACGAAGCTGATCTGTCACTGAACCTTTGAAAGTGAAACTCCTAGGACAAGTTATTCCTGAGTACCAACTCCGAGGATGCTGTTTGACATAAATCACACTACAGGCACAGCTTGATTGGTGTCTGTTAAATGTTCGGTTGCAAGCAGTTAAATGCAGGAGTTTAAAAAATTTCTACCTACTCTGACCATGAAATCACTCTGAAATCTCCGTTTGACAGAGGCAATTTTCATAGTCCATAATTCATAAGTCAGCATTCACCTGCCACCATGGTTAGACTGACACTCCGCCGGTCATAGCTTTTCTGTAACTAACCAGATTCTAACTTGAAGTTTCTGTGCCTCCGCCCCAGAGAGGCTGTGCACTCTCCCTCCTTGGAGTTTCTAAGACCTAGCTGGACAAAGCCCTGAACAACCTGGTCTTGCATCGTGGGTGGTGAGTTGAGCAGAAGGTTGGAGTAGAGACCTCCTGAGGTCCTTTCCCACCTCTCTTACTCCATGATTCCAGGTGTACATCTTCAGTTTGAAGGTTCCTACCAAAGTGGCAGACTCTACTAAAGCTGGGATAACAGAAGCCAGCTTCATTCTGACGGGCTGACTTTGGGAGTCAAATCTAGTTACCTTCATAAGCAAAGGAGCTTGCATGCACAGAATCAGGCTTGCAGAAGGAGGCTTCTCAGCAAGGTCCAGCTGCTGTGGTCATGCAGCATTATCAGGTCACATGTTCCCCATTTGCAAAGTTGCTAGTGAGTTGAGGTGACAAAAGTCAAACTAAAGAGGAGCAAACAAGAGGGTTTGTATTTCTCAGAATGCACCATATGTACCTACACATGCTCCTTTCCCAGATTTATCTCAGGATTGTCTTTCTTTCAGGATGTACGGTAGTGGGAATCCCCCTAATAGGACCTTTAAGAACCACAAGTATCAATCTCAAAATCTTTTTATTCTGCTAACTGGGGAAATGCGTCTACATGCATCATCTTAGTCCACTTTTCATTTCAAGGGACAAGTACTAGCAAATGAGGCTTGTTCTTCCCCCTCATTTTACTATCGAGGAAACAAAGGGAATGCTTTAATGGTCTGGCTCCGTAGGCGACGGAGCTGAAATGGCTGCTTGGAAACTCTCTAAGGATGTATAAACTTAGGTGCTTGGCTATATTTCTTCCTCTGTTTACACCCCAAAATGAAAACTCATGAGTTTGTTCAGGAATCAACAGTCCATGTACATGGGCCAATGGCAGAGGTGCCAAATATCCCTATGCATTTAAACACCCTTATTCTCAAATTCACTTTAGCCATTGGGGGGCTGGTAGATGCATTTGCACATACAGTCTGCTTTGTATTAACCAGCAAAGGAATCACGTCATATTAGACTTCCCTCCTGCCCTGGGGAAATAATCGCGAACAACAATCTCCAAGTTCCCAAGAAGCAGCAGAAGAGTCATATTATTAAGCACGAAGAAAGGAAAGGGTAGAATCAGGAGGAGAGACATGGATCGTTTTAATGCATCCTAGCACTGGGATTATTTCAAGCCAAGAAGACTAGCAGTCAAACATATCCCCCAAGGAGGTGCACCCATAGACTCTTCCCTGCCATCACTGATGCTCCACAGTTAAGATCATGTGCGCTTCTTAGCTGAGATCTTTTACATTTGAACTGAAGGTGCTACTACTCTTTTCAGCTAGAACAGAGTTAACTGTCTCACTTTTGCCTGAGTTGACCTAGGAGCATAAATGACTTGTGCTTTCTGGGAAAAGTACTGACATGGAGCTTATGTTTGCAATTAACACGAGACAGAGCTCGGTGGTCCAAGGATGGGAGGAATGCTTGTGGACCAGCACCCTGTAAACAGATGCCTTGCAGCATTTCTGGGAACAGCACTGGAAACAAAACATTTCAGGGGAAGCAGAACCAGAGCAGAACCCCATGCAAAGCTCCTTGAAATCGTCCCCATTACCACTTTGGAGGGGGTGCTGCCATCCTGGCTGGGTGAACACGCTGAATTACTGTTCTGTAAGTGCTGTTAAACAATGTCATAACGCTTTTATAACTAAGGGAAGAGGGAGTTGTTCAAGACCAGCCAACACTGGGCAGCATTTGAGCTACCGTCTCACCTTGGCCCCACCTCCTTTAATTTCATTTAACAAGGCAAATGACACCATGAAGGCATCAATCACAGCAGCTAGGTTATTTTTCCACTGCTAGAAAAGATACAATTTTAATAGCCATTTGTCTTAGTCCAGGGCAGATCTGCTGCAACTCAGAAAAACACAGATTTGTGCAGGTGTGGGCTATTTAGAACTGAGCATTTGGCTCATAATTAAGATTCCATCTGATTACCTGAGTGGCTTTCCACTAGCAGACCATCCATCAGTTGAGATGAATGAAGAAGTCTCCCCTCCCCTTTGCCTTCCAGTTTAGGTGTTGAATGAGGAGGAAGAAAGACAGACATTTTAGGCACATGAGGAGAGACAGAAATTTTTCAGAATCTGTTTCTTTTGGATTGGCCTTTCAAGAATGCGTTTAGAAACCATGAGAAATATTTATTTTCTTACACACTGGAACGGAAATAAAGAGTGGATCCCCAAGCGCACTAACTGTGGTGCTGAGGGACATGGCTTAGGGACTTGCCAGTGCAGGGTGAATGGTTGGGCTCGCTGAACTTAAAGGTCTCTTCCAACCAAATGATTCTGTGATTCTGTAATCTCTTCCTCCCTCTCTGAAACTATTTCTTGAGCTCCAACTGAATCTTCAGAGTTTGGCCTGTCCTCTTGAAAGTGCTTTAGATGGGTTGCTTTTTGACAAGCAGGAAAGTCTTAAAACTTTTTGATCTTCCTCCACCTCTTCCCAACAGGAAGGTAAGGCACAGCTACTTTAGAGTTTCTGCCATGCTAAGGGACCGCTTTGCAAATGTCATCTGGGGATGGGCTCTGAGCACCCTTTGCCTAACAGACCTCGAGCTGTCTGTTGTTGGCACTGGCCCACTGCAAATCTTCAGCAGGCCACACGATAGCTTTCCTGTTGTTTATTTGCTTTGAGAAGTACCCTCTTTCCATGTCATTTCAGGAATTTTTCTACCATTCCCCTTCTACAAATTATTCTCTATTTATGTTAAGTTCCACCCGGCGTTGGCCTACAGGATCCCTACTAGACACTGTTTTGAATGCCTGTGGAGAAACGTGTGAAAAATAAAATACTCTTTATGGTATTCCTCGGGCTTTTCTTCCCCACTTACAGTTATCAGTAAAATGTTGTTTGTTCAAGCTAATCAATCTGAAGGGAAAAAGCTCAGACATTGCAGATAGCAAAACATACAGTGCCTGGAGCCCAGAGATTTTGCAGCCCCTTTTCCTGTTCTGTGGCCAGATGCGTTTTAGTTCAAGTTCTCTTCTCCCACCCTTCAGTAACACTGACTTACAGTCCTGAGGTCTCTTTTCTGTCCTGCTAGGCAGCAAAGCCTAAATTTAGTTGCCACTTAGCAGGTGGTGCCCGCTGTTCTCATCTTCTCTATTGTTTCCAACGCTCCGTTGCATCAGCTGTTCCTCCCCGTCAGGCACGCCTGGCATTTCTCGCTTTCCATTTCAGCTTGCTCCTATCACCCATTATAGATCATCCTTCCCGTAAAGGCGAATGTAGCCTTCAGGACTCACACTGTCTTCTCCCACACAGGAAAACCCTGAATAAGGTGTCTTTCACTTATTGCTACGCTATTGTTACTGCTTCTCAGCTGCTGAAAATCTGACTTTCCACGTCCTTCTCTCCAATTTTCACCCAAACCTGCAAACCATGTGTGTGGTCAAGGGTGAATATCTACCCCAATGTATTTAGATGCTGCCAGGTGGCTCAGCCTCCTTTCCTTAGACCTACAACTTTTTTCCCAGTTTGTGACGTGACTCTTCTTTTATCCAGGTATCTCCCTGAACATAGGAAAATGATATGGGTGATGAATGGATTGAGAGCAGCCCTGCGGAGAAGGATGGGGGAATATTGGTGAATGAAAAATTGGACATGAGCTGGCAATGTGTGCTCACAGCCCAGAAAGCCAACTGTATCCTGGGCTGCAGCAGAAGCAGCGTTGGCCAGCAGGCTGAGGGAGGTGATTCTGCCCCTCTACTGCAGTGAGACACAGGAACAGGTTGTTCCACAGAAGATGTGGATGCCCCATTGGCAGGGTTCAAGGACAGATTGGACAAGGCTTTGAGCAATCTGATCTAGTGAAAGATGTCCCCACCCGTGGAAGGCGTTTGGACTAGATGACCTTTAAAAGTCCCTTCCAACCCAAACTTTTCTATGACTTTATGATTTCAGGGCAGCTGGGACAGGAGCAGAAAGGAGAGAAAAAGCGATCATGACAGTGAAGACAATGGTGGTGTTTTCTGGGATACAAACGTATGAAGAACCCAAGATATTCACAGCAACTTGGGGCAGAATCCTTTTAAAGCATGAAATGCATCTCCCGAAGTGTCTGTGGACCCAACTCCCATAGAAATTAGGGAATATCTAGGCATTCTGAAATTCTGGGTACAGTCTGCATCTGTAGACCTTTACAACTCCTAAACACAAACCAAATTTCAGTTCCGAATGAAAAGAAATGCAAACGACATATTTTAACAGGCCCTTGCACAAGCAAAGAGAAATACCCGTCCCAATAACAACACAAAGAAGTCCTCATGAGAAAAATTCCATCTTTGTCCACGCAGAGATTGCTAATCAGCAATGTGTGGTCATGGACATCCTCCGTCTGCACAAAGAGCGATCTCTGCACCCGACAGCACAGAGGGATGCTGTGTACAATTAGTGCCTGCGAAACGTGAATCAGTGCTGAATTTTATCCTGGTTTTTCTGAGCAGAGGCTGAATGTTCTAGCAAATAAGTAAGGTCTAGTGGGAACTTGATCCTGAATCATACCTTTATTTCTAGATTCCAAACAAATAAAATTGTTTCAGCATGGATTTATGGTTATTGAACAATATTATTGAAAGAGCCAGTAATAACTCCAGCTCCAGCCACTGTTAAATCTTGGGAAACAGCTTTATAAAGCAATACTCTTCATTTCCTGTTAATACAAAGGCTGGAGTTGACCAATTTGAGGGAATTTACTGAAATTATACGTGAAGTAGATACAATATCCCAGGAGAGTAGAATAAAAATGACTTGTTGCAACACGAAGCAAACACAATCCTGCTGAATGAGAATCATGTATTGGCAGGAGCGCACACGACAGAGATTGATGGGGCCTCAGGAGTTTAGCAGCAGAGGCATCTATTATGTTCTTCAGTTTATGAGTGAGCAAATTGTAGAAACCACATTGCCTTTGACTAAGAGTTTTTATAAAACTATTGCTTTTTTAAAACATTTAAAAATAAAGAGTAAAGAGCAGCCATTTTAGTTCAGTAAAGGAAAATCGACCAGCAGGATGGATAATGGACAATTTCATTGTTGAATACTGCATTTTGCCAAAAAGAAAAAAAAAAAAAATTGGAACAGAGTTGATCTTCAGTCACTGGTTTCTCTTCAGAACCAAGTCTGCTGTGTGGATCAAAGAGCTAGAGGTGCGCAGTCTCTGCATTTGCGGTATAAAAGAGACTGGCATTTCACTCGAGATGTTCTTCCCATGTTATTGAATCCAGAGTCTTTCAGCAGTTTCATTTATCTTCAGGATCAACCTTTTTTATTTTCTCCTGCTGATTTGAAAGCAAAGCCATTTCAAAGCCAAACTCAGTGTCTCTCCATAGAGAAAACATCGGGTTTAAGTCTTTTAGAGCCAAAATCTAACGCTTGTGCTGAAAGTGGACGCACAGTATTCCAGGTACAGAATAAGGAGAACTTCAGCAATGACATGGAGAGTTGTTCTCATGTGTGTGAATTTGGGATAGATATGCCATGAATGGGAGTTTGACCTCACTGCATTATGGGTAATGTCTCTTTCATGGGCACCCCCTTGCCGTGGGGAAAGAGCTTGCGTGCCCTTGTGAAGTTGAGAGCTATGCTGGTGGTGGCATATGCCTCCGGTAGGGTCTCCCAAGCCAGACAGGTCTCAACTGAAGGGTCAGACAAAGTGTGTCCACGGGCAGGATGGGCTCACTAGCCTTTGGGCAACCATCCTAGGAGAAGGACAACTCTAACTCCAAACCCGGGCAGATGGAGTTCGTTTAGCCCTGTAAGGCCATCCATCTAAGAGAAGGATACTCTAACCAAACCTACAACCTGAGGACTTCGCTGTCACCGTCCAAGCTCGCTAGGCCCTGGCAGATGAACCTCAGGTGTAAAGGGTGGGGCCAGTCTCGCGCACGCTGCGCCTCACCTAAAAAATCCACCGCGCAGGCTTGAAGGGTGTACTCACGTTTAAAGCCCTTCCCAAATCTTCGTCCGCGAAGCCAAGCCATGAATGAATGGGTAATGTGTGAAAAGATAAATCAGGGGGTGTTTAGGGCTGCTTGAAATAAGTAAGGAGACATCAGTGCTAGTTCCACTAGGGCAGCTGTTGGTAGTTGTGCTACCTTAGATACATTTGCTAGCAGCCATCAAGCAGCTATTGAGATATAAGTATTTCTGCTCCTTGTGCTGTTGGAAGCATTTGAACATGGGCTTATTCTTGGTTGATGCCAGCAAATGAAAAGAACCATGAAGAAGCAAGGCCATGGAAAACAGGGGGGGGTTTTTGTTTGTTTTTGCGTAAGGCTTTGAAGATTCTTGGCTTACATGGCTTCATCCTAAGTGTCTAACTGATGGTCAGAATTTAAGGGGGGAAAAGGTAGAAAGAGAGATTACAGCAATCACTGTAGTGGTTTGTGTTTTGGAACATCCCTGGAATGTCCCTGTCTAAGGTGTGCTGTGGAGTTTGGTGTTGGAGTGATTGCTAAGTATTTTGATTTTCATAATTAAAGAACAGGCTTCAGAGAGATATTGCCATGATAGTTGAAAATGTAACTATGTAGGTCTTCTCTGGAGAACTCCTGATGAAGTTATGTAAGTAAAAATGAAGTTAGCAGCAGAGGTGTGCCTGTGAATGCTGACAAGATGTTTCTTATAGCGGTATTTAGTACTTGTGCTTCACAGCTACTCTTGTGTCTGGTTTGAGGGCATGATTAGTGCCAAGTATTAAAAACACTGTATTTGGACCTTAAACTAGAAATCCCGCACCATATAAAGGTTTGAGTTGAAAGGGAAATTTAAAGATCATCTATTCCAACTCCCTTGCCATGGGCAGGGACACCTGCCACTAGATCAGGTTGCTTAGAGATCCATCCAACCTGATCTTGAACACTTCTAGTGACGGGCCATCCACAATTTCTTTGGCCAACCTGTTCCAGTGTCTCACCACTTTCATCATAAAAATTTTCTTCCTTATTTTCCAACCTAAGTCTACCTGTTTTCATTTTAAAACCATTGCCCCTTGTCACTACTGGCCCTGGTAAAAAGTCTCTCTCCACGTAACCTTTATATATTGAAAGGCCACAATAAAGTCTCTCCAGAGCCTTCTCTTCTCCAGGCTGAACCCCCACTTTCTCAGCCTTACTTCATAGAAGAGGTGTTCCGGCCCTTTCCTCATAGAAGTGTTCCTTTCCTCTCATGATCTTTGAGGCCCTTCTCTGGACCCACTCCAACATGTCCATGTCTTTCTTGTGCTGAGAACTCCAGAGCTGGACAAGGTACTGCAAGTAGGGTCTCACTAGAGCAGAGTAGAGGAACAGAATCACCTCTCTCAACCTGCTGACCACCCTTCTTTTTATGCAGCTCAGAATGTAATTGGCTTTCTGGGCTGCAAGCACATGTTGTAAGTCTGCCTGGAGAATGACTGGGAATATGCACTGGCTTCCTAATGGCTTTACAAACCCACTTTCAAACTGGTCCTGATGTAAGTTTTAAAGAGAATTAAAAAGAAGAAAGTAGTACAAAATAAATAATAATAATTGAGATGACTAGAAGAGAGAAACAGAAGAAAGAATGGCTGGAATTGCCTTTCCAGCTATGGTTATTCCTCTGCAAAATATCACATGCGGATTTGTTTAGGATTGATTTTAAACAAACTTGAAAGTGAGACACAGCTTAAGTTGGCAGGTGACAGTTCTTCAACTGCAAACTCATTTTAGGGGTAGGCAGGATAGTTTGGAACTCCTGCTAAGCCTCCAGCTCTGAAAGATTTCAGATTTTCATTCTCTGTATGCATCACAGGAACATTTCAGAAAAAACTGACAGTTATTTATTCACTATCTCCCAGTTACCGGTCTCTCAAACTCATTTGCCTTGGCTTACTTCCTAGGCACTTTTCCAGAAGAGCCTTTGGTTATGTCAGAGGCTAGGGAAGCTGCCAAATAAGGCTTTTGGCAAAGCTCTTCTTTGGTGTCATACAGATAGTGTGAGTGAATATTGTTCCACCTGGACAGACTCTAAGCAGGTTTGCTTTGATCCCTGCTGCCACCATGAAGACAGCTGTCTGAACCTATTAACATTCAGCTTAGTGCAGTCTTTGACCTTCTCTTCCACATTCAGACAACAAGTGTTAGAAAGCCTTTGCCCATGTCACTTGCCCGAGATCGACTGCATCTCAGGTAAATAACTGGACTGTTATATGTCCCAGGGTACAATATTTTTAGATAGTACTACCTATATAAAGAAATGTCTTGAGGTGCTTTTTCTGTACTCCTCTTGAGATCAGATACACTTGACTAATAGTAAACTGGTCTTGGTGAATAGGCATCAGGTAAAGCTCTTAGAGTTCATTTTTCCGAAGTGTTAATCTTTAACACACATGTTATTTACATTTTGACAAAACCAGCATCCTTTATGGATGGCTGCCATTGCTAAGCACTCAGTATCACTATTAGCAATAACAAAGGGCCTAACTGAAAAAAGACTAGTCAGCAGCAAGGTTTCAACAAAAACTGTTCCTTAGAAAACTTTGCCTTCCGTTATATTCTTTCAGTTGTTCTAATGAACTTGAAACAAAACACACCCTCTAAACATGAAATCTTGTTGCTGGGATATCTCTTTTACCTAGTCCTAGGAAATAAAACTCAGAAACTCCTGTGCTCAGAATCTCAGATAATTTACCTTTAGCCATCTTTTTGCCTCTGCAGAGACTTGATTTTGCTTTTTTGAGTAATCTGGAGCATGTGATACCTAAGTACTCCTGGAGGGATAATAATGTTTTAGTGAAAGGCCTTTAAATGTGTTGAAGAATCATAGAGTAATTTAGATTGTAAAGGGCTTCTGGGCACTCCTAACCCAACTTCCTCCTGAAAACATGGTCAAATTCAAAATGCCATCAGTTTTCTCAGGGCCTCACCCAGTTTGGCACTTGCCAAAAAGAAAGACTCCACTGCTATTCTGCATCTGTATCTATATCTGGTAACTTAACCTCATCATGAAAAATTTTTTCTTCTTATATACAATCAGAATTTTTCTTGCTGCAACTTGAGGCCAGTTGCCTGTGCTCTGGTTCCATCACCTTAATAACAGGTTACTGAAGGCAGTTACAAGGTCCACCCTAGCCTTTTTTTTTCCAGGTTAAGTAAGGTCAGCATGTCTCCTCACATATCACGTACTCTAGGCCTCTTACTACTGCTGACTTCTGCAGCTTGCAACTCACAATTCATTCTTGCAGGTCTTCCCTGGCCTTAGGTTCTGCATCTTCATGATGCTGAGCAGGTGTCATTACATCAGTACTGTGTCTGAAGTTTGATGCAGGCACACTTTGGCCAACTTGGGCAAAAAACACATGGTTTGGGCACTTATTCCTTCCTGGTCTTCTGAACCTTACTGCTATGGGAACTTCTATCTGTGAGTTTCACATCCAACACAAGGACTTTGTTTTACGCTTGTCGAAATCCTTTACAGAAGGTGACTGAAGTCGTAGGCAAATCAGTTCTCACAACAAAGATCATCAAAGAGCCACCAAATGAAGGTTGTCATGGAGAAGCAGTGCAACTCTGAGGATACTGATGCTGTCCTGTGATGTGATCTTTTGCACAAATGATTAGCCTTAGAAGAGATTCTTTCCTTGTGGGTTTAACAGTGGTTCTTGAACGATGTGCTGGTTTTGGTTGGGATAAAGTTAATTTTCTTCATAGCAGCTGGTATGGGGCTGTGTTTTGAATTTGTGTTGGAAACAGCTTTGATAACACAGGGATGTTTTGGTTACTGCTGGGCAGAGTCTTGACATAGAGTCAAGACCTTTTCCGCTCCTCACTCCACCCCCCCAGCATGTAGGCTGGCAGTGTACAAGAAGTTGGGAAAGGACACAGCTGCAACAGCTGACCCCACCTGACCAAAGGGGTATTCCATACCACGTGACATCATGTTCAGCAATAAAACTAGGAGGAAGGACAGTAGGGTGGGCAGCTGCTCAGGGACTGGCTGGGCATTGGTTGTTTGGTGATGAGCAATTGTTTTCGTTTGTATCACTTGTCTTCCTTGGGTTTTATTTCTCTCTCTTTATTATTTTTGTTTTCATTACATGATTATTAATATGATTTTATTTTATTTCAATTATTAAACTGTTTTCTCAGTTTTGCCATTCCAATTCTCCTCCCCTATCCCGCTGGAGGGGAATGAAGGAGACTCTGTGTGGTGCTTTGTTGCTGGCTGGGGTTAAACCACAACAGGTGCACTCCTTTGTTCTGCACTTTGACTAAACACTGCAGGAGAAACAGCCTCTCTCTAAATTAGTGCATACCCTGGATAAGCAGCAGGAAAGAAGGAGAACAGAGAGAGAAAAGGGTTTTATAGCCAAGATATAAAGGGACATTTCCAGTGGGACTGTGGAATTCAAGAAACCAACTGGAGCAGTGTCAGATGATTGTGTTAGGAGAGCAATTCAATTACAAATTAGAGTTACAAATCAGTAATATTTATTTATCCATTTAAATGGATAGAGGGCCTAGGTCTCTAGGAAATGCACATTTACATTAGTCTTAATCCAACATTCAGCAATGAAGGTTTGCTGAACCAAATTAGAAACTCATAATTAATACAATGGGCTTTGCTTTCTGGTGTAACATACCTCATTATTTTCTTGAAAGAAATGAACACACAGTAGCATGTACACACAAAAAAACCTCAGAAAAAGCAGATTCTCCCGGTGTGGAGCTCAAGGTTAAACTGATTTAAGAATATCTGAATGATTTTGGACATGTTTAAGTAAGTGAAATCAGTTCCACACAAAAGAAGGAATTCTTGAGAAGGAAAGTGTGTATTTTCTAAAAAGGAAACATAGGTTAAAAAAAAAAAAAATGCATTACCAGCTGCAGTGCGTTTTTTTCTGTAGAGTGCTGCCTATATAAAATCTTTATTAGCTTGGTATTTCCCCCGAATTCAATTATAATTTTAAATGAATTGCCATAACTACAGTGCACCAGTGATGTTGTTTTTATAAAACGTCAGTCAAACTGACAGCAAGTTTAACCTTGTATTGTCCTTGCAGTGGAGCATGTAGAGTTTTCAGACAGAATTAACTCTGAAAAAATCAAAAAACCTTCATCAACTTCTTAACAAAATAATGGAAATTTAACTCGCTTTCACAGGGGAAAATTAACATTTTAATTCCTAGTCAAGGATTTTATGAAACTGATCAAAATGATTCTACAGTATTCAAAATGATTCTGTAATATTTTCTAGACAGATGGATCTAGAGTAAAGGACAGTTTTAAAAGATTTGTTTTTAAAGGTGTTGCTCCAAAGCAACTCAGCCAGCCAACAAAAGCAAAACAAAATAAAAAACCTTGTCAGAAAAACCTTCACCTCAAAAGGAAAAAGAGGAGGCTGTGCTCTTTTGGAAGGGAGATAAAACCATCAGAAAGGAACAGAAATACTTGTTTTCAACTATTTTAATTCCTTATACAAATAGCTGGACAAAAGTTGAACACAGTAAAGTCTTACTTTTTAAAAAATTCATTTTCAAGTTACTTTTTAATTTTAAAAATGAATTTAAAAAATGAATTTAATTTTTGATAGGTTTGTCTGAACTACAGAAATAAATAAATGAGGAGGGAAAAAACAACTTTGGTTTCAGACAGAACAGACAAACATGGTGACTCTTTCCCTTCTAGTTCCCTGTGCTGCCTTCACAGAACTCAATAACATTACTAAGCATGAAGCAATTCCCCCAAATAGCATCATCTGTACCACTGAGAAGAGTAGAGGGGAGAGCATTTTTGGGATGCATATTTTTCCACTGAAAAATCTCCCTCTGAATAGTTATTAATAAGGAATGGTGTAGTCTGTTGCCCAGAGTTCTTATTCTCCCACAAGAACTTTAACTCTTCTGTGTGACCCTAGTTCACACCAAACTAACCAGATTCAATTTATTGCTGAACAAGCCCAGGGATTTTATTTCTTTTGTTTTCAGCCACAAGCACTGAAAGAATATAAAAAGCAATCCCCTTAAGCATCTCATATAGTAAAGTGGCCTGATTTTAGACTAGCTAAAAATAGAGTGTTTCTGGTTCTAGACCAATTTCCATAATTTTCCAATTTTCCATTTTTTAATGTAGCTGTAACAGTGAATATGTGAGGTACTCGAATTCTTATCTCCAAATTTCTGTTATCCAGCTAAAAGAATTATAAAATTACTTTATACTTTCTTCTATTGACTTTCCACTTGTTGAGTTGAAGTTACATTTGACTTCTCCATTTCTTCTGGATAGAGAATAGAGGGCAAAGAGAGATGTACCACAGTTCAAAAGGAGTGCAAGGTTTCACGAGCTGCCCTAGTTGATACAGATGAGCTGTCGGAAGCATCGAAATCCTTTGACTGACAGAGAGCACTCTTACCTGTGTCTCCTGTGAGGGTGTTCACATGAGAAAAGGACAGGATCAAATCCCATCACAACACAATCTCAGCCTTCATAGACTTACTCATTCCCCTTCTTGCAGCACCGTTTGCACCCAATTGAGCTGAGCATGTATTTTGTGTTCCTGTCCAAGTTCATTCACACTCACAGCATGTTGTAGGAAGCTTACAGCTGAAAAGGTCAGAGTACTTATTGTTACTGTCTATTGGTAAATATACAGGTTAGGGAAGGTACAAAGTACTGTCTTTAGAGAATGTATTCAGTTGCAATAAAATGGATTAATTTTGTAAAGGGAGTCTTAACATTAGAGTTTTGATTTCTTATGTAAAATATAAAGTTTACATAATCTTTTATTATTTCTAATCATCTCAGTGCATCTGCTGAGCTAGGTGAGAATGAAAAGGGACAGTAAGTCTGGTTCTGCAGAACACTGAAGTGCTGGACTTCATTGGTCCCATTTGATGAGAAATACTGAAGATTAGGTCTCCAAATACCACATTTATGCAAACTAATCATCACTACATTTGAATTATTAAATCAAAAACCATCAAGGTTCAAATATTATGCACTGAAAGGAGAGGGATTGCAAAGACTCGTAGTGGCATAACATCAGGCTTTTCATTCCAGTACTTAGAAGTAATCACTAGCATGTTACAATGTGGCACTTGTCCAATACAATTTCTCTGATAAAGAGATAAAGAAGGACACCTTCTTTAAAGATTAGCAGTAATTTTTTATTTTTCTGAAACAAAAAACATTCAGAAGGCTACGTTTCTTGTATCTAAACATAGCGAAGGGATGGGGGGCCACCTGCTTCCATAGATTTAGAGTTCAGCTGGAATTTCCCTTGAGATGTCTGTAGGGAAGATGCCTATTACCTCTAATCTTCTAAAACATCAGTTTTCCTCATTATTTATGTTTAAGCCATATCTGCGGCTAAACTATAGCAGTTGCTCTATCACCTGATGACCTCGATCCAGCCAGGGAGGGGGATTGGGAATAAGAGAGGAAACACATGCATTGAAATTAAGAAGGATTTAATGAAAGTAAAACTAATATTAATACTAATGTCAGTATAACGTGTATGGTCCTACTCAGCCCAGTGAATGTACAGTGGTCACAATAAACAGGGAAGTACTCCTTAGGAGCAGAACAGTAAGCAAGACGCTCCAGAGATGGTGACCATTCAGAGGACGAGGAGGAGGAGAAGGATGAGAAGGGGGAGGAGAAGATGGAGGAGGAGGAGCAGTCCCCATCCTCCCCAAATTCCCCTACTTGGGTCAACAACCCTGTTTTCTGCCCCTACGAGATTAAGCTCCTGGCGACTTGGAACTGCTAACAGCCTGCACACCATGGCTAGCATGATTCTATCCCAGCAAAACCATGACACTCATAATTTCTCCCTTTTTAGAAACATTTAACTTTCTCTCCTTTTTTCCTAAAACTGCTTTTGTTTTCATGGACACCCATTGAATTTAGATGACATCATTTAACAAAATATTGGTTTGGCAGGTGCATGTAACATTGGATAAAAACCTGCTGGGCTGCTACAACATTTTCATTAGCCTTTTACACCAGGAAAAATCAGTGCCTGGTAAATACTATTACTACATACAGCTCATTTATAGATCTTTATCTGGGTGATGAATTGCCTACACTTTAACACCAAATAGCTCAGCAAAGAAGCACATTGTTACCTTGGGAAGGAAAGAATATGATGTATAAAGGGAGGAAAAGAACAAAAGGAAATAAATTATGTGAACTTATTAAAACATTGAAGCAGTCTTTCCCAAGATTTGCCCATTAGACAAGTTGTTTCTAGACTGTCTTTAAAGAAATGAAATCTGGACTAATTTAAAAAATCTGAGTGCCAATAGTCATGTCACAAATTATAGGTCATCTACCATAAACTCATTGTTATTCAAGAATACTGGTTTGCTTTTCTGTCTAGTTCCAATAAAGAATTGGTAAAGACATATTCATTGAGATTTTCACTTATGTTTTTATACCATGGGTAAGTATCATTACACGAAGCTTTGTGAGGCATTTTTCAGTATATATTTTGAAAAAATGTTGTACACCAAGGTCTGAACATATGAAGCATTCAAAGACATTATGCAAGAAGACACCTACTCACCTATAAAGAAAAAACTGTGTCTATATGATATGTATAGATCATTTAAATGGAGTTAACGCATCACATACTATGATTTAACAGTAAATTTGAGCCTGCATCTTAATTTCATAACAGATGTCTTTAATGTTGTAACATCAGTACAGTGTGCAATAACTTGAGACAAGGCTATCTATATTGCAAATATGTAAGTTAAATAATTCATGTGTTAATAAAGGCATTACAGGGATTTGTGTTTCTATAGAGAAGTTGTAGCCATATCATATCATCCATTTCTAAATAACAAAACTTCATTTTAAACTTTGTTAATTATAGAAATAGTTTTGAAAAAGTTGCTTAGAACAATAATACCATAATTTCATACAGTAACTTGATATATTTGTCACTAATCTAAGAGCCATTTTTTAAAAAATTGCATAAATTTTAATTTCCCCCAGAATTCCAAGATGTGGAGAAAATACAATGAATAGCACGACTCTTATACCTCTCAGTCATTTTTAGAAGGAATCCTTGTGCATGATGTCATATGGAGTTATGCTTTGTAAGTAAAGCCATCTACTAGAAATTAACTTCAGATTAGTAGATAATTTCTTAAAGACTCCCCTGATAACTGATTTTTAAGGATGATGTGACTTAAAGTTCATTTATATCTTTCTTACTACATTGCATTTCTGTAAATTCCTCCATTTAGAGAGATTAGGATTTACTCAGTGAAAAACGTGAAAAGAGAACACCAGGATACTGTCAGTATCACTGACAGTATCATACCCTCTTCAGGAAGAAAGATTTGAGTGAAGTATCTTATATTCCCATTTGTTGCTTTGTAGGCAAATCAAGCTTTGAATTTTCTTGCTATTTCTTATGTTAGAAGTACCCACTTCCTCTTTCTCAAGACATAAACCCACTTTTTATGAAATTGGAAAAGTTTGAAGTCTGCATAACAAATCACTTCATTAGAGCCATGTAATTAGCTTGCCTTGAGAGATTCCAGTAAAAGCAGCATGTTCTCAGTAATTAGTAACGGCAACAGCGAGAAGAGATTAGAAGATAGAAAATCACTAAAATGCTGCTATAGCAACAAGAATCTACTTTCCTTCATCTAGTCTAGTTAATAAATGCCACAACAGAATGGATTTAATACTTCAAAATATATTTCAATTTCTATCAATACAGAAATGGGGCAGCTAAACTATGTTAAAACGAATGAAATATAGATTAAAAAGTTCTTTCTTCAAGTTTTCAGTAAAATCATCTAACCATTCACAAAGGAGCAGTCACTTCCATTAAAAATTTTTCTTTGCTTGATCTTTCTCTTTCCCTTTCTATACTAGAGGTCTTTAAAAGTCTATACTTAATATCAATCCCTATTGGGATAAATCTCATTAACTGCACCTATTTATTTTCGTAAACATATTCAGATACTCCTCCAGCGTGTTAAGACACGCATCACCTTTTTGTATCAGGTACAGAGTTCTTGATGAGCTTTTTCTTGGGTGTAAGTTCTATACTGCAACTTAATTACAGACTGCCTATAAACCCTTGAGCAATCCATATGTTCATCCTTCTTAGTATCTGATTCTTTTTCTTCACAGTTTTCATCACAGTTTGTGATGCCAACAATGATGTAACCTAAACCCTAATGTACTATGCCCTCTTCATAAATATCATCACTAGAAATTCATCTTTTGAGACAAAAGACCCATAAAAGAGTCATGTGTGCGTAGATATGTGTATATAGTGTACATTACTATGAAAATTACATATAAAAGAGTCAAAGGCAATAGTAAAACAAAATTCCCCTCTATTCAACACTTATAAGACCATGTCTGCAGTTCTGTGTCCATTTTTTGGAATCACCCAGACATTGACAAACTGGCCCCCAGACAAGAGCTACAGTGGCAGTTGCAGGGCTGTGCAGTATGGGACAGAAGATGGGACAGATGAAAATTTTCTTCTGTGGAAGAAGAGAAGACATCAGTTGGTATGTTCAGCTTCTCATGGATGGTAATAAAGAAGATGGAATCAGAGTCTTCTTAGAAATGCTCAGCAGGGAGATGTGAGGGAACAAATACAAGCGGTAGCAGAGAAATTTCTGATTAGCTTAACATTCTTTGCCATGAGGAGGTCAAACAGTGGGACAAGAGCTCAGAGAGGCTGGCAAGTTTCCATCTTTGGAGATATTCCAAATCGAGCTGAACATGACCCTGAGCCACCTGATCAAACTTTCAAGTTGATCTGGATATGAGCAGCAAGGTTAGATGAAATGACTTCTGGAGGTCCTTTCCAAACTGAACTGCTTTATGACTCTATGATTTACAGTAAGTTGAAGATTGGATATCAGTGTCAACATCCGAAGAAAGTTATTATTAATGTTAGCTTAACATCTAGGCACCAAAGTACTCCATTGGCAATGTCTATGAAGGTCATGACTTGACAACGCTACCAGCATTGGAGTTATTTGTAGCAACTATTCCAGAGCCTTGACATTCTAGTGTCTTGTGCAGTGTAGACAGAAACCAAGTAATCTCGCAGAAGAGAAAATGATGTGAAGGAGGCAGAGATGGTATTAAAAAGTATACACTGGGTTTTTCTGTCTAGTTAGTGTCATAAGGTAAAGCCTCTCCAAAAGTTTCTCTTAGATAAAATGGACCTTGTCTATATCTGCCAACTGTAACTCAGCAGATGATTCTTGTATATGCTGAAAAAACCAGCACAGGGCAGACAGCTGTTACAAGGAAGGCTTAGACAAACCTCTCTACTACATCTGCCTTGCTCTAATGGTTTAGATATGCACAGGAAAGAAACACAGAAGTGCAGATGAACTTTGAACAGCTTGTGATACATTTGGAATGGGAGGGCAGAAGGTGATAGTGACCCAGATAACAACCATCTGTTAGCTTTAGATATGGAGAAAGTCAAAGTGATTGGCCTGACAAGATGTGACCAGCAAGACTATTGGTGGCAATCAGCTAAGGGAAAAGGCAATAAATATTAAAACCAAGAGCCTCCCTCATGGGGCACACATCCCTATATTTAGCAGAAAGTTGACCCCAATGAGGAACACATCAAAGACAAGCCACCAGCCCAAACACAATGAGTGTCCTGTCACCCCAAGTCAATGGTGCTGATCACAATAAGACCTAATGTCTTGACTGGTGTGCCTTCTCTAGAGAGCTTGTAAGCGTGTGAAAAAAACCCTTAGAACAGGAATCAACCTGCTGTTACCCATTTCACTTAGTAAGTACACTTCAGATTTGAAGTTCTTGAGTGAGGCTTTGTCCTTGTGACCACTTCACCCCTGCATTCCCCTGTGACATTGAACATCAACACTGGTACACTCTTCACTCTCCTTTTTAAAATCTAATCAAACAGTTCTTGCTTTTTTCTTTTTCCTTTTTCAGGGAAATCCACAGACATTAAATACAAGCAGATTCTTCCCTATGCTCTCTGTCTATATTCTCTTCTCCAAGCAGTATTTCTTCTTGGAAGCTCCTTAAGCAAAATCATTAGAGTTGCCATTTTACATCCTGAAAAGTCTGCCACACTGTGTTTTCGTGGTATGTTGGTATCGGTGATTGCAGAGGATGTTGCAGTGAAGTGGGTGTCGATCTCTTTTCCCAGGTAACAGGTGATAGGACAAGGGGAAATGGCCTCAAGTTGCACCAGAGGGTGGTTTATATTGGATATCAGGAAATGTTTCTTCACTGAAAGAAGTCATTCTGCTGTCAAGCATCAGAACAGGCTGCCCAAGGCAGTGGTTGAGTCACCATCCCTGCAGGTATGTAGAAAACATGTAGGTGTGATATGTAGGGACAGGGTTTAGTGGTGGACTTGGCACTCTTAGGCTTACAGATGGATTCAGTGATCTTAGGGGTCTTTTCCAACTTAAATGATTCTATGATTCTATGAGATACAGCTCATATATATACTGGAGATACTCAGCCTTGCTACACCTGCTTAAGAGTGAGGGGTTTCTTTCCATTATACTATTTCAATGCAAAGACAGGTTATTCTATCACAAAACTGGGTTCAGATGGATGAACAGAACAAAAAGTATGCAAAATTCAAGTTATCTGGTGAACATATGCATAATTTCAACTAATGGCAAAGACAAAGCAAAGTGATTAGTCTAAGGATGCTGTTACAAACATACTTATGGTGTGTGTCTGCATTGCTCATCTCTAGATAGGAAACCACTGCTACTTATGCTGATGAACAGCAGATCTAAATTTAACTCACTAATTGGCTTGCCTCAAAAGAGGAAATCATGTTTCCACAGCACATGGAAATTGAAACACATAGACAAGAAAATACCCCCATTGTGAAGGTGAATATGAGCAGGTGAGTAGCGGATTGCTTTGTGCTGACAGCTGACAACTGAAAGTCTTAAGTAAAGTGACTTTTAATTTCAGTGGCATTAGGAGTCCAGCATGTGTGAAAAGAATACCCTTCTAACAAGTATGTTCTTTGCCATATAGAGTTTCTCAGCTTAGCCTCCACATAAAACCACACAGCAGTGGTCACAGGTAATGGCAAAGATGGAAGACAGGAAGGGAGACTTCAGAGAAAGACATCTCTTTTTGTTTTAGAAACATCAACCCCTTCATTTAAATCCTTTCCTATATCTCCCTCCAGTGATGTTCCTTTGAAATCCAGTATGTAAAAAACTCGCCACAGTCCATGGCAAAGCTGAAAATTCAACAATGTTTGCCAAAGCCTGACCAACAGAATGTATCAGTTAACAGATTTAATGCATCAAAAGTAAATTTAAGGCTGTTTTACTAACAGGAACATGTTTTTGCTTAAGCACAGTTCTGTGAATCAACTTAATGTCAAAGACATCTGAAAATGCCTTTGAGGAAAAGTTTTACTAACTTTGAAGAACTTACATAGAGAAAGGACATAGAAAAGGCACTGCAAACACTTTTGTGAATGCCTGACTGAAGACTTTACTCTGCTCATGAGAATTCTTTGAAATTTTGATTTGTATTATTCTACTTGAATGGTCAATAGCAAGCATTTTGTTAAGATTTTTTTTCCTTTTGAAACTTGCTTACTTGCACCCTCTTAAAATCAAAACGAAATTTTTATTTTAAAATCAGCCTTTTCCACTCTGCATCAAATTATCTGCCAGGCATGTTTTGCATCTCAGACAACTCAGAAGAGCTTTCAACATGAGTTCAAGGTTTTCCTCTGTTTCAACTGCAGAAGATTTTGAGGTGAATAGTTTTCTCCGTTGTTAAATTGTGTGCTGAAATGCACTTTTCTGTGTGCTGCTGCCCACATTCTTGTGATTGCTATGTCCCACACCCTTACCACAACAGATACTTATCCCATGTAGATAATCCCTTGTACTAATGGTGTGATGTCCACCTTTCAGAGGGACCTTGACAAGCTGGAGAAATGGGCCAACGGGAACCTCGTGAAGTAGAACAAAGGGGAGGGTAAATTTTCTGCACCTGGGCAGTAACAGCCCCAGGCACCAATAAAGGCTCAGATACATTTGCCTGGAAAGCAGCTTTCCAGAAAAAGACCTGGGCTTTCTGGTAGACATCAAGCTTAACATGAGCCAACAAGGTGCCCTTAACACAGAGAAGTTTAATGGTATCCTGGGCTGCATTAGAAGGGTATTGCCAGCAGGTTGAGGGATGTGATCCTTCCCCTCTGCTCAGCACTGGTCGGATCACACCTGGATTGCCGTGTCCCATTCTGAGCTCCCCAGTACAAGAGAGACATGGACATACTGGAGAGAGTTCAGTAAACAGCCACAGGTATGATAAATGGACTGGACAATCACTTTTATGAGAAAAGGCTGAGAGATCTGGGACTGTTTAGCCTAGAGAGGAGAAGGTTGAAGAGATAAAAGGGGATCTTATCAGTGTATATAAATACCTAGAGGCAAGGTGCAATGAAGATGTATCCTAGCTCTTTCCAGTGGTGTCCAGTGACAGGACAAGAGGCAATGGACACAAACAGAAACATAGATGGTTCCATCTGAACATCAGAAAACACTTTTTAACTGAGAGGGTGACCAAGCACTGGCACAGATTGCACAGAGAGATTGTGGAGTCCCCATCTTTGGAGATACTGAAAAAAACCATCTGGACATGTTTTTGGGCAGCCTGCTCTAGGTGTCCCTGCTTGACCTCCAGAGGTCCCTTCCAATGTCAAACATTCTGTGATTCTGTGATTATACATAAGGTCCATACTTAGATAAGGGAGAACAAACTACTCCAGGTACTAAGTGAGACAGAAGTCCTGAGAGTAAGCAATCTTGGATGAAACCACTAAGGGCTATCATAACATCCACACACATCCCAGAGGGGAATTAAGTTCACCCAGGCAAGTTTAATTCTGATATTCATTACATCTCATGTGATTAATTTAGCATTCGAAATTGCTACAGAAAATGAGAATAGTTTTTCTGAATTGCACTGCCCTATTTCCCTCCCATGTTTGTTCACTGGTAGGGTTTAGACCTTTCAGTCTCATTTTAGACCTCTGCTCATTGAGCTTAGGAAGTAATGGGTAGTGTTTGTGCTGTGTCAGTATCACTTAACCTGTGAGGATAACGGAGAGAAAACTCAATGACAGAAAATGTTGTGCAGTAAGACCCAAAGCATTCCTGTTGAAGCCATGCAGAAGTTTAAAATGAGTTGACACTGAACATCCACTGAGGAGGAAAGGAGGAAGTACATTCAGTAGGTTTCACAAGGTCTGACCAAAAGGAACCAATAGAAACATCATTATCTTCAGTTTAATTCCGTTGTTTGTATGGCAGGAAAATGAGTCTCTAATTACAGTCTCCATCACAACTAAAGCCATTACACTAAGCTTGGATACTACCTGAGGGTTCCTCTGTTTTTTCAAGAGATCCCTTGCTTAATTAATGAACAAGAAAAGAAAAATCAAGTTTCCTTCCTGTAGCTAGGAAAAAAAATTCACACAAATATTTTCTCTGTACTGAGGCATAATAGGAGCCACATCATTTTCAACATACCTAATGTACCTGGATTTTAAAAAATGAACTCTCCGAGGGGATTTTGGCTGGCTACATGGAGTTTTCTAGCATTATATACGTTTTCAAGAATTACTATCCGTTCAACTAACTAACCTTTTTCCAATGAAGTGGAAGCAAGTGACATAGTGATTCATGTCTAGGTCAAGACATGCCATGAGGATGTTGGACTATAATGTAAAGATTGAAAAAAAACACAACTCTTTAGGAAACGCTCGTTCTCAAGCCTCATGCACCCTATCCAGCTGTTAAGTACTCCCATTTTCACATTACCAGTTATAGGAAATCATTATAATAATGGTGTCCAACTGCTAGTTAGACCAAAGAAAGGAAACAGCTGACATGATAATATGCTATTAAAATTCGCAGAATTGGCAAGATACTAAATGATTAGCATTTACTTCCTTATTCAACAGACTTCAATGGGAAGTTAAAATTCATTCTTTGGAAAGGTTTTGATGGTCAAATCGAATCTTATTCATATCATACTTCAAGCACTTATTTTTCTATTTCAGAAATTGATTTCACTGTCAATTCTATGATGCAGTAAGGGAATATATACAACACCCCAGACAGTTCAGCATTCAATACTCTAAGGGAAAAATGATATCAGAAAGTGTAATGATCTTGTCAGATAAGTCAGGTGTTAAATGAAATGAGAGCACTGATTTTTCATGTTTCCTTCCCCATTCTGACTGCACCAAATTCAGAGAACAGAGTTTTTTTCCCAGCTTCAGTAAACGTGAAAAGATAAAACATTTCAAAGTTTCATAGAAACCCAAAAGCCCAAGTGCCACAAATTGACCAGAGCCAGGAAGACAAACCCACGTTTGTCTCTGCTCTTTCTGTCTTCCAGGCAAAAGAGACGCTTGAAAAGTTCAATTCAGACTACAAGAAGTTATGAGATAAATGAGTGAGCCAGTAGTGTGGGAATGTCATGATCCCAGTGGGTTACCCATGAACTTTAAAGATAATGTAAGCTTGTGGCTCTCTAGAGCATTGTTCCCATTGGGCCCAAAAAGACCCTGAAATATAACGTCACTAAGACCATTTTCCAGTCACTTTCCCTTGTGATGCTATCCAATTGAAATAGAAGGAGCATAACAAATTGCTTCAATAAAACTATCAGGTTTCATACAACATTTATGATTTTGGGTTACATGCACTGGGACCATATAGAATGGGCAATGCAGAAATTAGTCTCTTTTTTTAGCTCCAGAGTTCTATAGTCTCTATAAACCATATAAAATACCAGAAAGCATTTATAAACAATTCACTTATCATCCTAGGAAGAAGATTTTAAGAAACAGTGTCAGAAGAAAGAACATTGTAGAAAGAATATGTCGATGCTTTCATTGAATTGAAAATCTTACAGGTGCTTTCCCAAAGAAGGTTATAATAGGACTGTTCTATGTCTGAAAAATATATTCCATATCTCATTAAACTGACTCGTACTAATTTTGCAGCAGTTTATTGACCGACAGGCTGAGACATTAATTCAAAACAGGGTGGCAGTCAGTTGGTAGATGAGTGTCTCGAATAACACAACATCCATCTAGCTGGGTCAAATAAGAAAGCACAAAAGGAGAATATTTGCATGAGGATTCTGGTACTGCAACAGGTTTTGATAAGCCAGTTCCAAAGGTTTCCCTTTAATTGTAATAGTATGTGTAGGAGTTGAATAACTCTTGGTCTTCTCTATCCTGTTCCTCTGTTTAATGCACACTAACAATTAATAAGTCTCTTGATACACTGCTCAAGGAATCCAGATAGGAGCAGGCCATGTCTGTAGAGAATTTGACATCTGAGACTGAGAGTCTGACCCTGACTGGAATGGTCAGAAGAGAAAGTGTCTGTGAAGAACCGGAAAAGATTTGAAAGCAGTTTCAAAGCAGAGGCAAGTACTTTTAAGATTAGATATCTCATTGAAGAAGAAGCAATAGGTTATTGAAAGTGCAATACAGATGTTACTGAACAACACTATTTTACCTATGCCATGGCAGATCAACTAAATGACTGAAGGGCCTCTCTGGATAACATCTATTTAAAGACCAATCTATACCACTCACAGAGGAAAAAGGGAATCTGGCTGTAGGAAGAAGAATATATTTAATCATGTGCTTCTTGTAATGCACTGCCATTTCCCCAGGTCATCCATGTCTACAATATAGTAGTAACCTTCATTACGTTCAACAAAAATTATGTCAGTGAGATTTAAACCAGGATATTCACCTTCTCTGTGTCCCTATTCACAATAAGCACAATAGAAAGCCCAACAACCCCCAAATAGAAACCCTGCAAATGGGGTTTTGCCATTACACTTCCTGTGCATTATACGCTTTCTGATGCATTTGTCAGCTTCAACAGTTTATTTTTACAAAGTGGGAGGTTCATGACTCTGTATTCAGTTTTGTACACTGATTCATCTTTAGGCAATCCTGCAGTGAGTGCCCACATATCAGACATTAGAAATGAACCATTCTTTATCCTGTGAGAAAATGGATGCAGATGAAGAAGCGTCCTTTGTATTCTGCTGCCGATAACCTGCTCATCAAAGACAAGACCACTCCAGATCTGACAGCCATGAACCAGTTAAGCAATGAAGGACATTGAAAGAGCTATGAGAAAAAGTTCTAGGCATTATATGTGCTGTCCTTAACAAAGAAGTGTATTTGTTTCCCAAAGCGGGTTTTTTTCATGTTGATTTGGGGGTTTGTTTTGATTTTATGCACGCCTAAAATACAATTGCAATGCTTGTTTCAGACAAGGAAACTTCTGTGATAGCAAGTGGTCTCCAAAGCCTCCAGTTGTCATGATATTTGTGTCAAAGGGATGAAGCCTGTCTATAGCAGTAGGGAAACTTTTGCACTGCTTTGTTTGCAGTGAACTGCCAGTCTTTAGAGTAAGAGAATAAAATAAAAAATCCTCCTCAGGAAATGAGTTAGAGCTAACTAGCTGAAAAAACAAGCATGTCTCTCCAGTTTTCATTTCAACAATTCTTTGTCACAGAAAGCCATAGCAGGAAGCAACAAGTTATGTGACGTTTGAGGAAATAGTGTCCTTCTCTTATAGGGTGATGATATTTCCTTAAACAACACCTACTTTCTGCAGTGTAGCATTCTACACAAGTTAGGTAATAGTAATAATAAAAGAGCAGAAGTTATGTGGTGGAAGGTTCTGTATGCAAATGAAAAACTGCTTACTTTCCCTTGTTTCTCAAGAAGAAGAGTAGAAGCTAATGTACGACAGCTGCTTTTTCTTCCCATATCAGTCATCCACGTTCAAAATTATTTATGAGCAGGCCTAAGCTTTTCAAATAGGGGAAAGATACTGTAAAAGACTTTTCCACCCTTAAAATGAAGCTATAAACAAAGCCAGGAACATTCTCAAGAGGAAAGAAGCAACAGCTTCCATCCACTTAGTAGATGTCATTTTTAAACAGGCTTTATGTCAGTTTCTGATGAGAAACTAAAAGAAAATTTGACAGCAAACACTGCTATTGCTTCATTTTGTGATGTGCTATTGGAATCTTAGCAGTACAAAGTGCTATTCACATCGATTCAAACCTATTTGGTGACTAAATCTCTACTAGTACTAGGGAAAAGTGCTTTGGCGTCTGTCTTTAGTGAGACCCAAATTACCAAGCACCTTGACTCTTCCAGGACAGGCTTTTCTGCCTTGCCTCATACTTTCCTCTGTCTTGTTCACTTCCCATTCCCTTTTTTATTCATTTGTTTTTCAGAGAACCAGAGTGAAATTCCCCCAGGAAGAGGGCAAACTCTTTCTCTCATTAATGATCTTACACTCACTGTAACCTGTCATATGGGCTTTGGCATTAGAAAAATACTGTGTCCCACTCCATGGACTGTGTGGTTAAGTTTAACGTTAATTCTAAAAGCAGTGATAGCATGTGACATATCTACTACCCTTACAAGATAAACTTCCAGCATACTCAGAAGTTAACATGTTTTCTGACTGACTGCAATTCAAAAGTTTTTTTAGCTTGGCTGGAGTTCATGAGCAATAATTAATGTATTCTCTAGCCAATCAATTTAATGGCTTTAATTGACAGAGAAAATTAAGCTCAAGCATGAGTAATTGTGAATACAGCCTGACTTAGCACAGTTATGCAAGAGAATTAGTTATCTGAAAAAAGCTCAAACAATAGTAATGGCAAGGAATAAGAAAAGCATTCTGGTGTTAATTTATGGAATGCAGAATAGAGTGGTATTTTAGGCAGCAAGACAGGAGTTACTAGAATGTTGGCCATGGAGGATAACAGGGTGCAAGAGAGATTGAGGAGACATGTGGCTAAAGAATTGCTGAAGCTCAAGCACTTTTAAGTGTGAAGAGAACGAAGAGGGAACAGATTATACCAATCCTGTCACCTCCACTGCCTCCAAAAGGACAGTAAAAGCATCATCTGATGGTCGATAACTTTAAATGAGCTTATATAACATACAGTGCACAGCTCTTTACAAACACATCAACAGGAAAACACAACAAAAATATGCAGTAACTTGTAGGCATCTTCTCTTAGAAATGTCATGTACAGCCTGGTTTCAGTATCCTCTAACCACTGTCAAAGGAAAGAAAATAAGGAAAGATATGAAGCGCAAACTCTTTTTATAGCTAGAAGAACTCCTGCAAAATGCATTTGAAAACATGAATGTGTGTTTGAAGACATTGTTTGAGTACTTAGCAGGGGACTCTAAAAGGTTGAGGTACTGCAGATATCAAAGTGTCAAAACCAGAAGATACAAGTGATATGAACTTAATAAGGGATTTAACAGCGAATAAAGTTCATTGATTTCAGAAGGACATTGGCCAGGTTTCCCATAGTACAGCAGATGTCCGTTAGTATATGGATGTTGGGGATAGGAAATTCTGAAGTGCCTACAGAGACCAGGAGGAATTTTAAAGTGTGCAAATTGTAATGCCTTACTCTGAATTACTGCCCTCAGACCCTCAGACCTCAGTGCAGAAGAGAGACTCGAGTCTCTCACAAAACTCATGAGCCAGTTTCATGAAAAAGGATTAGCTGTGATGACTAAAGCTCTCACAAACCCATCACATGAGTAGGAGTTAAGTGGTACCTCCCAGTCAAAACTTAGGCATATTCACCACAATATGCTTTCAAGAACCGGAGAGGTCTCATGAGTCTGGGATGCATTTCAGAAATTTTTGTTTCAGCTTTGTTTATCGAAGGAAAGGATAAACACAATTTTTACTGATCTTTCCTCATCCCATGTACACATAGGTCTGAAGCATCTTTGAGAATGTTTTTATTGCCTTTCCTGAACACCATCAAAAATAATGAAGAAAAAATAACTCCTTAGATTGTGTTATCTTGCTCCATTGAACCACACTTAATTCATTAGGTTCATGGTGGAGTTTGCTGTTTCAATGTTTAAGCTCTTTTGTGAATCTAACTCTCACGAGCATTTTAGACACATGGAGTAAAATGTATGGATCACAGTTTTTAGATCATCTTTTGCCTGTTCACAGTCTCATTCAGCAGTGAAAAACTAGTAACTCTCAATATTTATATGGCACTTTTATGTTCACTTGTGTCTGTAGAAGTGTTAATAAAACTCACTGCCTTCTAAAGGGTTTTCCTCAGTTAAAAAAAAAAAAAAAAAAAGAAAAAGAAAAAAAGCCCCAAAAGGTAACATTTTGATCTCCCCAGAGAGACCTTCAGTATACTTTAATGAATACAACATATTCCATTTCTGAGCCACCTCAGTCTACTATCAACATTCTTCCTTTGCATGCAAAATTTAGCCTAAAATTTTCCAATGGACGAAAGTCAATAGTGATGGAGACCTGTACATTATTATCACAATGTTACATACCTTTTCTAGGTCCACAATTTCTCCATCTGCCTCTAAGCCCATTTTAAAAAGGCATTTCTAAAAGGCCATGCAGAAGGGTGTCAGGGAAGGGGTCAGCTGCTCCACAATGGCAGGTGAGCCACAAGCCCCGTTTTGGCTGCTCACCAACAAGGAGTCAGGATGAGGAGCATCAATTCCAGGCCAGGGTCAGGGCCAGAGGGAGTGATCAGGGTCAGGCACATTCCAGTATCAATATAGTCAGAGGTCAAGCCAGCCCAAGCAGCAGTTCTGGGACAAGATGACAACTGGGTGCTCACACATCTATTTATACAGCTGTGATATAGCACAGAGAGGGACCTGCTTCAGCTTAAGAGCAGCTTCTGGGGAGAGGGATCTGGAATTCTTGAGGGCATAAAAATCAGAAAAGAAAGTTCAGTTTTCTTTCCATAGATAAAATTATGTTCTTACTTGATAAGTTACTTTTGTGTCCGTTTTCTAAAATAAAAAATATTTTTTTAAAAAATAGGCAAATTTTAAGAGGCAGTAAGCTTCATGGTCTTGGCTTAAGCTACTGCAACAAGAGAGAAGTTAAGCATCTTCTTGGGTGCTGAATAATGACAATACTGTCACAGAGATCCAGCTAACCCAGTCTCTTCACCAACAGATGCCCATGGAAGTTTGTAATAACAGGGGAGAAGTGGAAGTGATGTTTCTAGCTGAAGGCTGGAGTCCTAAGGAACCTGGATAGCCAAATCCCTAGGTGCTACTTCAAGAATTTGTAATCCTCATCCTTACTGGGTCATCACTGTAATTCCATTCCTACTACCTCTCAGTTATCAATAATTTATGTGATTGTGGAGAAGAACAATAGCATAGTACCACTTGGGAACCTTGCCAACTATCTTACTTCCAGTCTCATTTCTGAAAAAAGTAATAAAAAATAATCTCATTTAGAATCACTGCAGTGCTTCGTATTTTGCAAATATGTCTAAAGGAGAAGCGAAATAGGTAAATTAATTTTTATCTATAGAGTTGAAAATTAAGTTTTTCAATTAGCAAAAGTTGCCAACTAAGGATCCTACTCATTACCATAAAAATCTCTAAAATGTGATCTTGACTATGCTGAAATATATTTTTAATTTAGCTTTGCATATGTTTTGATGAATGAGCTGCTGAATTAATAACAACTAAGATTTGGCTGATTGCTTACAACCGATTTCTAGCCTGATAGATGCATTTGTACTTTAGTGGTTTGTAGTAAAAATCATTTCTGCCATTCACTTTTCTTCCTGCGGTCTGTGTAAGAATCTGTGATTCTGCTTTCATAAGTATTTTCAAATGTGTAAGTATTGTGCTGAGTTTTCAAAGAGAGAGTATCTTTACCAATGCAAGCACAACATCCCCATCTGATGGCAATTAGTAATGTTAAGCAGCTTTCTCAAAGCAACCAAAAGCAAAGACTCTTACCCTGAAAACTAGCAGCAAGTAAAGCCTTTTTAGACCTTCCCTTTGTATTTTCAGAAAATTTTTTTTAAGGCTAACATGAGAGTTGGAAGACTGTAAGGAAAATAAACATTTAATTCCTTTAAAAGTAAAAGCAATGGTAAATGAATTAAAATCAATAGACTGCTATGAGAAAACACACAATTAATTCTCTGTTTTGTCTTGACCAGGAGCCTTTTGCTGTTTGTGCATTACAACGTGGAAAAGTGTGTTATTGCTATGCTCTGGAAAGAAGACCAGGTATGCAGCACTAGTGTGTGCCAAGAACAGTCCTGTCTTAATCACAACCGGGTGGGCACAACCCCAAGTGGACATGAGGATTATTCAGGTGTGTAACCTTTCTGTGGAGAGGATCCTGGGGAGCTGAAGAAATCAGGTCAGTCATCAGCTCTATGTGTAGCTGTTTTCTCCTCTTCAGTTGAATACATGCCGATGAAAAGTTTTCCATTCACACTGAAATGTTTCTGAGTTGCTCATTTTGATTCAACCCTACTGTAATTTTAGACCCTGTTTTCAGCTCTTCATGCAATTATAGTGGATCATTATAATAGAGATCAGGTACTGTAGCAAGATTTAGCAGCATGAAAAATAGAAAGACCCAAGACTACACTGGCATTAGCTTTCAATCTCTGAGTAATAAAATAAAAAATCATTACTATGTGGAATATGTACACTCAATTTTGATTCCTTATCTTGTTCAATTTTAAAGAGTGTTTACACTCCAAAAAAAAAGTTAATATTTCAGTTTTATGAGCCTGATATATCAGCTGTTTACTCTTTTCTCATCTGCATATTCCTATCTATCACAAAATCTGAATGTGGAGTAGTCTCATGAATGATAAGCCTCAGTGCCATGTACCTTGTATTTCAGTTTGTTTTCTGTCTCTCTGTGCCAAATTTACATAACCCCTGAAATCAAGGCGAGCTTTAGCTTTCACATTTTTATGGCTTCCAAAGTATGTGGCTAATGGCCACCTCTGCTTTCATGTGAGCAGTTTACCCAATTAACAGTAGTGCTAACAGCCATATGGTTCATTCCCCCAACATGCTCTACTTTCATTTTAATCTATTTCACCTAATCTTAGCAAATTAGGCGAGCTAAAAAAAAAAAAACAACCAAAAGCAAAAAAAACCCCAACCATTATTAAGAGCCAGGATCTGCTGCTTATGATTAAATAAAATCTTGTCAATAACTCACGTCCTTACTTTCTTCTTCTACATGCTCATGAATCTAGTACATCATTTTCCTCACCTCTGGAAGAGCTGCAATATTCTTATGTTCTTCCTATACAAGTCCCAGTCCTATTGCTGTCAGTAAACCTTCACTTTTGCATTCTTCCCTCTCCCTTCCAATATTTTATCTATAGTTTCCCTCACCACAGAAGGGAAAAAAAAAAATCAGGAATCTGTCATGGCTTTTCCTGTAACACATTAAACACAGACTGCTTCTGTCAATTTATTCTTTGCTCCACAGCCCTCCTTTCTTTCAGTAGTATATGATTGTCTGTTTCCTCCTTGTTCATCATTATAGCCTACAAAACATAGTCCATTGCTTTGCTTTCTCTTTCCACATTCTTTGAAGCATTCACTTCAACAGGAGAAAGTTTGGGGTGGATGGGGAGAGGAGTACCAGAGGAGACTTTATCTGTGTTGAATCTGTAGGAATTAGTTCAGCACATTCCAGTTTACAACACAACTTCACTGAGACTAGAATAAAATATAATATCCAGGTTTTATTAATACATATATTTCATTTTACTCATATACTCAGGCATGCAATGATGTTTTTAATTCTTTATTATGAATTTTCAGTGGTGTCACCTGACCTTCCCAGATTAAGTGGGTTATCTAGCACAGATACCCAGATGATATCTAGCACAACAGATCTCATGAACTCCGCTGAAAGATAGCTCATTGTGGACAACAAACATCACTCTTTTACCTCCATTTCAGGCTAAAACAGTTTGACAGCACCTGGACACCAAAGGTCATCAAATTAACATGCACATCTCAACATGAGCATGGAGGCATGCCAGCAGGAAACAGACATTCAATTGTCAATAAAAACAGGTAAAGGGATTCTGGAAAAACAGTAATTTGGTCTTGTGTCTTTTCGTGTATTTCCTATCTGGGAAAATTTGGTTGTAATAACAGATTCTTTTTTCTGTGTTGCATGGCAACAAGAAGTATCAGATACCCAAAGTTTATCTAGCCACTTGGAAGAAAATGCTCAAAAGGTGGTATATTTATGTACCTGTAGAGAAACACATTTTTTTCAAGTGCTGCAATGACCCCAGGGAAGTGAAGACAGATGCTTTCTTATCTTGGATGGTGCATTTCTTATACAGAAAGGGAATTACTGCAATACTGTTGAAATATCACCATCTTAAAAACACTTGAAAAACTGGCAAGATTTAGTTCTTGTTTTTTCATTTTTTTCCCCACCTCCTTCCTAAAACCTTAGGTTCCAAAGACACAAAATTATTACCTTGCCTGTCACTGGAGAAAAAACAGATAAAACACATTCCCAGCACTTGTAGATGAGAGAAGAACTCACTATCATGATCCATTTAGATTCCATAGAGAGAAGGCAAATTAAATTGTTTGACTTTAATATCAGCCTCATGATTTATTCTTTTTTTTAATCAGCTTGAGTTGGCAAAAGCGCTGATGGAAGCCAGAATCTGCGAGTTCCACCTCTATTAGTGAGTGCTTAGTGCACAAGAAAAATGAAGCATAAACCGGAAGCTGCCTAACACTATCATAACTGTGCATGAAGCACTTTGATAGGAACATAAATGGGTCCAAATCAGCTACAGGTGCTGAAGAGAAGACTGCTTCTGATTGACTATCTTTTGGCTTTCAGCCCTAAGGACATATTATCTGCCATTGTTGTTAATTTTATGGGAAATAGATATGGGTAGCAGGTAAACAGCTTCTAGATGTTTGCTATTTTAGAGAAAAACTCCAAGAACAGATGTATTTGGCAACAAAGGAAGTGGCTGAATTCAGAGTGGAAGATTTGATGATGCTTCATCGATTATTGCTCAAGAATTTGCAGAAAAGGATATGGAGTCTCTAAGAACTTTGTACAAACAATATGACAAAGTAATATGGTTCTTTGAAAAGTACTATAACCACAAAAACAACAGAGACTGAGCTATTGAACAAACTTTTCTAAATTGTACTATACAACTTACATGACTTTCATCATTGCTACAGAGCTGTAAAGAGACAGATAGATACCAAATCCCTAAACCAGAAGTTGTTGCAGGAGCTACTCATGTGAGATCTGAGGCCTTCATATACAGAATGATAAAGAGATTTGGAGTAAGATGCTGTTGCATCTGGTTGACCGTTGGCTCATTCTTCAACACAGTTTGGTCAAGCATATATTACACGTAAACTGAGATAGTTGTGTTTGGATTTTTGTTGTTTGTTTTAAATCTTCAGTGAGGTGGTCAGATTTTTTGACAACATTATGCAGAAATCTAAGGACTATATTTATTACATCCTCTTACGACTTTTATGGCCTTCATACTGGGAAGTATGTGGGCTTGAGCAATTGTTTATTCCTGTAACTGAGAGCTTATTGAATGCACAAATCTTGACTAATTATATCAAGAAATATAAAAAAGAAATAACTCTGGTAACTGCACAATGCAAGATGTGACGCAAGTCATAATATATTAATTTACCATTTACAGTATTATTAACTACTTATTTCCTCTTTTGTAGCTGTTCAGATGTAAGTAGAGCATTTCCGAATGGATGTAATTTATTCTTACTTGGTCAGGTTTTCCTTTGACCTGTGTCTTCTAACCCCACGTTGACTTGAATTGCACCCTGGCTTTGTGCTTACCTACTATTTCACTTCAACTTTAACTGTACCAGAAAGTACCTTCTTTCTCCCCAAAAATAATATAATAATAGACCAACATGCACCAGACTGGAGAATTAAGTCCCTGCCCAAAACACAGTGTTTACATGTCATCTTAAATGACCTGGTGCAATGTATTACAAATATATTACAAATCTGTGTGCCTAAAAGTTAGAAATTCATCTACCTCTATTGGTAAATCCTGGGCCTGCAAAAGGAAAGAAAATCAGCCTCCAGGGATCTGTATGCTGGAAGATGATCACTATTTCTTCCCAAAATAATTCTTGGTTTTTTTCTCCCCCCTTCATTGTTTTCAGGTAAAAAAGGAAAATATCTGATGCTAGTTTGTGGTTATTCTTTAAAGAATTCCCTTTTTATCTAATAGCCACTATATTATTTTTCAAATCTAATCTCATAATTCTTAAAAAGTATGCAGCTGGTACCTGAAAAATTGAAATATTTAATAAACAGGAAAAGAAATAATAATGAGCTTGAAGGCATAAATAAGAATAACAGCTCTGAGACCATGATAAATTTTCCATCATTTAAGGAGACATTACAGTAATTAGCTGGGTCCAGAGGGTTTCTGCACAGTACCTTATTTATCTAGGTCAATGGTGCTTGTCCGACTTCCACATTTGTGAGCCATTTACTACTACATTCATTAGGGCATATGACCCAACTGAGGATGGTTAACAATTTGTTATTCAGGAATAAGACATAATTGAAGCTGCTGGTTTTGACAGAATAGCCATTATTTCCATTAGTGCTTCAGTTCTAGTATGACTGAGTTGAAAATGTATTTTAGAGCCACAAAGATGAAGAGATCGATGGGAGCATCTAACATACAAGGAGAAACTGAGAGATCCAGAACTGTTCAGCCTGGAGAAGTGATGTCTCAGGAGGCATCTTACCCAAGTATACAAATACGTGTTTGAGGATATTAAAGAAGATGGAGTGAGATGCTTCTCAGTGTTACTTAGTGAAAGGACCAGGGACAATGGGCACTAATTAAAATACAAGGAATTCCATTTGAACATAAGAAAAAAACCTTTTTTTCACTGAGAGCATCATGGAATATTGAAACAGGATACCCAGAGAGGTTGTGGAGGGTCTGCCCTCAGAGATATTAAACCTGACTGGACGCAGTCCTTGGCAACCTGCTCTAGCTTACAGTGTTTGAACAGATAGGTCAGTGCCTGCCAGCCTCAACCCTGCTGTGACTCTATGAAAATGAAACAATTTCCAGTTATTGCCAAGGAGACAGAAGGAGAAGAAAAGACAGAAAAGGAGAAAGGAAAAAAGAGAGAAAGAAGGAAGGAAGAAAAAAGAGAGAAGGAAGGAAGGAAAAAGGAGAGAAGGAAAGGGAGGAAAGGGAGGAAAGGAAGGAAGGGAAGGAAGGAAGGAAGGAAGGAAATTTAAAAAAGAAAAGGGAAAAATCTAAACAGAATACAGTAGCCACTCGAATTGTGATCATCCTATGGCATAAGGATGGGCTTATTTCTTGCTTTATGTACCCCTTTAGCAGCTCTATATTGGATCCTACAATCCATGGTTGCAGCCAAAACATTAAAAAATAAGAGGGGAGATTCTAATGTGACTTGTCCTTTAAGCCCTTCCCACAGATTCGTAAGTGATCTACAAGAGGATTAGGACCAGAGAGACCTCCTCTGGTCATCGGGATGTTTGAATGTTTGTACTTCCTAGCTTCTTCAAGAGTTGAACAGGTTTAGTTAGAATCTTGTAGTTATGCTTGCTCTTTACAGATGGGATTGATAAGTGTATGAGAAGACATTGCTGGGTTCCACACCCTTTCCCAGGCTTATTCCCAAGTTCTGGTAACATCTAGTCAATACCTGGCACCTTCAGATGTTTTTTATCACACCAGTGAGTTTTCTCAGGAGACAAAGAGAAACTTTTCCCCTCTGGAATATTTGGGTGAGAAACTTCTGCAGCAAAATGGCATCCTGGCTTATATCAGAAATAGTGTGGCCAGCAGGAGTAGGGAAGTGATTGTCTCTCTGTACTCAGCACTGGTGAGGCCACACCTTGAGTACTGTGTCCAGTTTTGGGCACCTCACTTCAAGAAGAACATTGAAGTGCTTGAGCATGTTCAGAGAAGGGCAATAAAGCTGGTGAAGGGTCTGGAGAGCAAGTCTTATGAGGAGCAGCTGAGGGAACTGGGGTTGGTTAGTCTGGAGAAAACGAGGCTCGGGGGAGACCTAATTGCTCTCTACAACTACTTGAAAGGAGGTTGTAGGGAGGTGGTGATCGGTCTCTTCTCCCATGTTACGAATGACAGGACGAGAGGAAATGGCTTTAAGTTGCGCCAGGGGAAATTTAGGTTAGATATCAGGAAGAACTTCTTTACAGCGAGCGTTGTGAAGCATTGGAACAGGTTGCCCAGGGAGGTGGTGGAGTCCCCATCCCTGGAAGTGTTTAAAAGACGTGTAGATGTGGCACTGAGGGGCATGGTTTAGGGACCCTGGCAGTGCAGGGTGAACGTTTGCATTCATTGATCTTAAAGGTTTCTTCCAACCAGATGATTCTGTGATTCTGTGAAAAGCAACACTGGAGAAAATTAATTGATCTCTCAGAACTATGCATTTCATCTCCTGGCATCTTATAAATGCCACCCTTACAATATGTTTAGAACAGGGGAATTCATGATCCTATCTGTTATTATGAGTGCTGAACAGGGAACTCAGTACATCTGGTCTTATTCTAAGCTCATAATTATTGAACAGAAAAAATAGTTTTAATTTCTCTGAAGGCTTTGTATCAGCCTAATTACTAAAGCAATCTATTTAGCTTTTCCAGCTGCAGTAAAACCAGAGCTCTCAAATATCTTGGTGTTGGTGGTCTCCAGTTCCCTGCAAGTTAAATAAGACTTACTCACTAAGGAAGTGCCTATGCTAGTCTGAAGACAACATTTCAGTTTATACAGCTGGAGCAAAAAATGAAATGGATTTATTAGTACATAGATCTATATACCAACCAGGCATGGAGTTTGCCTCCAATCATAGGCAAATAGTTGAGCCTATCAGGGTGTCAAGCCAACATAACAAACTTGGTATCATTAGCCAAGCTAAACAGATGATTATGAAAAGCCAGCTTGATTATGTCTAAATAGAACAACAGTCTGACCATATTGGTCTGCTGTGCAGTGATATTTACAGGATTGAGACTACCGATGTCAGGGCTTAAAGCTGTAGAGGCACTTTGTTCTTTCTACTGGCAGATTTAAAAGTTAACCCAAATTTTAACAAGCATTTTAAGTTATCTGCCTTCCTTGAAGTTCCTGGTCCCAGAGCTCTTATGCAAATTTCTTAAACTGCTGTGATTTTTCTCATAATGACACCGTTTTCCATGAAAGCAAAAAAAATCCTTCTCTGCAGCTAGGCATAGATTTTTACAACACTGGACTGACACTGTCTGGAAATTCTATGACTCCACTGACGTTTCTATGCATATATATTGTAGAAAGAGCTTACTGTTAAATGTCAGTATATATGAAAATTCAGATAGGACCTTTGTCATGTCAGGACAGATCTCTAGCACAGAATAGTCCAATTCCTCTACACGCATCAAGACAAAGACCTGCTCTCCTCAGAACTTCTGGAATAATTGTTGGAGACCTCAGGTGAGTCACTGAGAAAATAGCCTAAGAACTTAACAGCTGTGTTTGAACTCTCATAGAGGCTCAGCATTACTGTGGTCAGATCCCTTTCTCCCCTTTTCCTTCTGCAAAAACTTAATACAGTCCTCTTTTCTTTCTACATTTTTTACTGTTTTTCTTAAAAAGAGAATTCCAATTTTTGATCTTTTCTACAGATTCTAGTGCTCAAAGTCCAATACCTTCACAGGAATTGGGAAATCTCTTCTAAAAGTATGTCTGGTGTCCATTTGAGAGTTACCAGTAATGGGGAATCACACAGCCCTCTGCATATTACTTCAATGGTTTAACTCCTTTTGAGAGCAAAAGGGCAAGAATGTACTTCATTTCCTGCATGAAATTCCTAAGTTTCCACTTCTACCCATGTATCTTGTAACTTTTTACTACTACAGTAGATGTGTAGACGTATTTAAGTCTGTGTAAGATTTTAAGATTATTTTTTTTAACCTTACAGATAATCAGCATGTGTTCAGCTACCAGTGTAGTGAAAAGAGCACCCCTATGGCAAGGATCTCCACAGAATGCTTTTGTAAAATCATGATGCTGCATTTATAAGAGGTCATAAGTAACAGATTTTTTTTTCAATACAGTAAAGATCTTTACACAGCAGGACTGATTGTAGGCTCTAGGGATTTTGCCAAGTTCTTTCCAACACCTTTTATTTCATATGCATGCTGACCCATATAATCAGAGGGCAAACTCATCCAAATTTTACCTAATCTTTGTAAATAGTGATATAATCATTGGATTAATACAAAAGACACTGAATTTGCTGATCACAAAGATTTTTGAGGCCAGTAGAAAGTGTAACAGAAAAGCAAGCAGCCAGATTTAAACCCTTCCTAACGATACTGAAGTTTAACACATTAGATGAGGAGCACACTAATATTAGCATAGTTTAGATTGAAAGACAATGAAAAGGAAATCAAGTGGCTTTTTCTTTGGGTCTAAATATGAATCACTTCTACTCTGATGTGTCCTTTCAGACTTACCTGGCTGACAGGTAACATAATCTATTAGCTTATGGCTGCTCCTATATAAAATTTATAGGCATTGTTATCTTGTGCATTTCCAATAAACTAGTTAATGAACCATCAATTTCTCAGAAGTTTCCCACTGTTTTCTATGTGAGATATGCAGCTTTGTAAAATCACTTAGATGTAGCCTTGTCTTTAGCGTAAACTTTGCAAATCAGTGTCAGGCAGTTTTAGAGAGTTTCCCTGCATCAAGCAGACTTATGGTGCCTCCATTCGGAACATCCCAATGGGGAGGGAAAAGGTTTGGCTTCAATTTATTTCTTCCTCACTCACTGCAGCTGTAGATACTTTTGGAAACATAGTGATCATCTCAATCTCAAATTGCAAGTCAAATCAGGACTCAAGCACGTTAACTTGCAAGGGGAGAAACAATTATATGACAACCTGTTATAACAATTACCTCTCTAAAATGGATTAGAGTAGTAATAGAAAGGGCTTGGGGACAATGTCAAGCATGATTTAGATTGAGCTATATGATGGTAAAAAGAACAATCTTCTGAAAGAAACTGAAAAATCTGATTTCACCAAAAAGCAATTTCTCTGTTGCCTCCAGAGGAAAGCACAATCTCAGGAAGAGAAAGGTATATATGCAAATCCTGGTGAAATAAGGATTTCCTTGCAGGCTTTCAAGAACATCAGAATAATTCCATTCATTTTACAATTGCGAATGAGGGGAAAATGCACAGCCCTCACAAAATATTTACTGACTCATAATGTTGAAGTATGTGAAAGCTGAAGCCTTTTCTGATGGAAACAGAAGCAGTTCTCCCTTAGAAAACGTCTTCACATTGTAAAGGTCCAAATCAGGCTATGAATGCTGTATATTGCTAAAAGAATGTTTATGCTTAACTAGGAAACAGCATTGCTACTTTAGGACTGGCTTACCTGAGCCACGTATAATCATATCCTGGAGGAATTTGTTTCATTAAAACTCATTACTGCCCTGAGGGTACTAATAAGCTGTAATAGCCCTGACCACCCTCTTCTGGGACCTCCCCCAACCCTCCCTTGTGGCAGGGGCTGAAGGCTGCTACCCACTGCTCCCTGGCCAGCCCTGCTCCCTCCTTGGCTGGTGAAGCCCCTGCTCTGCCAACCCCCAGAGGAATCCCTGTACATCTGCTTTGTTCAAGTTTCTGCCTTGAAGGATTAAGGATTCTACTCTTCTCATCTGTCTCTTCTATAATAACTTACTAAGCCATTGGCTGATTTTAACAAAATCTGGAAAACCAATAGATTTTCCAGAAGCATCAGGAAGATGAGCAGGTGTTCTGGAGGAAGAAGGAGAGAGACTATCTAACACCCTCATGGGGGCAGAGGGATTCAGCAGGTGAAGTGTGCAACTTGGCAGCAACCAGCTGTGCTGGCACCACATGTGTAGCTGACACAGCCTTCGTTGTGCCTCGTTTGGGTTGTTTTGGGGGTTAGGTTGGTTTTTGTTTGTTTGGTTGGTTGTTTTTTAATGAGCAGTGCAACCAAACTGATTGAAATAAGCAGCCAGCATCTGCTCGAGATACTGTATGCTTGTAACAGCCTTAGGATTAATTTATTAATCTTAACAGATTAACTCTGTCTTACAGAATACATTTGGGAAATCTAGAAATTGTCTCTCAGACTCCAGTGTTTTCTCTCTCACCCTCTTGCTCAAAATGCTTCAAGAGCTAGCAGGCTTTACACATTGTCATAGACTGAAAAGAGCCAAAACTGGGTTTGAGTTTAGGCCTTCAAAAGAGTGTCGCCGGTCGGCTGAGGCAAGCCGAGCACGGGGACGAGTCCTTCCCTATCCCCGAACCCCTCTCCTCCAGGAGAGAAAAGGGTTCAAAAGCAGAGATACGAAAAGGAAAAATAAAAGATTTTGTGAGACCTCTGAACGTTTGGAAAACTGAAACAAACTTTTATTAAAACTAGAACAATATATATAACATGCAGGGAAAAACCAATGCAAAATCTGAGAGTCTGTGCAGGATGGAAAGGTGAGGGTTTTAAACACGAGAACAGAGACAAAGGGGGACGGTGCCACGTGCAGTCTGGAAATGGTACCGGCCACGTGTGCGCCCTCGTGGAGCGAACAAAGGAAACCGCGGCTGTTATGAACGCCGGGCTGAAATGTGGAAATCGCTGTCCCTACCGGATCCTCGTTGTTGTGGCAGGCAGAGAGGATATCAAAGCAGCAGGCAAAGAGGGTAAAGCCTTACGGCAGCAGAAAAGCCTCCAGGCGAGCAGTCTGTCCCAGGCGGCGTGGCGGGGGCTGCCCCGGTGCACAGTCCACTCCAGCAGCCTGCAAGGTCCCCGGAGCCGAGCCGCAGGGTTTGGAGAAAAGCCTTTTCCCCGGAGCGAAGCTGCAGTGTCTGGAGTGACTCCCGCAGAGCGGAGCCGGGGGTGTCCGGAAAAACTGAGAAACCGCGAACAAGCCGCGAATGCCCCCGAAGCCGTCCGGAGAAGCAGCCCCGCAAGTCCCGACTAGCCCCGGAAGTCCCGAGTAGCCCCGGAAGTCCCCGAGCCGCCTGAGCCCGCAGCTTCTTAAAGGGGCAGTACCCTCTCGAGAAACTTTCTCATCCAATGAGATGCTGCAAATCATAACATGGAAGGGAATAATTCAATTGATAAGCCTTCAAGCAGGTTTTTTTCTTCAACCTGCCACAAAGAGCCAAACTGGCTCCAAAACCCACATGAGAATGAAGGCTCAGGATTCAGTTTTCCTCAGGGCCTTTAGATCTCACCTGAAAGGGGATTTCTCAGCTCCTGAGGGAGAGAAGGTAACAGTGGAAGGCATCAAGAAACAGGGCAGCATATGGCTGTGGAAAGAATGGTATTACAGAGTGATCTGAAAGCACCAGAAACCAATAAATATCTCCCAAGTATGTGAATAGTACAGGTAATTATGGAAGAGGAACATTCTTGCATAGACTTGAGTTTACCTAGGACAACAGGATCACAAAAAGGAACATGCAAAGCAGCCACTGCCATACAACCACCTTTCAGAGAAAGCAGAGTCCAAATCTCAGCAGTCATAAAGTGGACAAGTTATTACCACTAATCAGAGAAAACTGCCGTTCAGTATTTTATGCAAAGTCCAAAAGCTGGAAAATCATACTGCTTTCTCCTAGTTTTTTGTGGTGCTATCTCTGTTTTGTAATCACACCTCCTAGTTCCCGGGTTTTCATTTTAACAGCTTTTAAAATATTACAGACCCCAAAGTAACTTGTTTCCTCAGGTGAGCTTTCTCAGAATTGACTCATGCTGGAAACTATATTTTATATACTTTCTACTGCTTGGGAAGCTAAAACTATAATTAACTTTGGTAATTAGAGTTAGAATATTGCAATAATTCTTCTCCCAGAACTACATTTGCCATGAAGTTATTAATCTTTGAGGTCTATTCTTGCATGAGCCAATTAATACGTTGACAACATTGTGATGCTCTGCAAATAGTCTTAAAAAATGAAGCCCTGAAACACTGCAGTCCCAAGGATTCATGAACAACATCCTGGATATCAAGTTTTAATAATAGCAGAGAGTGCATTTGGAATTTTTGCATGAATACTAATGAGTTAAGTGCCAGGTTCAGACCTCAATGGAGTAACGAGGGGAAGAACCTAGCAGTAAAGCTTTTAACTTTATTACTTTATTGCAGTCGTATTCTCTGGAGGCTCTGCAGGTTTACAAGAGAGGGTTTCCACATGAACAGCCCGGCACTAACTCCCATCTAACCCAACAATAGTCCTACACTGCAGATGCAAGGAAAGGCTGTTCAGAACGCCCTTGGCAGAAGCTGAGCCTCTGCTGACACTGTAGTGACAACTGGATTGTCATCCTGGACTGCAGGAGGAGCAAAACAAAGCCAGTGCAGAGGGATTCTGAACTTTCTATAAGGAACACACAAATACGTTTGGCTGAGTTGTTTCAAAATTTAAACTGGGCTGGAGTTCTGAGCCAAAATCCATTTGCAGCTTTACAAAAGTTGTCTTTAGAAGATAAATCCTTCCTTTGCAGAATATTTTTATAAAAACTGGCTCTGCCAGAGTTTCTGAAATTCACAACAGCCAGCTTTAAGCACGTCTCAGTCCAGAGAGAATACTTTCCTGCACAGTATGGAGTCATCATAACAAAGACCACTCCACACTTGCTATCTCTGACATCTCTTTTTTGTATTTAAACTTCTTTTTAATTTCTCCAGAAAGTTGTTGTTGTTGTTGTTTGGTTTTTTTCACCTAGAATCAATGGAACAGGGAACAGAACAATAGCCTCTTTTTTTAGCATGGCTCACAGATTATCACATTACATGACAGGAATCCCATCTCTTTCCCTTCTTACCCATGCTTTGTATTTGTTAGAGTTGTGAGAAACTACAAGCAAAAAGTGATCCTTTCTAGCATCTGAACAGAAATCTTCAAACTTCCATTTGAGTTTCAGGTGGAAATGACATCCAGATTTTGAGTAGGAAGTTCGGGAAGTAGGAAAATAAAACCAATTTAAAGGCATCTTTAGCAGAAGCAGTAGAGATTGTGTCTGCATAATTAAAGCAGGTTTACTTATCCAGCATGTTCTCAGAAAATAGTTTGTATTAATTTAATGAAGTCTGTTTAAATTTAAAAAGTTTTTAAAATTTTAATCCACTTTAATTCAGACATCCAGGTCTTCATACTAAACCCATTCTTTAGAAAGAAAAGTATGCCATGAGGGGTTCAAGGCTTCTCACAGGATTAGGAAAAAATACATTTGTGATGAGGATGAGCCAAATAGAGTCTGTGCTGCCTGACAGGAGAAAGCAGAGAGAGGGTATGAGCCTGGAGTCTGTCTTGTTGCAGGTGCCAAAGCTGCCACAGGGGCATTGGAGGTGCAGCATCGCAGCCTGCCAGGTGAACCACCGTGCCATTGGCGGCTTCTGCACAGCACGCTCTGTTTGCCCCACTCCCAGCTGGGAGGAAGCCTGGCTTTGCAAGTCTTTGGCATAAGAAATGCTGTTAGAGAACCATGGCTGTTTTGTAACCTACCCTAGGAACATTTGAGTGCCTATTTAACTTGTGTCTGAAGCCATCTGTGGTCTTCTGCTTCCATGAGACAGATCTCAAAAGGAATAAAACTCCACAGTACAAAGGCCAAGTGCAGCTAGCTATCAATGTCCTAACACCACAGAATTTTTCTGGAAAAGTTATATATTTGGAGAATAAAGAACTTTCTGATGTTTTGAGGTATCGGAGGTGAAAAACCTGGGGATATCCGTATGTGCAAATGAATAAGCCACTAGTAGCACTGCTGTTTTTCTGAAAACTTGGATTGACATGCCATTTACAAAAGAGGTATCATTGCCAGATGGTTACATATTAATTTGATCTTTCAAAATATAAAAAAGTATACTCCTTGGATGCCTGTCATAAATTATTGTGTCTTTTAATGCAGCTTCTGGAATAAACAGATGTTTTGGTTTCTGTTATTATATTGTTTGCCATTTTAATATGATGGAACAGATGTCCCAGAAAAAATAATAATCAGACTTATTTAAATACAAGTTTCTGGAAAAGAAAACTTATAGGTTATTTTGAAAGTGAAAATACTTATAAAAAATATTTTCACTACATACACTGCTTCATTTTGCCCCCTTAAAAATCAGTTTTGTCAAAACCATATTGTCCTGGTTTCAGCTGGTATAAAACTGGGTTTTTTCAATAGCAGCTAGAGTAGTGCTGTGTTTTGTGTTCAGAGTGGGAACTGGTATCAGAATGCTGATAGTACACTGACATTTCCAGTTGTTGCTAGGATATCAAGGACTTCTCAACTTCCCACGTGTTGCTAGTGTGCAGGTGCACGAGAAGCCAGGAGGGAGCGTAGCCAGAGCAACAGACCAAAACCAGCCAATGGAATATTCCATATCATGCAACATCATACTCAGTATATAGATGAGGGCTGGCCAGGAAGCTGGGGCTCTTCCAGGATTTTCATTTTGGCATTTTCTCTCCTCCAGGATCACTAGCCAGGAATGGGCTGGTCCGTGGTCCGTGGGCAATTGCATTGTGCATCACTTGTTTGTACATTCTCTTATTACTAGCATTATAATTATTTTTTTATTTTATTTCAATTACTAAGTTGATTTTATCCCAACCTACGAGTCTTCTTTACCTTTACCCCTTCAGTTGTCTCCTCCATTCCCCAGGGTGTAGGAAGGGTGACCAAGCAGTAGCATGGTGTTTGCTGCCAGTTGGGTTCAAACCACAACAAGTATAAACCCCACGCAAATTAGAAAGCACACACAAAGCTACTAATAACCTCCAGCATGTATGTTTTTGCAAATGAAAGCTTTGTCTCTGAAACTGCTCCCAATCTCAAGAAATGCAGTTGTACACATGCTATTTCTGAAACCACTTGTGCGAAGCCTTATTCATCTCTACCAGGAAATTGCCCAGTAAGTACCTGGAAAACAAAATCTGGAGTGGAAGGCAGACAGTGCCCTAAATGGTTCCAGTGAAATTTTATCTGTTTGTATGAGGGCGATATGAAATCGGACATCCTTTCACTGTTAGCATAGGTTTTCAAGTGACAAGCCTTAAAGGCTAGTCAGAAACAAAGTGACCGTCATAATCTCATGACTGCACAGTCCAGCCTGCACTTTGTTTGGATTAATTTTTGCAGGCAGTTGAGGCTAACTTGAACTGAGTCTGAGATCTTCAATTTTCTACCCCAAAGACACAACACTCTGATGGCACAGGCCCAACAATGATTTCTTGCACTCTGAGCCTCATTGGAAACTATTAACTGACTATGTTTCACATAAGTAGCACAGAAATTAGCCAGAAATTGGCTAGAAATTAGGACTAGACACTTTTGTTTTGGTTTCTTTAATTATTTTTCTCATTTTCATCAAACTTGCTTAAAGCAAAGATGTTCAGAGAAAGTGATACCCGTTCTCCACTATTAGTACCAGCAGTTGCTGTCGAATACCAGTTTCACCAAGCAGCTATAGAGAACTTCCAGAATGCAAAGTGTCAGGACAGGGTATGCTAGAAACCACAATTTTTTGACTAAATTTGGTTCCACTAGAAAGCTCCAGTCATTGGCTGATAACAAGAGTAAAAGTTTTAGGTAGATATATATGTAAGTGCTACGAGTACAGCAGAGCAATAGCCAGCCTGATCATACCACCTGACAAAAATCTTCATTTATAGTCCACACGGTTTGGTAGCTTTAGGAAATAATATTATGCACATTTGGAGAACTCTTTGTTTTCAGAGCATGTAACATTGAAACAAAAACAAAACAACAAAACCAAAACAAGCTGACCTCCACACAACATCTGAGTGGTAGAAGACAGCTTGGGACACTTGGAATTACTTGTCATTTAATATTTTGTTGAATAGCTGCTTTCCTCCTTTGATCTGCTGGTGTCTCCAGATGGTTAAAGCATTGCCATTCATGTGTTTTTCTCAGGAGTGCCTGCAAACAAAGATTATACTTCAATTTGTTAATTGTTCAAGTCCTGCAAGTAGGACTGTCATGGGCTAAAGCTGTTTTGTGCTGCTGTGGACACAAGCTGTAAAAGCTGACAGCACGACACTGAAAAAAGTTGTTATATAGAGGCCTCCAAGATCCTTTGCCACAATAATGTCAAACAAATTTAAGAAAGTAAAAATAAGGACTTCCAAATATCTCTTATGGAGAAGCTGTGTCTACTGTTAATATCTGTATCTACCGTTTAGAATGACCTTCAGTAAAGCTGTTCAGTAAGTAACTCATGCTCACCCCACTCACATTTTTCCTAAAACCTTACATTTCAGTGTCAGTTGTAGTGTTACAGATAGTGGTTATCCAAGTCTGAAACAGTAAACCAAACTGTTATAATTCACTCTGTAGATACCTTCCAAAGAGGAACGTGGATGTTCCATTTCTTTAATTAACAGGAAGCAACTATTTACATCGTCCAGGCAGCTAGGCTGTCTCATCCCGAGCTAAGGGGAAGGAAAGGGATAGAAAGGAACTTTATAAAAATAAAAATGCTCAAAAGAATGCAGAATTCACTCTGATATTCTCCTGACATGCCTTAAATCCAAAAACAGATTGCAGAGACTATGTAAAGACACAAACCCTGGGGCATGCAAATTTTTAAGCCATGCCAAGAGACCACTTGCAATGAATGGCAGAATATCACAGTTGAAATTCTGCAGTATGGCTATTACAAAGCCATAGCTGTTATTTTGCTATCCCATTTTTAATTCTGAATAACCTGACCTGTGGAAAAATTCACTTTTGCAAAGAAACTTTGGGCAAAGCCTCATACACCCTAAATCCGATCAAACAAGCCTGTGCTGTAGGCAAGTACTATGGTAACGCACAGTAAGTAATATGCAAACTCTCTTTTAAATATAGCCTAAGGGGTTGAAAGAAAACTGTACGTTGCCTAAATTATGCAAGATTCATTAGCATAGGAAAATTGACATTTTTCATGTCTTAAAGCAGTCATAATTTCTGCTGAGTATTACCTGGCACACTAGAGTCCCTTATCCATGCATAATTCAGACCAGCCGTAAGGATGCTAGATAAGGCATGAAAGCCTTGCATAAACTAAAGCCAAGGAGTTTGAAGTTGGTATGTTACGTGCAGACACATACCTGCCGTTCAGACTAGGAGCTGGAGTGCTACTGCTGCTCTGCTGAGCACAGGTCTAGCCCAATATGCAGGGACATGTTAAATAATCCCACCTTCTCCACCCTTGTCCCCATTTCCACTACAGTCGCACTTAAATACTGCTGCCTGTCCCCAACCTCCTGATATTTCCCTGCCACCCTGCCTCCCAATTTGACCCTGCCACCACCCTTAGCCTGCTCTAAAGGAGAAATGTTCTCCTCCAGGACAGAGTAGGGGGTTGTGCTGCCACTCCAGGCTGATTTAAGTGAGTCTGGCAGAGAGCTGTGTCTCTGCTTGGGAGAAAAAGAGACTGCCTGAAGACAGAGCTCTCCTCATATTTTCTGCCCACTTTGCCTTCCTGCTCAGAGAAACAGGCTGGTAACTTGGATGTCCCCGGCCTTTCATTGTAACTACACTGGCACTGTTAGACCACAGCCTGGAGAAAGGTTACATGACATCATCTCAGAATGTATGGGGAGATTTGAAAGACAGACAATCACATGAGGAATGAATATGCAATAACAGAAAGCACTAGAGGAGATTAAAATAAAGTAAATAAAGGCCAGAAATTTCTAAGACATCTACGCATGTCCATTAAAAAGCTGAATTCCTACATGGCAGAATGTAATATATTACTTTAAAAATACCGAACAAACCCAGCAGTACCAGCTTCCTCTCTGGCAGAAAGTTATTGAGCTGTTAACTAGAAATAAGAGGTAAAACGACTTCCTGGAAGCAGGAACTTAACTAGTCAGATCATAAATTCCCCAGATATCAACCTCTCACCTGGCAGCCTAAGCTCAATTGCATGTAAATTCATAAAGAACAGATATAATCCAGGTTTTCTGGACTCAAAGAAAAAAATGTCCTGATCACTTCTCTATCATCACCCAGAACTGAGATGCTTCCCAATTCCTGCAAGATGTTCCAACATTGTAAAACCAGACGCAAAGCACAGGCTTTACTGATACTCGTTGTTTATGGGAAGGATACATACATATATAAGGATATACATAAATATATATATACCTATACACATGCATATACATACTTGCAAAAACACACAAAGCACACACACATGCACACATTCATGTTAAAATATGATCCTCAGTCTTACAACATGGTCATATAGAAATGGATCACCTTTATAGAGGTGATTGGCCACCACTTTGCTGATTCAACACAACCACCCTTCCCATCACAGTCCTTCCTACCCATTCCTCTAGTAACTCAAAGGCATTGCTACCCAGCAACCTATCCTTTACATCACCTCTGCAATATCAGGAAAGCGCGACTTCATTTTGTAAACAAAATGTGAGGAATGTTAATAACAGGGAGTCTATGTCAACCAAGCCTCCCTTCTCCTAGAGCGAAGTCCTAATGTTCCCAAGTCCTTCTCTGCTCTAGCAGAGAAGCCATCCAAATTAATTTTAAATAACTAGGTGGTAAGCAAGTTTATATATGACCCACAGAAAGATGAAAGGATGAGACAGATTTTAACAATTAAAGTCTATGACCCTTTCAAGGAAAATCTCCTCCTACTTTCTGTGTATTTGTATGCAATAGAGAAGGGATTTTGCCAGGAGTTTTGAAATGGAAATATGAATTCAAGCTTAACAGCAAAACTACAGAACCTCGGATACCAGCTCATTATTTAACAAGCATCCTAGCACAAAAGTCCCAAGTCTGCCAACAATCAGCTGCAGGCATCCTTACTGCAATCAGTTTGCTTGAAAGTACCTCCTGGCATTTTTTCAAGGTCTTCAGGCAAAAATCCAGCTCATTGTGGTATGCACATTGCACTGAAAATTATTTTTCCCAGGTTCCATTGAGGCCCCTTGGCACTGTTTAATTAAATCAAATATGCTTGAGTTCGTATTTGGTGTAAATAATCAACTACCAAAAAAATAAATAAGTAACATCAGTGCTACCACGTATCGTATATGAAATGTTGGCACAGAAATTACTTCAGTTCCTGAGACAAATGTAAAACGTGAGCAAGTATAGCAACGACATTTTCCCTCCTCATCATTAGACAAAAACTCCGTGGAGGTAAGAAGTCATTTTAAAATGCTGATTTAGAGACAGCCTCTTTGGAGTCACTTAGCTGCAGAACCATTTCAGAAACATAAGTAAAAAACTGGCTTATCAGTTACGCATCTCTATTATTATGTATCTCTATGACCTGAGTTTAGCTAGGAAGGGGTTAATTTCCACAGCCAGGGTAGCCAGACCAAACCAGCCAATGGGCTATTCAATACCATACTGATGTCATGCCCAGTACATATACGGGGGGTTGTCCCTGGGAGGTGGGGCAGTTTTTTCAGACAGTGGTTTAATATTCTTCTCTCCAGTAAGAATGCAAAGCACGCAGCTGTGTTAACAGCTCCTGGTATGTGCATTCAGATTATGTATGAGTTTCTCCCTCCACAAGTGTGCACACACGCACGAGAGACACACACACATAGACACATACTTCCTTGAAACTTACTACAGCTTGGAAAAAAAAATCCAAGCAGATGACTCCTGATTCTTCAGGACACACCAACTGCTGGATGGGGACATTATACTAAAAAATAAAACAGCATAGTTGATAAATCATTTCTACTGGGAACATTTCCTACTGAATTTTCTTCTACCAGCATTAGTACCCCAGGTAGCATATATATAGTCTTTTTTTGGTTCAGAAAACATGCTAGGATTTTTCACAAAACACTCAAGAACCATATAAATGTTGTTTTCAAGAGAGAGACCGTAGAAAAAAGACACATAATGTACTCACATTAATTACTAATTGCTCACTCCATTGAATGCACTGTCTAGAGACTTAGGTATCAGAATCAAAGTCTCCACTCACCAGTTTGAACACATTCCCAAAATCACACTAACATTGTATAAAATGAAGAGCATGGCAAGCAAATAGATCACGTTGTAGTTAAAAGTCAGGGACCATTTCAGTGGCACAGAGTGTACAAAGACAAAAACCATCACTTCTCAAACTGATTTATGATGTGGAAGCCAAATGGCCATATTAACCATTCAAGTGAAACAAACTAGAAAAATGTACAGATTAAGTAATCAATTTCTCAGTTTACAGACCTTAGAATCTATTTTGCCTACCCCACTCATGGTTAAGTACAAGCCTGGAAAAACTGCTCACAAGCTCCTCCCAAAATTCAGATATTATGTGCACATAAAAGTGGAACTTGAGAATTTTGGCGTCAAAAAGTAAGATATCTATAGGCCTGTAAATCATATAATAGCAGAAGTGGAGCAAAAGTTTCCTTTATAACAGGGTATGACTCACACGCTTGTCTGTACCGTCTTACTTTAGGCAGTGATTAATTTAATATTCAGTTGAGAAGGCATGAGTTTGGATTCATTCAGACAAGGTGTCGCCAGTTGGCTAAGACAAGCCAATCACGGGGACGTGCCCTTTCCTATCCCTGAACCCCTCTCCTCCGGGAGAGAAAAGGGTTCAAAAGCAGAGATACGAAAAGGAAAAGAAAGATTTTGTGAGACCTCTGAACGTTTGGAAAACTGAAACAAACTTTATTAAAACTAGAACAAAATATATAATATGCAGGGAAAAACCAATGCAAAATCTAAGGATTTGTACAGGATGGAAAGGCGAGGGTTAAATGCGAGTAAGAGAGAAAGGGGACGGTGCCACGTGGAGTCCAAAAATGGCACTGGCCACGTGTGCGCTTTCGTGGAGTGAACAAAGGGAAACCGCGGCTGTTACAAACGCGGGGCTCCAACGTGCAAAGCGCTGTTCCTACCAGTTTTCGTCGTGCAGTTTGTAGAAGCGAAGCAGCAAGAAGCGGCAGCGCTGGCGGCAGAGAGGGTTCGGCGTTACAGCAGCAGGCAAAGAGCAGCCTCCAGGCGCGGGTCTCCAAGCGGCGCGAGCAGTCTGTCCCAGGCGGCGCGGCGGGGGCTTCCCCAGCGCACAGTCTCGCTCCACTCCGGCAGCCTCCGGGGGAGCCGTAGCCACAAGTCTGGAGAAAGCCTCTTCCCGGAGCGAAGCTGCAAGGTTTTGCAGCGCCTCTCGGAGAGCAGAGCCGGGAGTGTCCGGAGAGTGGAAAGACGCGAAAAGCCCCGAAAGAAGCCAAAAAACCAAAAAGCTGCGAAAGCCCCCTGAGCCCGCGGCTCTTAAAGGCACAGTACGCTCGCGAGAAACTTTCTCAGCCAATGAGATGTGCGATCGTAGCATGGAAGGGAATAGCTAATTGGTCAGTTTAAAACAAAAGCCTTCGAGCAGTTTTTTTTTCCTTCAAACTGCCACACAAGGGAAACTGTGTATTATATATATATATATATTTTTTTTTTTTTTTTTTTTTTTTTTATGTTAGCTCTCTATGTCTTCCTTGCAATTGTTTTACCTGTGGAACACTTAGTCTCTGACCATTGTCAGGTTGTACACCTCACTTCTTTGAACTTTGGGGATGAGATAGTTTCTTTTTCCAGAAGATATTCAGCTATTCTGAAAAGAACCCTATTGCAGTCGGGAGGAAATATACTGCAGGGAGGAAAGAAAAGGTGATAAATTTGTCAATTTTTATCTTCTTTTTTTCCTTTGTTCACCTACTTACAAAGTAAAAGCAACTCAGACTGAAACACCTCCCCTCTCCTTTCAGAACGAATGCAATGCAAACAGCAAACTAAGATCCAGTTACTACAAGCACTAACTAGCCTTCCTTGAACTATTCCCAACAATGATTTCAAGTCCGTGCATAAATGCGTGCAGTAACTGTGGAGTTCTAGTTTGCAGAAGAAGTCTCCTAAGTGTAAATACGTAGCCATAATGCACAGTGTGCTACTGCTAGCTGTTAAATGATATTGCTTTGGGTATTGCTTTCACTCCTTTATGCGTTTTCTCTGGTTTGGGAAAACACATGCTTTAGGAAAATCTCGGTCTCATGTAATTCAAGATCGCTTGTTGTCACAGTACGACTTCTTCGTCCTCAAAAACCGATTCATAACTATGCACCAACAAAAGCAATACTGCTACTTCAAAATGATATACAGCCTCGTTTTAATTGAGGTATTCTCATAAACAAAGCTTCACTTACACAAATCTTCTGAACAAAGAGCTTCAATGGTAATTGTAACACGGCATGCAAGAATAGTAGAAAGATGAAAAGAGACAAATTAAAACAGAAGTTCAACATGATAAATTATTCCATTAAATCCTGCCATGAATCATGACCTTAACCTTTTTAAAAAATTTAATGCCCATGTGGAACAGAATATAAATATTTTACAGTACGGTGTATCTGAACTTCAAAATGAATTAAAGTTTTCCAGAATTTCTTGAAGTATTTTTTTTCAACACAGAAGTAGCAGCAAACTTTGGATGAGAATCTGGAATAGAAAAACTCTTTTGAATCTAGGAGAGACATAAAAGCACTGGATTCCCTGTATGTGTGTATGTGTGTGTATATCTGCTAGCATCCTTCTTCAGCAAAAGGATGAATGTTAACCCTGATCCCTTCACGGCATGGTTTAAAAATTCAGGTCCAAATCACAGGAGATAGACCACCAGAAACTTTTCTTTGTCCACCACAGGCTACTGTTCAGCTTGCTTCTTTTAAGCTATGGGTAAAGATGAGTTTTAGAAGTAGGAGCAGCTTATGAAGAGGTCGCAATCCTCTTTCAGTTGCTTATAACTGAGAAACTATTGATTTGTCAAATCAATACATTTAATGGCTTGTAAGTGCACTTTCTAACCCATTTAATTAAGAATTAATATAGTTTGGAAATCTAAAACAATTGTTCAAGCCAAGCAGGTACATCTAACCACACACATACTCACCAATGTGGGTGAGAGCAGTTTGCCCAGCATACCTGAGGACAGTAACTTTCAGCCAGAATGGACATGTGAGGACTCTGTCACTGGAAGAGGGAGTCTGACTTCATCTTACGTAGTGGAAGATGAAGCAGGAAGTCTTTTGTCAGACTAGCTCCAAATTGATGGTCCCGCTGAGCTCTCAACAGAAAAACTGCAGTTTGGCTGGACAATCTCTCCCTTGTCGATTCTTTTTTCACCCACCCTCAAGGGGGAAAAGAAAAAAAAAGGAACTTAAGTTCATAACCAAGGGAAACTAGAGTAATGCAGAATTTTGCTTTTACCTATTATTAAAAGGCATTTATCAATAAGACTGTAAATCAACCTGATATACAAAAGTATTCCCTGTGTACAAATAAATAAGGGAAATAAGTTCACTTTATTTCTGTAGGAAGATGAGTCTAGAAAGTAGGATAACAACTCTAGTTTGCTGACAGCAGATAACCTGATATGAGCAGGAGATGGCAGAAAATGTCTCTACCAGGTATCTCCGTGCTAAGTAGAAAGCCTTCAGCTAGAATAAACTCTCACAATAACTCTAAGCAGAAGTTTGCTCCCAGAGTTTATATTCTCTAGTGAAAATACGCAAATCTGTGTGTGTGTGTGTGATTGTGTGTGTGTGAGGGAAGGGCATGCGTTTCTCAAGTAAAGGATAACGTACAGCGTACTGACTAGTTTGAAAGGTCTGCAAAGTAGCATGTTTAACAAAATCATGGTCACGTAAGAGGAGAACGACTTGCAGAAAACACCTTATTATTTACACTGTAATTTTTCCAGGAATCGGGTAGTCATTTTATAACAAATGTTACCTATAAAATGTGTTCTTGATGATTAGGAGAAGTGATGTGATTTCTGCATAAGATTGAACTCTACACTGTTAAAAGATGGTAAGGACAGAATCTGACTTATTTTTTTATATTGCTTTTATTATCAACAAGGATAAAAAGGCATTCTCTTCGGAAATCTACATTTCAATCCTTCTTTTCAAGGTTTGGCATTGATGGGATAGATTTGATTATTTTTGTGAGTATTTTTAATTTTTTTACTGATCCATTTCATATACTGGTGATGATTCTCCAAATCAATTTTTTAATCAAAATCTGTGTCTATTGTTAGACAGGTAGAAGACTAAAAGCTATGTGGGTTTGTTTGGTTTTCTTTTTCTGCTAGCACATATTTTGTTGTTGAGAGTGCATCATGTAATTGGTTTTTTTTGTTCTGTTTGAGGATTTATACAAGACAGGAGATAATATTCCCAAACAGCATCTAACAAAGTCTAGTTACTCACCTTCTATTAACGTTATGTGTTCCCAGGCAATTTCTGGCACTTAGTAGAACTCTTCCTTGAGAAGAGGTGGTGGAAATGAACAAAGCTCGCTCAAGGAAGCCTTGAGCCTTCTTTTGGAGTAAAAGATTTATGCCAACCTAACTTGATATCACAAAAAGTTTTTCTCTCCTCTTCCTTATCCAGAACAGGGTTTAGAGCACACCGTGGTGAGTCAGCTTCAGATTTTTCTTTTAATCAGTTTTGAAGTACACATTTAAATGCTAGTGGTTCGTGTGTTGCTGAGGGCTCCAAACTTTTGGCTATTGAATGTAACTATGAAAAACTGGCTGAGGGTAACAGACACATCACTGATTTGCAAACACTGACTTAGCTGCTTAATGCATTTGACTCCAGGACAACAAACGTAGCTGTTAATTTCCTGAGAAGAGATACACCTTTGTCCAGGTTTGAGCTAAGCCCTTAAGCTCTTAGTAGCATGGACCTGAAGACTCAACATATTTAGGTTCCACTCTTGCTTCTAATAAGTCCTTTCAAAGCCACTCTTCTTTCTGTATACATTTTAGATTGCCTTTCCTGGGGACTGCTGAGGCTCAGTGCTGTAGTGCCTCATTCTATATCCCCTTTGTGGTCTAAATGGATTTTCAGTGCTTGGATCCTTTGCTACAATGAAAATCATTAGAAGCTAGTTCTCATTTTCAGTGAGACATTCTCATTATTAACTACCCGATTAGGCTTTTGAAAACCCTGCCTGACATCTTCATACATGTTTGGAAAGCTAAATTACTTAAAAATTTGGCTCTTGGCCCTAATTTTCTTGATGTTTAATTTTGGAAGAGAAATAAGCACAAAGTTCAAGAAAGATCAGATACAGTCAAAGCTTCTTCCCTATATTAATATCCGTACTCTCTTTGGTACCTCATATCACTTATTTCAGTGCTTCAGAAAATTCAAGAAATTCAGTGTAAATAAGATAAATCATTGTGTTCCTTTCTGTGTTGTTCTAACATCATATCCCATTAAATTTAATCATAGAATCGTTTAGGTTGGAAAGGACATTTAAGATCATCAAGTCCAAACATTAACCCAGAACAGCCAAGTCTACCATTAAGCCATGTTCCTCAGCACCACACCTACATAGCTTTTAAATACCTCTAGAGCTGACAACTCCACCACTTCCCTGGGCAGCGTGTTCCAATGCTTGACAACCCTTTTGGTGAAGAAGTTTTTCCTAACATCCAGCCTAAACCTCCCCTGGTGCAACCTGAGGCCATTTCCTCTCGTCCTATTGCTTGTTACCTGGGAAAAGAGACTGACCACTTCACTATGACCTCCTTTCAGGTAGTTGTATAGAGCGATAAGGTCTCCCCTCAGCCTTCTTTTCTCCAGGCTGAACAATCCCAGTTCCCTCAGCTGCTCCTCATAACACTTGTGCTCTAGAACATTCACCATGTTTGGTGCCATTCTCTGGACACACTCCAGCGCTCTTGTGAGAAAGGAACCACAGCATCTTACCTCCAGATAAGGCATAAAATTAAGACCCTTCTTTGATAAAGAAGGCTTACTGTATGAAGTTGGAATCCTATCAAACTTGTAGTCGATACTTTTTCATATATGTTAAAAGAAAATGTGCAGTGTTGTACTAACCAAACTGAGTAAATAATGGAAATTCCTCCTTCCATGCTCTAAAGGCAGTTTCTGTACTGTTGCAGAAATAAGGTAAGTGAATTTGTATAGGGTTCCTCATGGCAATTCTTCCTCACAGCCTGTTTTCACTCTTTTAGTCACTGCAAAAATAGTGTGCAAAAATTTTAAAAATTGTTACCTAATTAGCTGATATATTTCTGAAATTTATTCTGTTTTTATTGCCCTAATCAGTAAATCAAACAGATGGAGAAAGTTTATTTGGAGACGTATGTTTAATTAAAGTAACCTTGATAGTCACGGTTCATCACAAGTTGAATTCACAATAGAAAAGACATTTATTATCTCTAGCAGCCTTTGGAAAGAATTAGATTTGTGGGGCTGAGGCATAACAATGTGTTCACCAGCAGAGTATATCCCAGTCTAAAAGGAGGTTGATCTGGAAAAGCTGCAATTCAGAAACTCTGTTCTTCCTTAGGATAGGGTGGTGTAGCAGTGCAGACTGCTGACAGCTTGGACAGAGCTTGCACAAAAGACAGAAGCCTGCACAAGCACCTGATAAGGAGCAGGTCAGTGCCTCAGGGCTGTCTGGTGCCTCGGAGTCTGGGCTCCCTTGGCTGCCTCCTGTCTGTGCTGACTGGTTGCAGTGCCCACGGCTCACACTGGACCAGGGTATAAAGGAGCCCTGGGGAGAACCTGATGGGAGTCGGTCCTCTTTGGAGCAGCAGGTAGTGCAGTCAGGGACTCTGCCCTTGGATCGGGATGCTGTCCGGGCGTATTGCCTGGGATTGAGTGACACTCACCTTGGCGTGGGTGAGTGACCCTTTTGGTATCCTTAACTGGGAGAATCTCCTTTGTATGGGTGAGGTGAGCGCACTGTGGTTCATCTTCCTTAGAGAGTGTGCTTTGGTGTCCAGAAGCCTGTTGTGCAGTAACATATTCCCAATGGACTTCTGATCCCATCATTAATTTTGGTCAGTCGGAGTGCCGGGAAAGTTTGATTGCAATAAATCCCATTTTCAGATAGCTGCTGCTGTCTGTTTTGTGGGTGCCTCCACGACAGGTTGAACCACATACAGGAATTGTAGTGACCTGATATTTTTCCATCTGTTTTTCCATCATTTGAAATATGTTTTGATGTTTCTAATCTGGATTTAGTTTAGCTGAAAAAACTAAAAGCTTTCCAGCTAACTGCAGTTCTATATGATAGTAAATATCCATCATTCAAGTCTGATTTCAAAACTGCAAATTCCTGTTTAAAGATTGTGGAGTCAAAATTTAAGGAAATTGGAAAAGCAGCCTGAGTGGCTTGGTGCACATCTGGGATGCACTTGCTTAACTTCTTTTTTTAACCTGAAATATTGAGAAAATAGAAATGTCACATTTTTTGTTTAAAGTTCAGATATTAATAATCCCAGAAGCTGTGGCTTTAGGGAAATATTACCAGGTTCACAATACAGTCATGAGAAGTGGCAGCATTGGAACTGTGAATGTGGGTGCACCCAAAACAAAAAAGTCAGGAAGCACACAGCTTCAATGCCAGGCAGTGTTCCAGGGTGTTCCATTCTCAATGTTCTTAGGAAACAAAGCAACAAAACAAATTCTGATCAGCTTTCTTTTACAATGTTCACATTTTCAGCAGAATTTGCTCAATTAAATACCTCTTGATTGATAAAAATTAATCAAAAACATTATTAAAACAAATATCAGTAACATAAATAGCGGCCTTCGGAGAGGGCTTTAATGACACCACATAGTGGACACAAATTTCAGTCTTATACTGTTCCAGTGCATTTGCAATGTGCAATTGTGAAATTCTGATAAAAACAAAATCCTTTACAGTATTCATAAACTAACAGAGATGAACACGTATACATGCATAAGAAGATCAAGGCTCTTGAACTGAAGCCAGGCTGAAACAACATTTCAAAGAAAGAAGCATAGGAAGCCATCTCTTATATCCTCACAAGGAGAGAATTAAGAGCACAGAATCTAAATCTCCATCCTGATCTGACTGACAGCACTCATTTAACAAGCAGTCAGTAGGTTTTTCTATTTCAGTGCAATATTTTCATTCTGGTACTTCTTTTGTTATTACTCATGGCATTGGTGTCCTTTATGTCTGTAGCCTATAAAGCTGCATGGTAGAGAGTTTCATCAAAAAGTTCTGTGAAGCCAACAGACTGGCTGACACACAAAGTATTTACTCCTCAAATGAACTGTCACAAAGAAGTGTTTAGTTTTAATAGAGCGTTTACTAAAGGTTAATTGCTATCTGATAAAAATATGTGCTTTAGTGAGCAGGAAGGAAAAATTAACCTGGTCAATTTTCTCTTTATCTAGAAGTTACACAGGTAATAAAATCTTACAATCTTTTTAATATATTAAAACTTTATGAATTTAATGTTAGCACTTGGAAATAAATGGATAATTATTAATTCATTAAACAGGCCTCATAACAATGCTCACTAGGTTTAAATCATATGACATTAATACAGCCGTGACATAGGTAGAACAGTTCCAAGAAAATGCTGATTGAAAGTTGCCAGAACATTTCAGTTGTTTCCATGTGTTTCAGTAATAGCAGAACAAATGAAATGTTTGGAGGTTTTTGACAAGTTTTATGAAGATTGGTCCTGATAAAGTATGTGCTGACTTGAAATTTTGCTGCTCTTCACTGTTATGAATATTTAAGACTTTCCAACTCACAGAGTGCCATCTTGTAAATCAGAAAATGGTACTGGCTTATAACATTTACGATCGTACTCTCTAAGATGCTGACTAAAGGCCTATGGTTTTGCAAAGACTCTGTTTTCCCCGTTCTCACCTCATCAGTAGCAAAACAGTCATCCTTTGGGTAAGAAAATACCAGTTATTTTTCTAGGTATTCCACATTTTTTTTCACCATTTAAAAATAGCCTATCAGACTACTGAGTTATTTTGCAATAGGTTTTGAGCTTCTCTGGGTTTTCCTGAGAGTACTACCTCTTGAAATAGGTGTTTCTCACTGCATAGCAAACCTTTCAGTATTAATGATTCTTGCTCCAGTGAACTGGTGTTCCCATAATTTTATTAGTTCATGGCCAGTTATTTCAACAGGAGATGAGTCTCTGAGATGAACGTGAAAGTTGACCTTCCTTTCTCTCTGAATATCTATTTATTTTCTCTTCCAATGTCTTAGAATAATGGACAGAAATGTTTAAATGTTGTTAGTTAATAATTATGGAAAATAACGGTCTCCTGTGACTTTGTTACTAAGAATTATTAATTTCACAGTGCTATTACAGTGCATATATAAAATACATCCTGGAATACTCAAGCAGCTTCTCAGCTTCTTAGACCTATTCTAACAAGCAGAAGTAGGATTAGAGCTAGTGAAAATTTGAGTCTCCCTTTTTTTGTTCTCCTATTACCTGTTTTCTTCATAAAATGCTTTTCCAGTAAACTGGGAAGAAAAAAAAAAAGGAGAAAAATAAAGTTATTCTCAGTATCCTATGATACACATGTACTTTGTATTTTTGTCCCTTTCTCTCCTCTTTCATACAGTCTCTCCTGTAATCCAGATGAAGACAACTTGCTCTTTTGTGACTGATTCAAGCACACACTCCAAGGTGAGTGGTTACTGCAGACATCTGACTATGTAGTCATGTGAAATGATTGTGTAAATTCTATGGCATGACAAATTAATCACCAGAAAACTTGCAATTAGAAATCATATCAATGACCTGATTTAAACTGAAAGGTAATTATATCATGCCAAACTTCTTCAATGGAGCTGAGCATTGATTCGTCATTGGTAACTTCACCATTTGTGGGTTCATGAAAGCTTCATTCCTTGCTAAGAAAGGAGAAAGAATGAGATGGATATCCCCCTTGCAGGAAGATGGAACTGTGTAAGTAGCTTGTCATTCATATAATTTAATATTGGATGAAGATCTGGTAAAACTTATGAAGTCATGCAAAATGTGATTGATGTACCACAGTAAATGAGGCTGCAAAAGTTCTGCAGATTTCAGTCTTCCTAGATCATAGCAAGTCATACTGCACAGGATGATACTCTGTCTATGATGCACAACAGCCACACAGAAGTGTGAGCTCAGACGTGCAACAAGGGATTGTTTTGTGGCAGTGGCTTGGGTGTTGGTGGAAGAAGACTGCTGAAATATTGTTGCGTAAGCCTTCATCTTGGACCTTTCTCACCTACACTCATGAGAGATGCAGAGCTCTGCTGAATAGGATTGCTACATGCCTGTGCACTTGTTCAGGGCATATTGGCCACTGGAGGGGGTATTGGTGTGTCACTAGCTGCCCTAACACCTCTTCAGAGATGATTCCCGCACCCTGGTGGTCATTCAGACGTGGGAAGAGTTTGGCCTTTCTTCAAGCATGACAAGTGGCTTATACTAAGTACTTCTCAAAGTCGCTGTGTGTCCAATGGTGTGGAGGCCTGAATGGCAGCACTGTAGTCAGCCGGGATGCTCAGCCTCCCATTTGGACAGCACTGGGTGCAGGCAGTGCACAACTTGTAAGAGCAGTGGTTTGGTTAGGACATGCTTTGGACTTTATTCAGCAAAATGGGTCATGTGGGATCTGAAGTTTCCTCTGCCAACCCAGCAACAGATCTGTGGCTTGTCCCAGCTCTGGATAAAAATCCATCTTTAAGTTTAAAGTTTTCATCTAGGAGTGCTGTAACTAATGAAAAGAGGAGGAGAGGCCAGTGAAAGAGATACAGTTCTGTGGAAGAGGTGTACCTGATTCAGACCTTCCTGCCTGGAGTCATGGCATAGATTGGATGCCTTACCATTGCATTAGTACTCCAAATATCTGTTGATTCAGAGGAGCATTACCAGCTTTCAGTTCTCCCAAATGATGGTCATTTTTTAGCCAGCTGCTAATCCTTAGTCATGTAGTAAATTTACTTCATAATAGAGCCTTTTGGTTTCTATAGAGTTCAGATCCTTCGGTAAGAATATCTATGGGATTTTCATAAGTGCTTGCAAAGTATCTTTTTTATTATACCACAAAGATGGTAGAATTAGTCCTATAATGCGTTTATTTGCAGTGAATGGATAGCTGATATCAGTTGGTCCTACCAGGACTAGTGGACGTACACATTGAAATGGCTGAAATTTTTGCAAATATTAAGCATACATTAGTTTCTGTTAATAGCTTTCTGAAAATCAAGCCCTCTAAAATCTTCTTGGTTTGGGATTTTGAACATCAAGGCACTCTAAATTGTTAGTCTCTTCTGAAGATCTTAGCCTCTTGAAAAATAAAGCAGTCAGGAGGAGATGCCAGGAACTCCAAGGAGGGAAAAAGCAAAAAAAGGGAAAAGTGAATTACTAGTTTTTTCTCCATTAAGTATCTTGGGCATTTAGATTTAAAGCAGAACAAATGCGAGTAGCCCAGACAAAAGGCTAACAAACAAGAGAACCTTTATTGTATTTTGAGTAATCTTCATTCCTTTTTCTTTCAAGCAAAAAGTCAAGAAAAAAACTCTTAGGGCTTATTTTTCAGGGATTTTATACAGTCCTTTTTCACATATTAAAACAGTCATTTCACCAACTACCTTTGCCTCTTACAAACTATGAAAGCCACTGGATATGCTGATTAAAAACTACTGTTGCTCTGATTCAGACATTGAGAAAACAGAGGTCACATATGGCCATCTGCAGGAAACAACGTTAAACAATAGATTACTAAAACATACTTTTCCATCTGTATTCCATTCGGCATCCAGTTCCTGTCATTTATTCTGTTTCATTTCACTCTCCCTGCTGGTTGCTTTTGCTACAAAGCTGCCTCTTTGCAGTAGATCTTGACCTCCTGTTTCTGCAATTAACAGACACTGCTAATTCCTCTCAGCTGCAGGCCATTTAGCTACCACTGGTTGAAGGGACCTAGGATCTCTTTTTCAGTCAGAGTCCTCCTGCACTCTTTCTGCACTCATACTTTAGCCTTTACAGTGCTGGGGGAAAAAAGAAAATACATTTCCCAATGAAAAGTTTGCATTTCCAAACTCCTCTTTTGCCCTCCAGCTGTGACTTGTTCCTCAGGAACTGGAAAGTCAAATTGACCAGAAAACAGCCCATAAATAATTCAAGAATGCAAGTCTAGTCACAAGAAGACTGGAGAAGTAATGAGCTAAAGCTTTCTGTGGGTGCATATAAAACTAGTAGCATTAGTATCGGAGCCATGCTTTCTGTCAGCTGCTGGCTGAGGTTAGACTTCACCAGGCTAGGTAGTGAATAGAAATGAGATACAATCCCTGTCTGTAAAACAAAGGAAAAGTCATAGTACAGATCTGATTGTCTCTTCTGCAAATCGATTTCTAATTTCCAGACTAAGAACAGAGTGTTTAACAAAAGTTGCAACAGAAACTACTAAAAGACTTGCAGCGCACAAAATTATGACGTAAAATTTATATTTCTTATTAATTATTTGACAGAATATATTAAGATTTTCCTCTGAAGGAAATAAAAGTAGTAATTCTTTTGAAATAAAATCACTCCTACACTCCCATCAAAAAAAAGAAAAAAATCCCAGTATGTATAACTTAATGCTTTAAAATCCATTCTTTTGCCAGAAACATTCCAGTAATCCTAGGTGGAATACATTAATGCTATGGCATCATAAATCAGTATAAAATTAATTGGTTTTAATAGTGAGGAAAAAAGATTTTCAAGTGCAGGAAATCTACTGTTAATCAAATACGGCCAGGTTGCCCTAATTAACAGCTCTTCATTGTAAGGGATAATTCCACAGGTTTTACATCTTAAATTTAGTGACTTCATAAGTAGGACTTTCTGGCAATTTCATGATCCTTTATTCTGGTCACACTGAGAATAAGAATGTATTCTGTAAAGCTGTAAGGGTTTGGGGTTAGGCCTTTTTCAGCTCTAGGTGTTGGGCTTGGAGAATTCAGTCAAAACACACTCTGTGAAAGTAAACGTGGAGAAAGAATAACCGTAAATTGAAAACAAAATTCAAATTCAAGAAATATCTCACTTTGCCTCTTATACCAACTCTGCAGATGTTCTGAAAGTTTTATGAATCATTAGGATCCATTCATAATGGTTAACAAAATAATTACTGTAACATTTTATGTATTTTATTGTTTAGGTCCATTTAAATACTTGTGGTGAATTCCACTTTTATGGCATGTCTTAAGACTGGTCAATTTTCTTAAAGATTTTGAAGATGATCAAGAGCAAAAGGCCATCAGGATTACTGAATGTAAAAGCCTGAAATGCATACTTCTAATATTTCCTAGCCTACAGTAATAATTTATAGAAAGTTAATGACTAATTTTGTTGAAAGGTCATTGGGTGTTTGAACACCAGTTTTGGTGGAGCTTTGCCATGCTTTCCACAGGTAAAAGAGTTTAGACAGATTAAATCTGACATGTCCACAAAACAGCTCCGTCTTAACTATGTATTCAGTATTTGTGCCATCTCAATAAAAAAGGATAACAATTGGTGATGATTTTATCATATGGTAAACTTGAGTTTCTTTCCTTCTAGTCTCTCTATGTTACTCTGCTCTGGGGCTTTTTTCCTTCCCAACACACACCTCTTTCTGTCCTCTTCCCTTGCTCAGGCCACCATGCCATATTCTGGACTGACAGATAAGTTGCTCTCAATTTGCCACTGACAAAAAAATGAGGTTTTTTACTGTTACTGCCAGACTGTGCAGCTTCTGATAGTCACCTTTTCCAGCCCACAGCTTGTTCAGCCCTTTGGGAGCTTCAGAGTGGGGGAAGAAAAAGATGTGCTTGGTTTCGGTCAGAGAGGGGGGCTAGCTAGACATGATCTCCTGCCCAGTTTTAGGAGGGAAAAAGGGGTATGACGTTTCTGTGATTCATGTGAAGAAAAGGTCCAATTTTTTATTTTTTAGAGGGGAAGTCAGTTGTTTGCATCTATCTTGCTGTAAATACAAGACACAGCTCTATATTCCCCATTTTCTTCTGATAGGGTAGAAGTCACTTGGATTAAAGGCGGGAGAATAAAGGAATTATTTGCTCTTGGACTTCTTTCTCAGGCTTCAACTCATCAACTAGCACTCCTTCAAACCATTTCTCCAAAGGAAAAAAGAAAAAAAAAAGAAACCCCAATAAAAAACTCAGAATATTTTTCTTACAGATCTCACAGAATGGAAAATCGCCCATGGGCTGCTTCTTTGTTTGCGCTGGCACAGAGTTTCCCAGAGACAGCAGCCTGCTGGGAGCTCCCATGAGCAGTGCTCACTAACATGAACTCCCCTGGGGAATCATCTACCTCACAATTAGATTTTTTTCTCATTTTCACAGTTAACAGAGAAGGCTTCCCAAAAGGCAGAGGCAGGCTGCCATGGTACCTGAATCAGAAGTTCTCCCCAGTGAATTCCAGAGGAAGCACTATTATGGGCATTGCTGTCCTACTGCCTGCAGGGGTTACCAGACAGTTTTAAATAGGTATAATTTGTCCATAATTTTTTTCCCTCTTTTTCTCCACCAGCTAGGTCTGGCACAAACTAGATTATTATGATGACTTCTTCTTATTCTCTTTCTTCTCCAGATGACATGAAGGGGACTTACAGCCCTAGTCCTGTCAGCAAGAAAGGACTAATCACACTTAACAGAAATGGAACTTCATAGCACAAATTTAAGTAATGTACATATACACCTTACTCTTTGGATATAGAGTACTAGTATTTATTCTAGTTGAAATTATTCATATCCTCAGAATATGAGAATATGTCCTCATTTTTGAAGGAAGAATCCAAGAGGAACCTTTTGCCTGTTTTCAAGATATGAAGGAAGAGAAGTTGCCTTGTATTTCTTTTTTCTTTGAAATAACAACCATAAGAACAACAAAAAGAACAGCAAAAAAACACTCACACAAACCCATCTACCCCACAGTAATTGAACCCTTCTACTGCCATACTGAACAAAACAGTCCTCTTAGCTGCAACAACTGAGGTCACCTCCCAGAGATTACTATTGTCTGGGATAGTTTAAACTGAAGGAGGTTCCTGATCAGGAAGTTTAGGATGCCAAGAGGCTTATCATGTAGTGTTTTGCAGTCCTATAGGCACAGCTGCTGTGGTGCTCTCTGGAGGAAGGAACATATTGGTGGTGACAATTAGTAACAGCTTGGCTTACGATGCGCTCACAGCCTAAGGAGGGCTTTTATCAGGTTCTGAGCACAAGTTTTATCTGTTTCTGAAGGCTTCAGTGCTCTCATGCCATCAGGGAAATGATATTAATTCCACATACATACGTTTTCAGTCTAATTAGAATAAATCCTCTTTTTATTTTAGCCATTTATGCCACTTTAAAGGGGGTCATTTAAAAAGGAAAGGAAATATGCAAAGTGGAGGATGAACAGCTCCTCCTGCCTTTCTGCCTCTTCTGAGCAAATGAAGCATGGTACGCTCTGCTTCCTTCTGTGCACAGTTCACTGCCACATTTTGGATGGAAACATGGCCATGGCATGGCAAGGACCCTGTGGATGGATCCTACAGGTATGTCTCAACTCAGTTCCTCAGAAGAGCAGGGGAAACCACCCTAAGACTACTTTAATGGGCAAATGCAGCTGACGACAGCTTCAGAGGGCAAATGCAGCCACCCATCACTGAAGAGAAAGAAGATAGCAGTCCCCTGGCTCAATTAAGTCATTGGCCTGCATTGCAACCTCCAGCAAATTATTCCTTTTTTTTTTTTTTCTCTCTATAGGGAGAGCTTCTCATACCACTGGGGGTAATAACAAAGTGATGAACAAAGTTTCATCTGAGAAAGCTCTTTCTTAAGCAGAAAATTAATGGGAGTTTTCAAAAAACCCTGAAGGTCATTTGAGCTCTCATTAATGTAATTATTTGCTATGCTCCAGCAATCTGGAACTCCTTACACCAGTAACTGGAAAGCCAATATTCTTTAGGAAAAGCAAGACAATGTTTTATTTTCCAACATTAGAGGTATTTATACTCTGAAAGGCAAAATGAAATTTTTTAAAGTTGTGGGGAAAACTATTCGGTGAACAGAACAACTGAGAGATAGGTTTCTTTTTTTCTAAACATTGATTAAAAAAAACAGAGAAGAAAGAAAGCCCTAAAGCATAGTGTGTCAAATAGGTAGTGAAAAGATTCTGTGTACTTCTAAGCAGCTTTCCACATCAGTCATAAGGGGTGCGAGAAAATCATATGCTTCATCTTTCTGTGACAGTCTGTATCCACACTGGTTAAAAGAAGAAAGTTACAGAATCACAAGCCCTTTTGTTTCTGTACCTTTCAAACTTTCTCTTGCTCTCTGACATCCAGTCAGTCCATGGATGGCACTGAAGCATACTTCAGAGTAGCTGTGGTGCCTAATTTCTCCACAAAGCAAAAGTCCTCTAGGCACCTCTCTAGAAAGTTGAAAATGAAAGCAGAGGTGAAAGTTAGCTTTAAACATCAAGCTTATATGGCATCTGCTATAAGCTTTAAATAACACGTCAGTTGTACACACTGCCCACTTGAGCAGCTCACACTACACAACAGTATTTAGTTCTGATTTCCCATCAGTTACAGAAGGTTCTCCTTCCTCCCCAGGCAGTCATTAGTCTGTCAGCACTTACCACATATTTGGCTGTGTTTGCTAAGGTATTTGTTAAAGGTGTAAGTAAAAAAAAATCAACACCTAGTTGAAGCAGAGAGAATATGCCCACATATAACTTTTAAAAGCTGTCCCTGGTACACAAACCCCTCCTATCCTATTATTAATGCTTGGAAGGTGCTAGTCTACTTCACATTAAAAAGTAAGTAATCTGAATTTTCATTCCACTGTCTTCTAAATGGCCAAATTTTCCTTGGTACAATTCCAGTTGAAAGACAGGCTGGTCACCAAAGCAGCACAGTGGTTGCTTTTTGAAGGTAACTGCTCGCTGCTACTCTGTTTATCTTTTCATAAATAAACGTAGAGAAAACAGCATTAAAGATTTTCCAAAATACTGTTGGAAGAATACTTACTCTTTTAATTTTATGCATATTCACGCAGAGGACCTCCTGCTATGCTGTAATTTCATTAATAAGATGTAAGTAAACGGAGAGTAAGATCTGCCAAAACCAGGAGACTTCTTCTGAAAGCTCAAAACCAAACTGGGTGAATTCAGGTGGCTGGGAAGTCTTCTTCAGAGAACTTCAGATCTTCAGGTCATGCCAACTTCTTTAGTGATGGATAGTGCTTAACGCAGTCTACAGCCTCATTACACTTAAAATAAACTATCTTCCTGTACTCTGACATTTTTAACTCCTTTTGGAAACAGCCATGAAATTATGCTGATAGGTAACAGAGTCAAAAAAACCCAAAGTGCATAGTATTTGTCACACTTGTTCAGCATAAAAACAACTTCTGCAAAATAGGCATGCATTACATTTGGGTTATAACACTTATTTACTAGGATTGTAACAAAGTCTCTCCTGACGTCTAGCTCAGAAAGTTGATTTAGTAGGTTATTAAGTTTGCTAATTACTTACTAAGCTAAATTGCTTATTATCTCAGGATAGAAGATTGTTAAATGAGCGAGGCAATAACTTGGGACCTCAAACCTGAATCCAGATCCCTACCCACAATAACCTGAGCTCAGGTGCTGAGTCTCAGTTTGTCAGTTGTAAAAATGCAGTTTACTACCTGCAGGGGAGAGGTCAAGTGACATACATTAAGAATTGCAACTCACTCATGTACTAGAATATTAAAGACAAATAAATACTGCTATATCTGCAACTTCATTAAAGTAGTCAAATTCTGGAAACACTTCAGCTTTTAAGATGTCCTGAGCAAACTTTGATAATGAGACACGTTTTTGACAATTTTGGTGCTGAATGTCTAATACAAGGAACGTAACATTTTCATACACAGTCATTTTAACTTAGGATCCAGTTTTTAGTGTTGAATAAACACCTTTAGCAATGTTGTCAAGGGACATAAATCCAAATCCCAGTAATGGTGCAGAGTCTTAATTTCAAAATATTTCAAGTCATCCATAAAGTTTTTCTCAACATGAAAGCAGCATGGCCTAGCAATAACCACGGTATTATCACAGCATCACTGTGATTGGAGGTGACCTCTGCCTGAAACAGGGTCAGCCATGGGGGCAGTTCAGGATGCTCAGAGCTATGCCTGGTTCAGGCTTGAAACCCTCCAAGGATGGGGATGTCACAAGTCCTGAGATTGCTCTGAGATGCTTCATTTTTTCTTACACGTTTTATACAAAGTTTAGACACCTAATCTGTGGTTGAGAAATTCACTCTATTAGACCTTGTGATTAGATGGTTATTTGAGTTACTTGCAGCCCACTAACCTGACAGCAGTTTAGAGCAGTGCTGTTTTGTCCTGGTCTAGGATCCAAGAGAAGACTCCAAGCTCATGTGAATTTCCAGTGTTATTCATCTCTGGAAGAGGAGTTATCTTATGATACATGCACCTCAAGCATCTTTGTTATTCCTGTCATTTTTGACTGCAGCTTCTCACAACTTTTAAATTTTAATTAAGTAAATTTTAAGAAGTATTTCATTCATATTCATCATCCAGAAAAATAGAGAAGCCTCAAAAAATGGTAACTTAACAGCAGCACATGCAGAAGGTTTTGTCAACTAACCTGAGGAATGGTTCTGGGAAAGCCTCAAGGGGCTTTCTCTAGGTTTGAGTTGGTTTGGTTTTGTTGGGTTTTTGTTTGTTTGTTTGTTTGTTTTCCTGATGATATTCCATTTAAATTCATGCTAGCTGACACATGCCCTGAGCCATTAGTGTACCCTCTAGAGATTACTCCTGTACAGGACTTTGACCTCACAGGAAATTCAGTTATTTCAGCTATCACAGAAGGTAGAAGATCAGAAGCTGTAGAATCTTTTTATATTCAAGACATTTTGATTTAACTCAGCCTACACTATCAATACCTATTCAAGAATAGGAGACTTACCTACATTAATGTATGAGTGTGTATATTCATGCACTCCACTTTCTGGAGGAAGCTTCTTGGCAGTGACCAGATCAAGGTGGGAATTGTGACGGCATCCACAGGTACTGGAAAGAAGTAGAAGAAATTGAACTAAAAAGGCCTGTCTGATAATCTATCAGCTAATCCTTTCCACTTCCAAACAATGAATCAAATAGCTAAATACCCTGTACTACAACAATAAGGAAAAGCAAAAGCTATAGGAGAATAAACACATGCAATAGCTAATTACTGCTTTCTCAAGTCTGAAACAAAGCTCAGACTTCCCTGAGGACCATGCAATGGTTCTTGGTAGCTTCCTACTTTCATGGTTTACTGTACCCCAAGACTCTGTTACACATGTTGCAAGTGGAAAGCTCTCATGCAAGCTGCTGATAGGCCAATATGCCCATCATCTGCTCCTGTTGGCTGCTCTCACCAAGCTCCACCTCCCGCCTCCCCACGCACAGTTTTGTGAAAGGCCCCAGCCAGGTCTCTGCTGTGAGGAGTTTATTTCCCAAGTTAATGTCTGCTCTTTAGGAAGAGTACCTACAACATCCAGAACTTATGTACAACCTTTTCTACCTTCTTGGAAATCAATACCCTCATTATTGCAAGCTAATGATTAGATGAGGTCACCCTTGCCCCATGTGAAACTGGAGAGCCAGATTAGCATAGGAAAGAGGTGTGAAAGGAACGCATGCAAATATGATTGACGAGGCACAAGTTTCTCCATGAGATGGTAACAGAGAGCTCTTCTCCTTCTGGGATCTTCTCGTTTAAGTTTCAGACACCAGACGGCATACATACTACCTTTGTATATAGCGTGTAGAGAGAGCAAATATAAAACAACACGACTAAAATACAATTTGATTTCCCCCAAAAAATGCAATTAAATTAGTACATTCTTTTGAAGTAGTTCCATGAGCGATTCCTCTGGAAAGCAGTGTCAGTCATTTGTAGCCTTCTTTATAGGCTTATCTATGTATGAAGCTTTACTGAAATTACCATGGCAGTTAGAGGTGTGATCTTTATTTTGTGGACAATTTTCACTGTAAAAGACCTCTTCCAAACCAAATTGCCTCAGTGGTAGGGTGCTTCCCCAGCCTGAACCCACTGCAACTGCTGCAGAGTTCTGGAAGTCTGTGAAATGCAAAAATGCTATTATGAGAGAATTGAAGCAGCAAACCATTTTCTGTGTTACTTGAATAGCTTAACTTAAAATAAGTGGACTAGTCAATGGAGTTGCATTGAAGTAAAAGTAGGTAACATATAGAAGTGGGTAGATCATGGGACTGGGATGCCAGACACCCACTTTCTTTCTGAAATCTTCCACCAGCCCTCATAGATATCCTTGCATGTTACAGTATCTAACCTTCTACAGGTTTCTCCTACATTTTCTATGTGTCATTTTAACAGTAGAAAGAAAAGTATTTTTCTGTTGAAATCTCGCAGTCATACTACCTGAAATTAAGGAATAGATACTTTCTATGCAATTCTCCCATCCTGATTCTTGTCAGAAAAGAGCTTTATTCAGAAAAGAATAATAATTCCATGTTTTCAAGTAGATACAAATAGCAATGTACCAGATGGGTCCCATTGGTTTTATTAGTCGTTATCCCAGGCTATCAGTTCATTCACAAATGATCTAAAATTAATTGAAGTCTGTAGTATAATTTAAGCATTGCTCTTTGTGGTTTATTTTTTATCATTAAAGGACAAAAATGTGAACATTGCTTTGCCCAAGACTTCTTAGATCAAATGTTTCAGAAAAACAACTAAGACATATTACCTTGCTTCATTTATGTGATGGTGAATGTATAATTAACTCTTCTGTTCTGAAAGGAGGCCTGAATTCTTCATGCATTGCCAACAATACCTAAAGATAATCACATTTTCATAAGACTAAGATTACATAGGATAATTATTGTTTAAAATAGCCTACTTGAAAATTGGTTTTGAGCACTTTATTTGGCAAAGTGTATGAATTATTGGGGAAGCTAGATGGAGCATAAAAAGAAAACATTTTAAATATTGAAAAATAAAGGATCTAATTTTTATTTGCAGTATTTTTTGCTTTTTGTCTAATACAGATGAAGTTTAAATGCATTTTGAAAGCTATTTATGGGGGGAAAACAGCTCCTTCATTACATACAAATTTTTCCTATAGAATTTCTGGATATTGTTACAAAACTATTTTGTTTCAACATAATTGATTTTAATAGTTTAAGACTTAGCATAGAGACTGGCGTACCTGACCGTGGCCAGCAGCAGATATTTAATAGGGACCTCTTCATACATAACATCTTGATTTCATATACGGTGCTGATTCAAGAAATACAACGGACTGTCTAACCACCTGGAGTGACTTAAACTTGGCTAAAAGCCAAAATCCCACCCAGCTAAGTACTCACTTCCCATGCTCACCAGGACAGAGGGAGGAAATAGGAAAAACCCAGGAATAATGAAGCTCAAGCATCAAGATGAAAATAGAGAGATAACTGTTACTACTGTGGGCAAAGCAGACTCAGCTTGCAAGGCATTAATTTAATTTACTGCCAAATAAAACAGATTTGGGTAGCAAGGAACAAATATAGACACTAAACCACCTCTCCTTCCCTCTCTCTCGGGCTCAGCTTCACTCCTTTGCTCCAGATCCCTCTTCCTTGTGAGAACAGCCCCTGCCATCTATAGACTACTATCTATAAAAGACATTCATTTTCCACGACCTTCTCCAGGCTGGGTAGTCCTACTCTATTTCACTCTCTATAGCTTTGATCATGATTGCTGTCATTCTTTTAATCTTTTTCTGCTATAATACATGCTTTTTGAGGTGGAAGGGAGTGGCATGTCTGGACTCAAAGGTTTGAGATCTGGGCATGTGATAGGTTTAAATAGCAGCATAATTTCATTCTCTCTATAACTTTGAATTGATTCACTTTTTTGATGGTTTCTGAGCACAGTAATTTTGTGCCAGCAGCTTGCAGACCTCCAAGATCTCACTCTTCAGCAGTAACAACCCATCAGTCTGTAAGTGACGTTAGGATTGTTCTTTCACACTTGCATCACTTCACTTTTGTCTACACTGAATTTTATCTAACGTGTTTTTTCCTGCAACTACTTCTTGCAGCTCATTGCAGATGGTCTTCATTGCCGCTGTCAACAAAATACTGCAAGGTCATCCGTGATTGTGTTGACTAGCAGAGACTGGGCACAAATTTCAGTTCTTGGTATTTGCCATGATACAGTCAAGCTGCAGAGTCACGGACAGTAAGTTTTTTATTATCCCATTGCCTTTGCATCTCTTTATGGGAGAATACTCTAGAAACCTGCTCCAGACAAAGGAAGCTCATGGAAACCACTGACAACTATATGATTTTGAATTTGAGAAAATTATTTTGAGATCCATCTAATGCAAAACAATTCCCTAATTTGAGTGCAAATGTGGTACAATCTGAGCAAAATAGTAACTTCATTTTTAGAAAGAACAGATTTACACATCTTCCTGGGAGGGAAAACATAACTACACAGCATACAGTAACACGTTACAAAAGGGCCATAAGCACCACAACTTCTATCACTATGTATGAGCACTATGAAAATCACATCATCCTTCAGTTCATCATTAAAATTCCCTTGCTAAAGTCAAAATAATATTTTTCCTCTATTTTTTTAGAATTCTACCCTCACATTCCTTTCTGCTGAACTACCTTCAGCTAACCATGAGACACAACCACTTAGATACATGAAAGACTGTTCTTACAGCTTCCACTTTTTATAAAGCATCATTCCTGTTAATGTTTGGCTGGCAGGCAACACTTCACCTTTACAGCTGCATGAGGCTTTCAACTCATTAGAAGGAAAGAAAGCAATTTCATTATTTGCAGCTTCAAAGAATAGAAATGGCATTGGCTTTTCACACAAAGAAAACCCTAACTTAAAAACAGATGGCATAAAACTTCTGCAAAAAACTATTTCCCAATGGATGTTCTACAAGATTTCTCCAGCGTGCTCTGCTGGAGAAAGTTGAATTTTAGACAATAAAGAAGTACACAGCATGGCTCTTCAAAACCTAATTCTGAGTAAGAGACAAGCAATTTCTAATATAATCAGACTTCAACATCCTGACTATTTCTCAACTTCTACATGAAAGTCATCCCTGAGGTTATTCAACAAGGGTAAGTGTAAAGTCCTGCACCTGGGGAGGAACAACCCCAGGCACCAATAAATGCTGGGAGCTACTTGGCTGGAAAGAAGCTTTGCAGAAAAGGACACGGGGTGCTGGTAAACACCAAGCTGAACATGAGCCAGCAAGGTGCCTTTGCCATGAAGAAGGTTAACAGTATCCTGGGCTGCATTAGGGCTGTTTAGCCTAGAGAAGAGAAGGCTAAGGGAGGATCTCATCAATGTATATGAATACCTGAAAGGAGGGTGCAAGCAGGATGGAGCTTTTTTCAGTGAAGCCCTGTGACAGAACAACAGGCAGCAGGCACAAACTGAAACTCAAGAAGTTTTGTCTGAACATCAGGAAACCCTTTCTAACTGTGAGGGTGACCAAGCAGTGGAACAAGTTGGCCAGGGAAAATGTGGAGTCTGTTTTTATCCTTGGAGATATTCAAAAGCCACCTGGTCATGGTCCTGGGCAATAGGCTTTAGGTGTCCGGCTTGATTAGGAGAGTTGGAGCAGACATCCAGAGGTTCCTTCCAACCTCAACCATTCTGTGATTCTGTTGTTCTGAGTTATCATTGGCTGGAAAAGCTGGTATGAAATTTAGGTGTGGGAGAAGGAAAGAAAGAAAAAAAAATCTTGCATCTCCTTGACCAACCCTCTTTAGTAATTAAATAGGGTGTCTGAAACAAATAGCATTGCACCTGAATGGAAATAACTGTCTTTTGTGATCAATTTACACTCAGTCACAAAACTCGTCTAGACACCAGATACAGGCCAAACCAGTTAAGCCGAAGATTGACACCTTAAGACCTCTACCCAAAATACAGAGAACACTGTGAAAGGAGGTTCCCAAGTATAGGAGTATGGGATAAAGCCAAAATTTTGTGCTGAACAGTTGCCAAAAATATACTTCATACTGTAAAAGCAGATTAAATACAAAATGTTTTTCTGTACTTATCCACGGAGAATAACAAATCCAAAGCAAATCACAATGTCTTTTCTGAGTTACCTAATCCCCAATGTTAAAAAACATCCTCTGAAGATATTATGTATCAGTTTTACAGAATATTTCATAAATTGGGTATGCACAATATTCAGTTTTCTTCTGAGGAAAGGCTGCAATCTACTCACTGATTTTGTACAAAATATAATACATAATCTGTTGAAAGCAAGCACTCGTGATCTTGATGATGATGGACTCTGACTTCAGATTTCATGTCAGGCATTGGATGAGTAAAAACCATCAGAATTTAAAACCTGTTTTAATTGCTCTCCTCATGTGGTTCTTTACTAAAAGCTTAGAATTATTTCTGCTTCATTAAGACTTTGATACTCCACTGAATGAGTAAAAGCAAAGAGGTGGAGAGAGAAGCAAGCAAAGGAAAGAAAGTATAATGAAAATTTTCCATACACTGTCAGAAATCTTTTTAAAGCTTGCACTCAAGCTCACACAATTAGGTATTGGATGATGAAATGTCTAATCAGTTTAGTTAGTAATTGCTGGTATTGAGCTGGCTTAAAGGATATTTGTGTCTTTTTTCATTAGTCTTTTTGCCTTGAATTATTTTCTTGGCAGTTCAAATGTCAGCTGTGTTACGAAAAATGAGATAGACAGCACTTTGGTCCAACCGATAACATGACATTTTCTGTTTAAGGGGCTGGATGTTCTTAATTAACTTGTTATGAGACCCATACATCACCATTTGGAGGGTATGAAAGGAGAAGGAGAAAGAAGAAAACTGAAGTATAGCAGCTTTTTATTCTCTTTTAATGAGATTTCTGCTCAAACCTTTAGAAAACCTTTCTTTTTCACGGAATCATAGCCCCAGCATAGCGTATTTTGAATGGTTGACTGAAATAAAATCTAATTCACCCCATTTCCTGTAACATGAACCAGCACAGATAGCCAGAGACAGGATTATAGCTGGAAATCTATGATCCTGCTGCAAAAATTTCCTTTAATACTCTGCCCCAGGACAGTATTTGCTCACTGATTCAAAGGACTTGGTTAGTTACAAGTTTGGTAGCCAAAGGTGGTTTGTCCTTAACCCTGAGGCACAGATGAAGAGAAATAAAATCTGTAAGAGATAGTCATACTCCCCTCAGCTCTTTCTGACTGTGCAGACTACAGACTTTTCTTCTCATATTATTCTTAAAAGGCAAGGCATTTAAGACTGTCCAGTTACAAACAGAAAGAAAACGACAGCTGAGCAAATGGCACCTGCTTCTCTCTGCCTGTTATTGTAGCTGCATGTTTTACACTGGCAAATACTACTCAACTGAGCAAGGCTAAACTGAATTCCAGTGTAATCAGAAAAATCAGTTCCTAACTCTTATGCATGTAAAAGGAATAAATGGAAACTCAGCTGAAGAAGGCATAGAATTCTGCCTCTTCCCCTTTAAAATAATTAATTCCTGTTGATCCAGTGACCCATGGAAAAAGAAAAAGCTTAGGTGAGGAGTTCTTCTCTTGGGGAAAGATACTTAAGAAGGAAAATAATGGGTGGCAGAAAAGTGTTCGGCATCCACAGAAAAAGATTGAAAAAGTCATCTGAAGGCATGAAGCTCACACAACTGCCTTTGTCCCACTTCACAAAACTTGCACTGGTGAAGATAAAGTTGACCCTCCACTTGTCTGCAGGCTGCATGTTTACACTGAGGACTTCGGGAATTTTTGCTTTCTTACATATTAGCTAGCAATTTCTCTAGCCTTTGCTCAGCAGTCACTTACAATCACATCTTCATACTACTATATAGCCATATATACTGAAAGGAGGAAATAGGTGCAAGTAAGCTGGACCACTCAATCACTCTTCAACACATAAATACTACACGATAACATTGCACATGCTTACTATGAAGAATCACTCACAAAAGAGAGTGAGGTGCCCTGCCCCTCTCAACTGTCAGATCACTTTCAAACCTACGTACTCTGTATTATCAGGCAGACATTGTATCTACAGACTGCATGCTAATGATGCTGGAAGTGAAAAGAGAGAGCAAGTTGAGCTGCAGATGATTAATCCATTTCCATATATAGCTGTTCTAAAAAAATTGTGAAACCTTGCAGTTCACCAAGGGAAGTTCTCTGTTTTTGTGGTGTGAATCGGTGCAGCCTTGGAAGCAATTTTGAGGTAACTGCTCAGGACTCCACTACACCCTGACCAAGTCAAGAGATGTATCTAGTCCTACTCTTTTTCTACTGCAGTTGTAACGACAGCAGCTCAGAAATAGGCCTTACAGAGTTACCTGACTGTCACCAGTTGGCCTAATATCTACTTTTTCTGCACTTTTACAGATTCTTTTTCCACCACATGTTTTCCTGTGAGGAAACCACAGCTACACTTAGCATTCAGATCCACTCCTCTGATCTCTCTAGAACCTTGGGGTGAAAGGCTGTCCCAATGCATATGGCTATTTACTTCAGCTTTATTTGTCTTGGTGACCTCTGCTCACTGTGCAGAACACCATGTACCAGAACTAAAAAAAGAAAAAGCACACAGCTTTGTTCATGCTAGTATCTTCATTCTCACGAGTATTACATTCGCAGAACTGCATATTGCTTGAAGCTAGCCTCAAAATAAGAGGAGGAAACACTTTGATAAATGGGCTGGAAAAGGCTTTCCAGGTACACTGCCACTTCCACAAGCACTATATACAGCACAAATTTCTCAAGTGTCTGAGTGAGAAATAAGAACATTTCAAAGTCAAGCAGGAAAATGTCTGTCATAGGATCTGCTGAGCTGTCCAGAGGTCAGGGCTTAGTTATTAGGATGGAATAGAACCAATTATATGTGTTCACCTTTGGGAGAGAATAAAAACTTTTACTACTTCCTTTCAGGTACCCAGGTCTTTTTGGGTTTGTGGTTTGCTTGTTTGTTTGTTTGTTTGTTTTTCACTTTTTTCAAATACTTGAGACAAAGAAAGCAGCTGAATTAAAACCACAACTTTTTAAAAGACATTTCACAATACAACTTCAGGATATCTAATTCTTGATTATTTAAAAATGGAAGTTCTCAGAAAACATGGCACAGTCTCTGAAATTGCCTCAAAAAATCTGTTTTGTAATCCTAGATGCTGATGAGCGAAACAAGAAAAGCCTATCAATTTATGGTCTACTGTTGTTTGTACAGCACACTGATGGGGATGGGGGAACACAGAGAAACACTATTAATTTTTCATGCATTCATGTTTCCCATTCCCATGGTATTTAAGTTTCTCAGGTTCCCCAAATTAGAAGGATTCTCACTTTTCCAGGCTTTCGCTATCAGGAGATACTTCATACAGAGTTTGAAATCAAATTATGAAAAAACACGAAGAAAAACTGACAAGTTAATGAAGGCAGGAGTGGTTTAGGTTGAGGTTTTTTGTGCTTTTTTTTTTTTTATTGTTTTGCCATCATTACTTGAGATTTTGTGATGGACTTTCACAGCAAAAATGTAAAATGCTGAATTTATCAGACCGAGTAGTTCTCATGGTACATTAACAGGATTATTCTATCTGTCACAAGACAGTAAACATAAGAACAACCAAAGAGGAAATTCAAATCAGCCTTCCATTATGTTACAAGATTTAATTTTGTTTCTGAGTCAGCCTGCCGTTAGGATCTGAAATTGTTTCTATTGCAGGTTAAGAAAAAAAAAATTAAAATATAGAATAGGAACAGAGGCTAGTTCCAATCCCCATTGTAGGTCCACAAGTCCTGACTCCTTTTGAGATTTAGTGAAGCACTTATGCATTTAATTTTAAGAAACGGAGTAATTCCTTTAGAACTGATGTGTCTGTTTCAAAAGTGCTTTAATTTTATGACAGATTGAGGCTTATGGTTTCCTTCAAAATGCACGTGAATCTGCTAAACATCTGTTGTATGAAATCTCTGTAATTAATCCATCACTTTAATGCTAATTTCTTTCTTAATGATAATGTGTGTTGGAAAGGGATTATAGGCATCTAGGTTTAATTATCTAATCTAGCTTTAATTATCTAATTAACTAATGACCTAAGTGGTGTATGTACAATTGCAATGATCGGTAAACAATCACCAAAAATTTGTTACCAATTGCAAAATCCCATCCAAGTGCCTACATTTGAGAAACATATTCACCATCTCAGAGATCAACCATTTCCACAAATCAGAAATTTGCTTAGTGTAAATTACCAAGGAATGAGCCAAAGAATCCAACTTAAGTTTGCATCTGCTCATCACATTCTTTCCGTAAGTGACAGGAGCATGGTACAGAAGGCACTGATTTCGTTGTCAAGTCTGGCCTCCTCCAAGATAACTTGTCTTACAAGATAAGGTAGAGCTTGGGGATTTTATGCTGGAAACATTTTCACCCTTCTTGCTTTGAACGGAATGCTGTCTTCAACAGCATTCTGTCCTTCAGACCTGGAAACTTAGGAACATCTGCCTCATCTTTAGCCTTCATTTACTGAAAACATTGTTTACATATATAACTTTTATATAGGTGCTTTTGGGTCAACTTAGCAAATTTTCCCTTCTTAACATTTACCACGCTGATAGACGCCAAATGAGCACCAACTATCTCTGAACCTTCACTTTGCTGGTGCAAGCAAGACTAGATCTTATGTCACTTGACTTATAAGATGATGCTCACAGTCCTACTCTGCAGCTGTCCTATCAGTCTATCTTGTTAACACTGCCGAGATTGTGCTGCCAGTAGAGTATGTCTCACTAATGAGAAATCGCTACATCTTAGATCTCTATGTATTTGACAGCATTTAATGTTGCTCACTGTTTCCTAAAACAGTGCATGAAACCAGCCATTCTCATCAGGGAAGAAGGTGAATGTGCACCTTTAACCAAACTGGACTTTCCACTTACTCACAATTCTGTCACGTTATGGCTATAGGTTCAAGTTGCATGTATTGATAATATTGTGAATTCATGCAGTGCTAAAGAAATGAACCTCCACCCTTCCTTCAAGAAAGAGCAAACTTCTGATGTTATCAGGAAAATAACACTAGGATAGATCTTCTTTCCAAGTAAATTAATATTTCTTTTTATTGAAATGCTTTTTTGACAGCCTAGCAATTCAGATTATCCCCAGCACCCCATTTCCCTGTAGGACATTGAAAGATACAATAGGCATAGGAATAGAGAGAGAGAGAGAGAGTAGACAGACAGACAGACAAATAGATAGATAGATGGATAGATAGATAGATAGATAGATAGATAGATAGATAGATAGATAGATAGATAGATAGATAGATAGATAGATAGATAGATAGGGGAAACTGACAGATAAGACATTTGTAGGGGGTTTTTTTGTTTGTTTTTTTGGTTTTTTAAGTTTTGTTGTTCATGGAAAGATTTTGCCACTAAAAAAAGAAGTCTAGGACAGTATTTCATTTTGAACTTTAAGCTAAACATATAGGAAAACAAATATCCAAACCCTAAAAAATGACCTACCTGTTTTATGGGTAGTTCAGATATTTGAATCCACAGTTTCTGAGAATAACTTAGTGATCCAATTCTAAGTTTCTCTGTGCTCCTGAACTTGCCTTAGAACCTTCCTTGGTTGGAGTAATGTTTGAAAACCATGTTGAGTAACATTTGAAAAAAAGGGTTGGTGCTTGTCCTTTCCACTTAAGAAGAAAAGAAAAAGGATCAAACAGGAGTAAAGAATCTGAGCTTACTATGGACCATATCTACACTAGTTTGGATGCCATCAGCTAACAATACAGTGTTTTCTGTGTCTTTTTAAAATCCCATTAAAGTACCCTGCTCAAATTAAAGCCAACTGTGATCAAGATAAATGTAGAGGGGAAAATAGAAACTTTATATTATGTAGGCATTATAAGACCTCCTTTCGACTGACTGTGAAGAAAGACTCCACAGAGCTTGGAAGAGGTGGATCATTACAGTGAATTAAGAAACTGAAATATTTCAGTGAAAGAAGTGCCCTTCCCTACAAGCACAGCCATTTCATGTGTGATTTTATTCCAGCCCAAAACATGTGTTTGGACAGTCAGCTTCCTAAGAGATTTGAAAATGTGATTGCACATAAGACAAGTGGAATTTAGGCAATCTTCAGTCTCATTAAAAAGTTAAATCTATTCTGTAGGCTCCGTCTGCTTCTATTACTGTTATTTATACCATTAAGTATAAATTGACCTATGGAAGCAAAGCCCAAATTAAGTACTCAAACTGCTTCAGAGTAGCTCGTAACAATGCCAACGGAAGAGCTACTGCTTATGAAAGGGATTATGTACAAGATGCATCAAACATATCAATGGAATTTTTGGCTGTGAGATGTTATTTGAAGTGAAAAATGAGCCACAAAGTTGATCAGCATATTTAAGACTTTTCTAAATCTTTCCTACGCTGCATACTGACATTGCAATAGAAACACCACATGCTGTTCATGGTGTCTCTTGTAGACCTTGACAGTTTTCCATTGAGAAATACTGTCTTGAAGAATGTTACTTGAACTGATTTCATTGGTACTGCAGAGTTTCCTTAACCAGATAAATGTGGACTTCTTCATCCAGGATTTAATTTACATGTCTTCTGGCAGTCAGAACAGGACTGTATTGAGCACCATAAGCATTTGAAAAGAAAAAATGTTCTCCAAAAACCTGATAAACACAGATCTGCTTGGAGTCAGAACAGAATAGAGCACAGTCCAATCTGTGTTTCATCCAGAATAAGGTTCTGCACATGTTGCTGTTAGATGTCACTAGGTCATTATAGAAGCCACAAGAGTTAAAATTCAGTGTAGTATTGCAAACAATAACCTGCAATATGTCAGAAGAATAGCTGGAGAGGAAAAGTCCTCAGAGAAATACTTTACGTTAACATCTACTATCCTTCAGACAGTGTTAATTAGAAACAATTCCTGTAGCAGAAATACATTTTTAGAAAAGCTGAAGACAGCAGGTGCTTGTTACTCAAATTAATTCTGTCATTTTTTTAAAGACTAACAGCAGCTACAGAAATAAACATTTTCCCAGAGATATCCTTGGAGAACAAACACTTGAACTCATCATCTTCATTTGGTGCATACATGCTACTGCCATCATTAACAGGATCTACAGGCAGTTCAAATGGATGGCCTTAGTCTCACATAATACTACTTACAAACTCTTGGAGTTCCCAGTAGTTTCGATCGTTATATCATTGATTGTGTATCAGGAGTTACACTGCCTTTATAATAGTGTGACATCTGCAGAATCTGAAACACTTCACTTTCATTAAAGACAGGACTTTGTAGAGAAGTGGCACATCTGATACTCCTGCTTTCTTGGATTGTAAATTATCTTTGTGGTTTCCATTATTTCTTAAGTTACTCATCCATTATAAATAACTTTTTATGACTTTAATGTGAATGCGTTGCTGAATCAGCCTGCCATTCCTATGCTACTTGCTCCGTGCTCAGAGTGATGGATGGTGTCCTTAGAAACCACCAAATGAACTGCAGGCCTGTTTTTATTTTTCATCCCTCACATTAATATGATGATTCTTCAAGATGAGTATCAGACAAGCATCTTCTGCGTGTGCATGTATTTCTATAAGCAGCAATATCGTCTGTGCTCACCTGATTTTGTTCTAGACAAATGATCATCTTTATCATAAACACTCCTTTCTGCTAGTTTTAGAAGAAGGAGATTTGCATCAGGTTTAACTGAGCTGTATAATGACAGTGGGATGGCATCACTGGCAGAGTGGTCACTTCTCCAACACATCGCAGTTAGTAATCTGCAACATTCCTGATACCGGCTACCATTCTCAATGTTAGCAATCATGAATTTAAACCAAATTACTCTTTTAAGGGAGAGAGAGAGAGAGAAGGGGGAAAAAAGTTTCACTGTGTTTAAGCCAGAAAAAACCCCACATATTTATTATTAATTTCAGTGCAAATGAAGTCTTAACAGAGTCTCCCCAGGATCTCACTGACCACATGACTTCTTCTTTTAAAATTCTCACATTGACAAAGTTTACCCCTGTCTCCTTTTCCTAGTTTTGGGAGAAGACTGTTAAAAATAGCCAACTCTTACAGAGATGGCTGAATTATGCAGGAAATCTGAAGGAGACCTGCTTTACATTTCTTTTAAGCATTGAAATCAACAAGAGTCTTTTCCCTTCTGTCTTCTATCTTCCACTTTGATAAGTTATTTACTTGTTACTATACAGGGGGAGGTGCCAATTATTCCCCATTTCTTGTTGGGAAGCATTTTTTTTCATGGGTCAATAGCCGTTTCATGCAATAATTCATCAGATAATTAATGGATTATAACTTTTTTCTGCAGTAAATGTTTTTAATTCAACTTTACTCTCTACATTTCTTAAATTTTTAAAATTTCCTTCAGGCTCGCATAAGCAAAAGCACTGCAAGTATGGATTATACACATAAGTGTTCACTACCTCTACTTCACCTTTGCAAAAGTGATCTTTGCTATTGGGCAAAGGTATACAACTCAATTAAAGGCCTGGGCTTAAGCTGAGATGAAAGAAAGATGAATACAAAGTCTTTTTACTGCCCAAGGCTCTTCTGAGTAGATCACTCAGAAGAGTTGCAAAGCCTAGCTAAACTGTGAACAGGCTCATTTAGAAGGAAGTGTTCTGATGAGTTTGACAAATACCCTGTGTACTTTTCCTCTGGCCTCTCCACGAAAAATTATTACACCAGCCCAAGGAAAAAAAAAAAAGGATGAAATCATAGTTTGTATGATAAGGCTATAAAAATATTACTGAAGCTATCAGTCATTGTCACATAAAGGAGTCACTTGGGCCTGAAGAATATCAGCACTTTAATTTCAGCTACACCATTTTCCCCTCTTTTTGTGTGTTTTCTGGAATAGGTAAGGTCTTCCATGCAATTATGTGAGGCATTATCTGCTGAGCCTTGAAATACTTCCGTCAAGGTGAAAACATACTTCAGAGTCTTATCCCAACAACAGCATCATCAAAGTAAAGAGGCTGGTCTGGAGCAAGACCTGTACCCGTGCTTATAGCCAGCTTGACATGCTGGATCATATAAATGCTACCATCACACAGAGGATGAAAATAAGTGGGGCCGGAACCCACTGTCTCATCTTGAGCCTGACAACACAGATTAAAATTCCAAGGCAAGTGGATTTCTTTTACCTGTAACAAACCTCTACAAACCATTTGCTTCTGCTCTGTTTCATGTTTTGACTACTTCAGCAGGAACAATGGATCAAGACCTTCCTGCTTGCACCAGACTCCCTGTCACAAGTCTGATATCCCATGTGCCTTTGCTTGTAAGACTCTGTTAACCCTGGTTTATCATACAGAACGGCAAGCCAGGAACATTACTTTTTTTACAGCTACTGCTCCATGTTTTAAGTAGAAGGGTGGTATAGAGTTTTACTTTTTGCAGCATAAAACTTCTGCACACTATGCCACTACTGTCCACGTTTCTACAGTGCTCATGCTTTTTAGGCAAAGAATTAAAAAATATGTTTTGCAGTTGGGTTTACACTAGCAAACATGCTGCAACTCTAAAGCTAAACCACTCCTTCTTTTACCTGAGATACACTAATGCAACAGTTCAGGATCTGGTTCCAAGGAGTTGAGCACAGAAAAACAATTTAGTACATCCACAAGTATGCCTAAAGAAGGATTTGGAGAAGAAGGCAGCTGAAGAAATCTTTTGCCGACAAACAAACTAAAAGTAGATTGCTCTTGCTATCTGCACATCTAAACACATACATAAGCGTAATACTTAGCATAAAGACTACTATGCAGGATGCAGAATCTATGTGAGAATGGTGGCTGGAGTTCTAAGACTGAAGCTGCAATTCACAGCAGGACACCAAGGATAACCAGTGGGCAATTTGAGAAGAACCTCCACACAATATGTGGAAATAGTAGAAAAAACATCTTTTTCTTAGTTAAATGTGATACCTTACCGGTGCCATAATCATTTGCTAGTTAAATCCATCCTCACAGTGGGCTTCTGCTGTGCAGTAAGAAAGATCATTTTAGTTAGTTGGGATTTATCTTTAAAGATAGAGGACTACTTCCTTACCAAAACAACAAAATAACAAACAAATAACCCCCATTCCAACATGCCTGCACCCCAAAAACACCCCCAAAACCCAAACAACTCCTATCCTCAAAAAACCCAAGCCCTCCTCTTGGAAATAATGAAAAATAATGTAAAGTTACTTTGTTCCTTACGTTATCAGCACTGTTAAGAACTAAAGACAACAGCTAATACTCATTATTCTTTCAATGACACCCAAAACACATTATGTGCCTAATATTTTGCTCAGATATTCTGTAGGAGCCATGGGTGGCCCAGCAACCTCAGCACTTCTACCCCTCTTTGCTCCATACATTAAGCAGAAAAACTGGCTTCAAGGCATGTGCTACAAAACTGGGCTCACAACCCTCATCAAATCAGATCTGACTTGCAAGGGAGAAAGCCACAAGTTCATGTGTACAACAGGAGAAGTATCTGGTACTTGAGTTCCAGCTCATGATGAATACACCAAAATAGGGAGGAAAGATGGAATACATCAAGCGGTTATGCTATTTCATATAACATTCACAGCCTTGGCAACCAGGCTGTAAAATGTTACCTCTTTTGTGGTACTGGAAGAAATGGCACTAGCAAGAGTTTTAAGCAGAGAGTGTTACAAAGCCGAGAAGTGTCCTGAGCATATTTTGCAAACAACAAATTTGTCTTTTAGACACGAAGTAATTTGCAGTACATAAACATATCACATGTGCAAAAACCAGGCAGATATCCAGTGAGGAAGCCATTCAGCCACCTATGAAAATGAGATAAAGTAGCCTTTTTATGTTACTTAGCCAGGTATTCACTGTGAAGATTAATACGAAGCAGAAACATATATTCACATACAGAGCTGCAGGAAACAATGCAATGGGTTTTTGTTTGGACAGTGAACAAGGGATGTTGGAGGCCTATATATTTTGCTATTGATCCAAAAAAAAAAGAACAAAACCCAAAAACCAAAAAACCAAAAAAAAACCAGAAAAGATATACATAGTTCAAGTCTGGATGCATTTTAAAAGCTTATTTATAATATTAGCACAGCAAATCCCCAAGCTCCATCCTACATATAAAAAATTAGTTCAAATCTCTTCTTGTAGAAAGGTATGTATCGGAGAGATTATTTTGTTCTAAGCCACATGAAGAAAATATGGCAAGCAAATTACTTCAATCCACAGTTACTAGTTATAATAAGATAAAACTTTGCAAGCAAAACCTACCCCTTTAGCTCATGAAACTAACGTCCTCTTCCAGTGGACAGATCGTATCAATCTCTGTGATTTTCTGCACAGCAGAAAGCTTCTATGATCTGCTTTCATTCACAACTAGGTACCCAGTTGGTTTAAGTGTAGTTTAGCCGAGCAGTTTCAACACACTTCTTACAGAGTCACCCTCTTCATCACGGCAGAGCACAGACTGTATATCCTCTAGGATTTCTGCATATCCAGCTGACACGTCAAAATTTATTCAGAAATTCAGATGGTTTTTATCTTGCTGGTAAGTTTTGTGTGGGTGGGTGGGTGGGGTGTGGGAAGGTGAGTGAACTGGAATCCAATATAAAACATAGTATGGCTTTAACAGTGATGCTTTTAGCTAGATTACTTTGTCTCTTCTATTCAGAAACAGTGCAATAAAAAGATACTGCTTAGTCAATAGAACATAATTACTTTTTTTATAGCAGCCTTTTTGTGTTTCCAGTTCTCACACTAATCCCAGGATCCTAATTTATTATCCACCTCAAAGCAATTCCCATCTGAACGAACTTTTCTTCATGCTACTGCCCCCTCACAGCAAGGCTTTAGGGCTGAACATCAGTCACAGCTAAGTTTCCTCAGCATTAGATCAGCATACCAGGCTTCAAGCTTAAAAATAACACACAATGAACTAAAAAGAACCAATGTAGGCAAAAATCCCAAACTAGAGCTCATTTTGTCAATACATCCAATGGCTAGGAAAATAGACTTTCCACCTACCCCATACCCTTCACAGTAAATTTCAAGGTTTTGGGAAAAGTTGAGAAACCTACAGTGGTTTTGGTCAATAAACAGTATAATTCACTTCCGCTATTAATACAGCCACTCATGAAGCTGCAGTTTGGTTACTTCTCTAGCACTTTCCAGTTATTTTAATTTTTTTTTTTTTTTTTACTAATATAGAATATATCCTTCAAGTGTTCTGTCATTTTTGCTAATGTCTCAGCCTCAGGAGAGCATGTGAGCAGAAGACCATAACCTGGATATAGCACAGGAGTTTTCAAGTCAGACAATGACTGCGGATTCCCCCATCTCTCTGGACACAGTCTTTGTTGCAGCTGACAACCCAGTGACGAACTTCACTGCAGCACGTGAGAGCCAAGCAGTCCCCTGCGGATTCTCTCACTGTTATCAACACAGCTGGTCTGAGGCACAATTGTATTATAAAAACATTCCTGTTTCCAAGTCAGCTGCTTCCAAAAAAAACATCTATGTGAGCTTAAGTTATCATTTACTCCTGGTCTGTAAGGGCTGAAGAGCTCCAACACAGATGATGCCCTGAAATAACAAAACTACCCTTCGTCTCAAAAAGCCTTCCTCCCTGTTCTCCAGTTATTACCCTTTATGATATGTCAGTGCCCAGAAAACTCAGTCAAGACAAAATACTTTACAAAAGCCAAAAAAGAAAAAAGCAAATAGTTTTTGCAAACACACAAGAGGTCATACCAGCTATCTTTTTCAGCTCAGAAGGACACCGAAAGCAATCAGCCTGCAAGAAGACACACACAAAACCTTGGTCTAGAGAGATAGAAACACAAGCCTCCACTCTCGTGTGTGAGATATATTGGCTCATACACACATGAACAAACATGCATTTGTCACACAGCAGTGAATAAATGAGCATCAACTTTCTTAAGGAAAAGTCCCTAAGCTGTTCATTTTTTTCAGTGATTCATTTTCACCCTTAAAAAATCTGTCTTGAATAGGGGTCAGAAAAGAAGGAAGTTCTCAGACTCAATCCATCATTTCAGTAGCTATTCCTGAATTAGTTATAAGTGAGGGTTAGAAACCCAGGAGGATCTTAACCAACTTGTCTTTCCTTACAGAGAAACCTAATCGCAGCAGCAGCTCTGCAGGATTCAGCAGTTACTTTCAGAGGTCACAGCTGAACCTAGAGCACACATTGTTCCTCAGACTGTGCTCCTACCCTGTGGACTCAGAAATCCCTCGTGTGTCTGTTTCCCCTATCTGGTATTGCTAGAATAAGGATGCATTTCCCTTATAGCATTTTCATTCCTATAGACTCCTTCATATGAGATATCATCATGGATTCAGATAAAACACAAGTTTAAGAATAAAAGAAAAAGCATCCTGAGCATGTAAAACCAAACAACGACAGGGAGATTGGGTTTCTTATTTAATTCAGAGTTCAGGCGTAGTTTTACAGGGTGAGTGAAATGAAAACCTTCAATAAAAGTAATGTCTTTTGGGATGGAATATATCTTCCTAATAGAGAGATTGACTTAACCAGCTGAATGAAGGGGAGAAAAGGGGAAAAGCAAGGGAGAGGGCAAAAATCCCAGATGTTTTAACTGTTATATTTCATAGATACATTTGCTCATGTTTTACTTGATCCAGAATCTGCAGCAATCAGCAACAGCCAGTGATGAGCTGCTCAGTGCTTGTTTCTCTTCACAGGAGGGCCGCAGCTAGCGTGATATCGCTGTGTCCTGTGGTGGCCCTCAGGGGAGTCTTGTCCTTCAAGACGTCCTGGAAAACAATGGACTATGTTTTATGGGTGTCCTTTGGCAACAGTGTATGTTTCCATGGTGCTGGGTGAGCCATGAGGTAGATCTGCAGAGGGAATGAGCCTCACTGACACCCTGCACCGTTCCCGGGTCTGTGCTGGGCAGTCAGGACGCCATGCAGAGGAAGGAATTGGGGTGACAATCACACCTGGCACAGGCTCTCCAAATGTAGGAGCTTTGGACACTAGAGATGTTCAAGCTAATTTTATTCTCTTAGCTCTGATAACACATGGACTCAGTGAGGCAGGATTTATTCCTTTGGATGAAGCACAAGATACTAGTTACTCAAAGTTGGAAAAAAATCAGTACTAAGAAGTGGGGTCCTTTTGCTAACACAAGGCTTAGCTCTTGGAATTACTCTGAGTGTAAGGTCTGATGCATTGAGCAGAGGAGATCAGCTGAAACCATGACAGCTGTGATCTTTTCCACATTTTTCTCCACACAGCAGGCTGCATGAACTCGGTCTGCTGATGTCTCCTGGAAGGAGGGCTGCAAGTAACCGAGCAATTTAATTATGAGATTAAGATATGAAAGGAATTTCTCTTCCTTACTGTTGCTGACAATTCTCCATACCAGCTTTTACAGCTCATCCTCTCAGCTTCATTTGCTTCAGGGACATTCTAATTTAGAAAAGGCCAACCCATTCAGGATAGTGTCAGAGGACCACAGACGTAAGACATGCCTCATACAGCTGCTTTATTACAGTATTTTCCTTTCCTCATTCAGAAATCAAACAGAAGTAAAATCTTATAGCTTATAAATCAACATCATAAAGTAATACCAAAAGTTGCCCTCTTCCCAGCTAAGTTGGTTTGTATGCCTCTGGCAGCTGATGTTTCTGGAAGAGATGCAGGATTGCATGATGAAAATCCTAAAGCATGAGAACTTGGGAATCTCTTGTGTATTTGCATAAAAATCAATACAGAAAGGTTACAATGGTGGAAGAAAGAGGGGTAACAGGCTCTACTCTGCTTTCATTTAAAAGCAAAGAGAAAGGGTGACCTGCAATAGCTTGAAAGGACAAATCACTGACAGTGGCAGGAGAGGAAACAACCAAATCAACTTGGTTTATGCTACATAGGTAACAATCCCATGAAACTCCAGCCTTCTGGATAAGGAAGCCCTTCCTTTCTATGGTAGAGGGAAGCTAAGTATTGCAATGAGGAAGATGAAGAAAGGTAGAGAAGAGGCACACTCACAGGCTTTTTCTTTAAGCCTCTTGAATCATATATTCCCCTAAATCAGCCAAGGCAATGCAAAGGACCACAGTGGCAAATACATTTCTTTTGATGCTACTGGTTTCAGAAGAAGTGGTTATGGCATTCCTGGGAGCCAAATTAGTGTATTTGGTTCTTCTCTGTCTCCAAGTGAATGAATTGTATGAGGGAGATATATATATGTGACACTATAGTAAGTGAAAGCCAAGCTTTTATGCACAGATATATTTTTTGTAACTCCCTGGGCCTGATTCAATTTGATTCACATGTCATACACTTTTCCCTTTGAAAAGCGGCTGTGAGAAACTCATCATTTTAAATAGAGAGACAGAAATAAATCCAGCAGACATGGACAGCAGAAAGGAATTACTCCTCTGTCCCACCGGAGACCTGACCATTTGAGCAGTAAATATTAAACATACCAGCATACTGAGGAATGCTTCTGCAGCTCAGATTTAAAATCAAGTCATCTCCCAATGTAATGGCTTCCCTGGTTATGCCTGGACTTTCTGACGAATACTCTTAGCACAGCTGAAGAGAAGGTGGAATATGGATGTAATCCTGTAACAATAATCCATTGTATTAATTTACTGTAATTCCACTTCTGCTTCACAATTCAAAAGAACCAGCCCAGAGATTTTTCACTGTGAAATACCAGTTATGTACTTACAATCTCTGCAGCAACATGATGGTTACCTGTGCAATATCTTGGCCTGTCCAGCCCATTCTTCCTCATCAGTGCATTGCCTCAGGGATTCCCTCAGCAGACTCTGTTTGCAGGTCTGATAGATGGACCACTGGTTCATTTCCATTAAAAAAAAAAAAAACCTCTCTGTAACTTTGTTTTCCTATATTCTTGCCCTTTGAAAAAATAAATACCAGGGGTAGAGGAGGACATGGTGAGGACCACAGTAGCACTGCTAACCCAGTCCAGAAGCTCTTCAGTAACAGTAAAAGCTATATTTTTCTAGCGTTAACAGATTTAGCAATCATCAGTGTGTAAAGGACTGAGCAGATATGATGAGTTGCATGGGTGTTCTGTTAAACACACAAGAGGACCACATTTTTAAAGCCCCTGTCGATCCTCCATTGTCTCCTATTTCTTCCCCTTGACATATGTAAAATACCAAAAAGAAGCATCTGAGAGGCATTGGGGACTACAAGATGAAGCTTAGTCCTGAGGATGAAGATCAGTCTTCCATTGCTGATTCTGCTTATATTCTCTCTTTTATTTTTTACCTTAGAAATGTTATGTTATTTCTTTGACTAGTTACCTTCATCACAAAACTTCTTATCTCCTGGTGGAGCTCATTGATTTCAGTGGAATAAGTACTAAAGTCAAGTTGGCACAGTCATGTGCTGTAAAGAATTGAACTTCCTCAAAAATACATTTGGCCAATAAGGGGGTTTTATGATGATGGTCCCATTAATATTTTCAGCCCTTGAGATATTGCCATGCTATTAAAATGCCTTTGTGGAAGAGGGAGTCAAAGGCCACAAGGGGAACCAAGAGCTTCATTATGCTCTGTTTTCTCCCACCACCATTCTGAACGTTATTGTCATGGCAAAAGTAGTATTTGCCATCCCTTCTTTCAATGCGTTTTGGCTCCTACAAAAGGGTTGGGGGCATTAAAACATGGAGGATACACAAGGCATAGAGCTTTCTGTATTAGATACCTGTGTGCAACATCTAAGTACACCGCTATCACTTCACAGACAGACACGTAATTTTTAACAGCTTAGATTAGTTTCTCAAGATATTGCCAGGTTGTCTCTTCTTGTTTCAACCACACTTCATTTTATGTTATTTTTCTCTGAACAGTCAGACACTGGCAAGCCTTTCTGAGGCTACTGCAAGGTAGTCCCAAATAAAGAGTGTTGCTTTGTTCAGACCTTGAGTCAATGCTTTTTTGGGTAGCAAGTGCCTCAAACAGGTTGCTTCATTGGGGTCTGTAGGATTTGGCTGGCATTGGTGTATCCCAGAAGTTTGCTTTGCCCTCACTCCTTGAAGGTAAGGGACAGATCCCAGCAAAACATCTGTCTGCTCCATGTCAGACACTTGATGGGATGTTTCTTTCTCGGGGGTGAGGGGAAAGAGGGAAGGAAGTTGGAGAAGGAGGAAGACAAACCCTTGGTGTTGAGAAACAGGGTACACAGCAAAACTACGGCCAGTGCTGTAACATGCATCATTCTATTTCAAAGGCAGAATCTCTCATTTTTTAAAGGTCATATAATTGTACCTGTAATGGACATTACTAGATCTAGAATTATTTGTAACTTGTACATCAGTTAATTAAGAAAATGCTTATCTTTATTCACAGGTGTACTTCACCTTCATCTTAGGACTCAAAAACATCCTTTCATGGGTTTTTGCCGAAAAAAGTTCCAGTCTGTGTTAAAACACACAGTCAAGTTAGAAGCCAACCTATGTCAGCTGACTGGAAGACACTGTCCATGTTTGATCTCTCACAGACTAAGGCTTATATATGTAAGCTTAAAAGAGATTTTTCTTCCACTTTGTAACATCTGGCATCTGGATTCTGAAGGTCTGCCTCACTTTCATGAAGAAGCTCACCAGAGATTTGATTGAAAGAAAAATTAAAGTTGTTATGACACTTTCCACTAATTTTTTTTCTACAAGTAGGGGTTTATGCTGAAATAATAATAATAAAAAAGATGTCCTTGAAAAACTAAAATAAAATAAAAATGTTTCTCTCTATCACGGGAGCACATCAGAACACCAGATGGCATACATGCTCATTCAACCATCTCTCAGAGTTTGGGGATGGACCATTAAAGAGCCGTTGATGGCTCATAGAAAATGTGAAAACAATCCTCTATAGAAATAATTCTACTTATGCATTACACATGGTCTGCATTTCTTTCCCCTTGTACTTTATTACTAAGGATGTATGAATAAAAACAGTTTTTAAATAGCTCATCTGTGCTTCTGCTTGTTTGCATTCCTGAGTCTTCTGTTTAGGATGGTGTTACTGGCTATAGTAGAAAAGAATGTTGTAGAAAAGAAATAGAGTTTAATTTCTTATGGGAAAAGGAAGCGTCAGAATGTCAAAAGAATGGGCAGATTTCATAATAAAGAAATGTAGAAAACAATTTTCCTTTATTGGAAAGACATATGACAGTGATGTTCAAAACTCAGCTAGAGCCCCTGCTGAGAAAAGACTTGAGCACATGCTCAACTTCCAAGTGACTCGTTATGCCCATTGAACTCAACAGGATATGAATATGTATCTGAAGATCTTCAGCTGGTTAAGTCACTGCTAACAGGGTAAACCACTGAACTGGGGTCTAAGAGAATTATTCTTAAGCTATGCACATCTGATTACTCTATTTAAGTGTTCAGTGAGAGCATTGTTCTAAAATCTGATTACATAACATTAGCCTTAGATTTTTAGTTTTTATAAATTAATTAGGAGTCCTTTACAGAATTATTTTTTTAATTACAGTATACATATTACCCTGAGGTCCCAGGCTTGAAATGTGCTGAAGGAGGAAACAATAACAGTTCTCACAAATATTCACTGCTCTTATGTGTTAGCTTCAGTGAGAATCAATAAGAAAGATATTCTGGAAGGGGATGTTCACGAACGTATCAACTGATTTGTGTCTCCTGGAAAACAAGCATCAATAATTCTTACCCTTCAATATTCTTAAAATATTTTTAATCAATTTCTCCTCTCAGCTAATCAGAGCAACTAAAAGTGTTAACTTTACTACAAGGTAGTGTTTGCAACCATATTAGTAGCATTTTGTGCGACAGATAGTGTCTTGCTTTTACACTGTAGCATACCTCCCTCTTCAAATACCCAAACTTAGAAAATCAAGCCTGACCTTCATATCATATTATTGTGGTCATTATTTCGGAAGGAATTATCCATTAGCAAAATAGATTATTCAATATTTCTTCCATGGGATGGATCCCAGCTTGAACCCTAAACCCAGACCTGCCTGGAATTGTTCTAAAGAGAAAGTCCTAAGGGATCTCTATCTGTATTTCATAAAGCTAGTCTCCAGCTATGGGATCTCATTGCCATAATCTTTCTAACACGAGCTCACAGAATATTCATGTGAGAGGTGATTTTGAAATTATTGTTTTGCTTTACTTATTTAGATACTATTCCTGAATAAACATTCAACTAGTTTGTTTAGAAACACCCATCACTACCATCATGATGCTGGAAGACATATCTCAATGCACATTCCACAACAGTGAGAAACGAATTCTGCTCCATAAAAGCCTTTTAGAAAATCAGCCAACTGAACTGAGTTGCTCCTAATAGCTATTTAAAAGACAAATGATCAGTTTTAAATGGGAAATCTAATTTTGGTTTAGATTAAACACTGCATTTCAAAGAGAAAACTTCATCTAAATATAATTGGATGAAATTACTGTGAAACAGTGCCAAAATCTACTAGTTGAATGCAGCTCATTATGGCTTGTTCTTCGGCTGGAATAACCGTTAAAACTTAAATTTCATGTTTAGTGGATTCTGAAGGGGTTTTTGTCACTTACAGATGGGTCATCCAATCCTAGTCCCTGTACACATTATCTACTGTTGTCTATGTTGGCTTTTCTGACATGAGAGAACATATATCACAGAGATATCAGATCAGGGCAATTTCTCCAGTGCAGCTTGCCTTTGGGGAAACTGTTATCACTGCTACGTTCCTTTATACCCAGGGGCTGTATTAGCAAACTAGAACCTACTCCCTGTGAAACAGGTGTTTTTCTGAAGTAGACACTGACAGTCTGTTGCTCAGGGCATTATTACCTGTGGCTGGTTTGCAGGAAATACACAGGGATTGTTATTTGTACTAACAGCATTTTCACATCAAAAAAGTCTCAGAAGCTTCATGTGTGCCCTCCTTCTCTGTCCAGTTCCTCTCTCCTGACAACCTCTTGTCTCTAGGGTGCAGTTCTAGCCCATATCAAATCAACTAGAGACTTCTTGGTGAAGGGAAAGTATTGAAAGGTACAGTTCAGTTGACATCAGGTCTCAATCCCAAGCAAAAACATAAACCACCTCTTCAAAATCCCCCTATGTGGAAAGCTACATGTGATTGAATCATTAAACCATGGAACGAAAGCAATTTTACGTCTCATTGCAGCCACACCAGTGTAAATATCTTTGGATAAACTGCCCTCCAACAAAATTAGCTTCTACGTTATTATTATTGCATTTCTACTAGCACAATACTAATTTCTTCAGCTTTGCATAGAAGCTACTTCAAGACCAGCAACATCTTTCTCTGCAACATTTCTCCTTCCTATCCACATGTTGCTGGTACCCAGTCTCCTACCATTACAAAAACAGAGGTTTCTTTGCTAAGAAATGCAAAGATCCCAGCAAAGATCATTTGGTAATTTTTTTTTTTTTCCCCCAGTGTCAGCAATGTAAAAATAGATTGAAGCAGCAGTTAGACTAATGGAAAAAATTGCAGTGGGGATAAAAAAAAATAAAAAAATAAAAAAAGTGGTATTGACACTTCCATAGCAAAAAACCCCCAATGTTTTATGTCTCTTGAAACAAAAGGGCCTCCCTCACTATCTGATAGAAGAAAAGGAACATTGTCTCTGCTTTCAGAGAACAAAAACCAACATGAGGTCCTGCACACCTTATTTTAACGAGATAGTCTTACGCTTCTATTGCAGTCTTAAGTCCACTAGTGAATGTAAAGAATGAGATTGATAAAGCAAAGATGTTATCACTTTCTAATGTTGAACAGAAGTGCTAATGAAAGATTACTAGGTATTATAAGCATGGGTAGGCTATTAATAAATATTATGATTGATTTCCTTACCATCTGCACAAATAATTCAAAGCACTTTCAATGTTAGAGTTAGTAACATTCTGGTAGTATACCGAGTTTTATGAAAACATATTATTTATAAAATTTATTTATATGAGTTTCTTATTAAAGTACTTTAAGAAGCTTGACTTTACTTCAAAAGGTTTAACTAGAAATACATTCAAACTGAGGTATTTTGGACTCTAAATCCACTTTATTTGGCTGGTAATTTGACCTATGTGTCCTTTAGGCAGTTTTGAAAATCGCAGTCTTGCACTTGGGACCGCTAGAATATAGGTAATGTTTTAATTTCAGTGAGAAAGAAGGTCCTTTTAAATCAGCTACTGAATGAAAGAACCCCCCGAAATCATTTGACATTGCCAGATGCTCATCACTGGACATTAGGAGAGTTGTTTAATACAATCAGTGAGTGCATTTCTAACTCCACGTTTCAGGTGGTTAAATTATGTTTCTTTGGAGATATAAATTGATGTTTTTATCCTTTAAAAAAAGAAGAAAACTGTGTGGTTACTGAACTGAGTCTAATTTAATAATATTGTAATAAATTAATCTTAAGCAACTGAAAGTCCTTTTCTGGATGCCTAATAGTAATTTTTTATCAGTCCTTTTATCAAAGATGAGATCTGTTGTGATTGTTTATCAAATTACCTCTTTGCATTAGTCTCCATAGCTGAACGCAGCAACGTTTTCCTCTCCACTTGAACATTACCTATAAGAAAAAACTGCTTCTGGTGTTTATTTACAAGGCATTTCTCTAGGTGCCACACATATTCTACTTTTCTATTATCAATGCCATATGGAAAATATCTAATCAAAATTGCAGTTCCCTTCCCAGAACAAATTGCATAATTCATCTTATTTTTTCATCTTCCTATTTAACACAGACATAGGCACACATATCTTTTAAAGATCATCTTTGAGGGAAGCCAAGAATTGTAAGCCTTGTGAATAGCTTAGTGTACTAAAGGAACAATTACAGAGTTTTATTTAGCTGAGAACTAAAAGTACACATAATTTGGCAAAACCAGTGCAACACTGTTATATTTTTATGGTATTTTTTAATAAGTCTGGTTACCACACTGATCATAAACTCCAGTGTCCAGTATCTGTCTACTGTTTTGTAACAGGCCTTTGAAATGCTTATTGTAGAGGATGCACAAAACCCCTCTAATAATTTTGTGTGTTTGACTGCTTTGGGGTACAATGAAAGGTAACATGAAATTTTTTAATTTTTTCCCCGATCTTCTGATAGCCTTTCTTGAAAAGACGATATAGATTCAGTTCCTTTGATTTCAGAGAGCTGAAGTCAATTTCTGGCAGATTAGGCATGGAAAACCCATTATTTTCCAACTCAGGGGACTTGTATCAAGAATAACTTGGAACCAGATATAAATGGCACAGCTGCATGGATGTGGTATGTGAGATGGATACATAAATGCACACCTTTAGGTGGAAGATCTTTCTTTCAAGTCTATCAGAGGATTAAGGACAATTTTACATTGAAAAGACCACTTGGGAACATAGTATTCATTGCCATTTATGACAAGCCTTTTTACTCAAGATTTGTACTTGGTAGACAGGATCTTTTGTCCTGGGAAGGGAAGGGTTATAAATACTGTAATGGTCTCTCCTGACAGATTTCCTGCAGTATTGGTCAAAGCCACAGGGAGACTATCAATATTATTTAAAATCTTAAATAGTATTGAGGCAAAGTAAACACTCAACTAATTTTTTAAGCACTGCCACATGTTGCTAAGATCGGTGGTGTAACTTCTATAACAACAGAATTTCAAAACCTGGTCAGAGGGGCCCAGAGCAGCTTTATCTAACATGGAAATCATGCCAGTTTCAAGCAGGAGGTTGGATTATATGATCCCCAGAGGTCTCTTAAACTAATTTTTTGGTGTGATTCTCTGTTTTTACCAGGGAGACATTTCTCTACTATGAGCAGCTACCTATTTGCTCTGGGAACCTAAGGGTAGGGAGAGAGAGGGCTAGAGTGGGGTGTTTTGGATTACTGAAACATATTTTTCCTTCATCCATCATTCTCTGACTAATCTGTCTCAGTCTCTCTTTGCTGTTACCACAGAGCTGATTTCAAAACAACAGATGAAAGAAAATTACCTGGACCACTCCATTCAACACGTTAGCAGGACACTAAATTAGACTCTCAGTAAATTAGTCTCTCATCCAATTAGTCTCTCACTCTGATCTACATAGGAGGAAAGATGCCTGTGGCCTGCTCCTGTACAAAATATTCAGAAAGATACAAGGATAAGAGTCTTCCACTCTACAGCTGTATAGTTACTGAATCAAAAAAGTTAAAATTCACTTTTTTCCTCTGATCCTGAACCTCACCAAGGTAGACCTGAGATTATTGACTATAAATTGCAGTAGTAGGATGGTTCCTTGTGTATGTAATAATCATACAGCATATTGATTGGATGCCTGTAATATATACTAAGCAGGAACAGAAAATAAATTGAAAATTTCTGGGGAGAAGAAGAGGCGAATGTGAGAGAAGGAACAATGGAGTGCCAGCCTGTATCTCTGTTATGCTTACAGATAATCTCTGTTATAAATTAATGAGCCAGACTGAGGGGTGTCTGAGCCAACAGGGGAAATGTATATATGAGGACCCTAACTCAAGAGGTTGCCTTGAAAGTTCAGTAGTGAGATCTTGCTTCTCCAGAATAAGGATACTAGGATTTCCATAAGCATGGATGTTCAGAACCAAGAAGAGAAACCAACTGGGAGATAGGTCATGGTTTTGCAGACAAGTCTGAGCAGGTTTCAGAGAATGACCCACCAGCTCTGTAGCATAATGTGTTTTCAGTATCAGTCAGGTTTTGAATAGCTAGTAATAGCCAGCTAGCAAAATAGAAGCAGTGGAGTGTCAGTAAATATTAATGCCAGTCACACTTTATGGAAGATGTTTCCATGCAGTTCTACTTTTGTCATGTTGGCCACGGTTGCAAGATAATATGAATTTGTTTTTGCTCAGACAACCCTCCTCAGCCACATAAACTAAAAGATACCATTCTGTATCTCTGCTATCTACACCACATCTCTTGCTATGATTTGGGAATTTTTACTTGGGCTTTTTTCCCCTTTTTTATTTTTTAGGGATAATCATAACTACCATGGCTAGAGATCACCAGCTGGATCAGGAGTCTGGAATTCCATTTAGATAAATGAAAATCATTTTAGTTATAACAGCCAAGAATATTTCTTTCTGTTGTTTTGGGAGATTTCAGATAGTATTTCCTCCTGAGTTTAAAAATGTCTAGATTTTGGAGGCAATTCGTTCTTCCAAACAGTGTGATGTGCAACTTTTAGTCTCCAAGTCTTTGGTAATCAGGAAATCTAACTACCCTGTTAGTGCTTTTGTAATGGGTGGATATACTTGATGTTATGTTACTTTTAATATCAATTAAATGGCTGTATGAGAAATACTTATGCTATTCCTAGTTCCCTTCAGATGAGATTCTCTGCAGGCATTACAGAGTGCTATTTTATTATTCCTCATCTTTTAATGTCTCTACTACAGGCGCTCACAAAGTATGTAGTACAACACTTCACTCTGAGGTGATGTGCAACCTCTGTACTCTATCTGCAGTTTCCCTCATGAGGTACATAGCTCTTTTCTACACCGTGTGTAACCCTTAGCTTTTTGCTAATTAAAAAAAAAAAAAGAAAAACAAAACCTCTAATAATTTTTCCGCACATATATACACAAAATATATAAATACCTCACACAAGGTTTGGGTTTACTTTTAAACCTGAGGTTAGCACTGGCTAGATAAACACTGTTTTACAACAAAGAAGTACAGGCAGTAGGATGTAAATAACCCCAACACAGTACTTCAGCACTTAGGAATTTTCAGTCTGTCAGCATTATTTCTGCATCTTCTAATTTTATGTCTTCAGCATTAATTACATTTAGAGTAATGATGCACAGTGTTGCAAACATCTCCCAAAAACCTTAAGTGGGAAGCAGGCTGGAGAGATTGCTGGCATTAATGGCACAACTCCATAACCTGTATGTGCAAGATACTCTCTTACATAAAAGTAACATAAGCCCAAGGAGAACAGAAACCTTGGGAAGAATCTGTAAACAACAGATTGCAGGTCTTTTGTAAAACAGCAAGAAGAATTTGACAGCTGGATTTGCTGCTCAGAGCACCTGAGGTGCTAGGACTGCAGTCATGGTGAGATAAGAGTATTGATTGCAGAAGAGGAAAAGGTAAATGTAGAGCCACTATCTGAAGGTTTTTTTTTTTTTTTTGCTAGAATAATTAGGATTTATTTTACTTCATTTTATTTGTATCAATGTGACACTATCAATATTGTAGGCATCATCACAAGGGGACAGATTTCTAAACAAACAAAAAGAATGAGAACCTGCAGTGCACGGCTGTAGCTCAGGCTGTCAGCTCGTATCTTTGTGGGTGCAGTCATGTGAATGGAAGCATAACACTGTTACCTAAGTCTTGCATAAACCACTCTCTTCCTTTGGACAGCAGTACAGATGGGCAATTTTATTCACAATTTGTTTTTCACGTTCACAGTTTTTTCATTTTTCTTAAAGTAGTACTTCCAGAAGTATTCCTGTGATTTAGCAGGGCTCCCTCTTGCAGTGAGAGCAGACTTCTGAAGAGACGCTTGAGAATTATTTTCTAGACCCAGGCTGTTGTCTGGGTGTTACATGTCAGAGGACAAAGCTTTTATTTGCCCTCTTTATATATTACCATACTCTGCATTATTAGTTTGTCTGGATAAATAAATCTGTCAATGCATCTTTGAGGGAAGGGTAATAATACAGTCACCCGTTATCCAAGGGACTTTAAAATACTCTCTAGGGATGAAGATGTTAAAAACAGAATAAAGCTTCGGTTCCAAATCTTTATTTCATATTCTGAGAATTATACTCCCAGAATAATTGATCACAGCTAGTAATTAAAAGATCCATCATTGCTGTTGAAAGTCTGATGTCTCAGTAAATCTTGTCTTGAAGATAAAATCCAGTAACTTTCAATAATCTGCAATACAAAAATAAGATATGTGTATGATGTGAGGATGCACTGGATGAGAACACATGCACATCCATGCTCATTATCAGTCAGCTGTCAGGGCTGACCCTTAGGAAAAGAGTGGAAGCAAAAGAATGAACATGGAATGATCTTTCCTCCTGACTCTGGCAGTTAAAGGGTTCTCTAAACTGGAAGTTGTTTCTGAACTGTTGCTCTCACCAATGTGTGATGCAACTGCTCTCTGTGAATTTGTCTAAACCTTTTCTGAGTTTATTGACCTTTTTGTTCTCCCCAATATCCTGTAGCAAAAAGTTCTGCTCTTAAATAAATAGTGTGGCCAGCAGGAGGAGGGAAGCGATTGTCTCCCTGTACTCAGCACTGGTGAGGCCAGACCTTGAGTACTGCATCCAGTTTTGGGCCCCTCACTTCAAGAAGGACATTGAGGTGATGGAGCAGGTTCAGAGAAGAGCAACGAAGCTGGTTAAGGGTTTAGAGAATCTATCTTACAAGGAGCGGCTGAGGGAACTGGGGTTGTTTAGCCTGGAGAAGAGGAGGCTCAGGGGAGACCTTATCGCTCTCTACAACTACCTGAAAGGAGGCTGTGGGGAGGTGGGGGTCGGTCTCTTCTCCCATGGGACAAGTGACAGGACTAGAGGAAACAGCCTCAAGTTGCACCAGGGGAGATTTAGGTCGGATATCAGGAAAAATTTCTTCACCAAAAGGGTTGTGAAACATTGGAACAGGCTGTCCAGGGGGTGGTGGAGTCCCCATCCCTGGAAGTGTTTAACAGACGTGTAGTTGTGGCGCTGAGGGGCATGGTTTAGGGACCCTGACAGTGCAGGGTGAACAGTTGGATTCTTTTAGTGCCATGCAGTAGCACTAGCTCCAGAAAACTGCAGCCTGACTTGATCTTCTTAAAAATAGGGTGAAACCTAAAATATCCTCACATGGAGTTACATGGCAATATGGCTACATCCTTACTCCTTTCCTGTGAACGTCTTTTGAGAACATCTCCAGCAGTGAGGAAAACTCTTAGCCACAGGTTAAACAAAGAGCTTCACCAACAATGTTTATACTGAAAATTGCACATTTAATTAATATCAAAGTCTACGCTTTCTGTGTGTTTTAACTCTGGTCATTACTTATTCTGCCATGAATTTACTTCTATGGATATTTTTATGTCCATGATCTGTACCATGCAAATGATATATTCATTCAAAGCAGCAAGAAGATTCCTTTATATTTTTTAAAAAAAATAAAATTTATCTACTAAATCTCGCAGACTCCGTATTTTCGGTCTGTAGTTTCATTCAGAACATTTCAGTCAGAAAAAAGTATTTTACAAAGGTATGCAGGAAATCAATATAAAAATACTGGTTTTATTGTTGACACTTCATAGGAATAGTTTTATTTCTGTTAATGCAACCTTTTATGCACATTGTGGTGAACAAAAACAGTTATTGAAAATTAACACGCTAACTGCTGACATTATGAAATATTGTTACTGCTATGCTTTTGGTCCAGGATTTTTTTGAATTATTATTATTATTTTGAGAGGTTATTTCTGTTGTTTCATGAGCTTTGGCAATGGAAGTTCACAAATGCATTGGAAGTTACGAACACCTTGCATAACAGAAAAGTCTCTGCATTGGGTCTACATTTATAACCGGCCAGAAAAAAACAAACAATACACAACAAAAATCTCACCAATTGACTTAGAAATTGAAAAGCAGTATCTCTGTCAGCTTGTATTAATAATCTAGGAGAGAAATTTCATAAACCACAGCAAAATTACATAAAGGCACTTTATTAAAGAGTATCCTTTTATTACAATGATCACTAACAATCTCCTCCCAAGCAAAGCAGTCCTTCCACCACTCTAGCATGCATAAAGAAATTTATAACAACAGTTATGGTGTGTGGTATAGCACTGGTTATAGGGACAATACCCACAGTATCCTCAGCCTCATCCCTGGTAATGACCTTGCTACTATAACTACCTTGTTCCACCAGTAAGATCATCCTTCACTCACACTAACTGATAAGCAAGCAGGTTAACTTCAAAGTGATTGTCCTTAGACATTGTTTGACTTTGAAAAGTTCTGCATCTATTTCCAACCCAAGGAATCTGCTTTCATGAAAACAGGCCTATTTTTCCATCTGTATCAGACAGTCAAGAAAAGACATTTCATTTGTCTCTAACCTTGTAGGTAAATATCTGCAGGTACTCTCTTGATTGCAACAGTCAGTTAAAAATGGTGGTGGTGAAAGCAAAAAGTCTTTGGTTTCACAGCCATAAAGTATTAAAACAATTTTTTTCATGATTACATTCAAAACTCACAAGAGAACCTGTCTTTGAATCCATATATCTAAATTTTTAACCATCTCTCATCTCCTAATAGATTAGAAATTATAGACTTCTAAGCACTCTAAATATTTTTTTACTTCATATCTACAAGATGCAAAGTACTGCCTATCAAAATACATAGAAATGACTTTTAAATTAATGATTAGAATAATAGAAGTCTCAAGCTGCAAATAAGCAGTTAGAAATTAAAAAAAGATATGCAGTCTACTGCTAAGAGGAAATCTTCACAAAATTGAACTCAAATCTTTATGGTTTGACAAGAAGAACTTGAGGTTGTGCAACAGCTTATTGCTGTGTAAAAACCAAACCTAAAGAAAGGTTATTTCTAATTCTTTTCTGGATGCTGCTGAAAGCCTGAAGGAACTTGCCACACAAGATTTCAGACTTGATAAGCTCACTGGTGACTTCATCTGAAGTCCAGCAAAAATCCTTTAGTCTCTCTGTCTTGTGACTGCAATTCACTTTTAGATCAGTATCTGAACCTTAAAGCTAGTCTTATGTTGAGCCTCCCAAACAGTACTAACTTTGAAATGAATCTGAAAATATCTGCTGTCATTTAGTTTCCCAATTCAGAGTCAACCAAACCTATTCTTCTGTTAAATTTCAACAGGTTTTAGGAACTACCCAAAATAAAACAAGGCTTTTTAAGGAGCTTTGTAAGACTCTGATGCATTCTACTCTGAAAATAAGTTGATATGCTCCAAGCTCCCTCTCCTCATAACAGTTCAGTAGAATAATGTGGATGAAGGTGACTCTTACAGTCATGTTATGCAAAACCACATAGAAAATGCCAAACTATAAAAAGATAGATTGTTTCTCTCACCACATAGCTGGAGTTGTTCTTGGAAATCAGCTAGCTGACACCTCAAGGCAGGATCAGCCCAACATTTTATTTCAGTCTTTTACTCCAATTACAAGTTCAGCCTTAAGTGATGGTGACTCCACAATTCCCACACAATTTATTTTGACTTAAGTTCATATTTGTAGTAAAAGGAATCTATTTCAATGGCACTTTGAAAACATCAAGATTTTTGTTTGGACCTTACCAGTATGCTTGTTTCAAAATGACATTTTATGTAGATATGGGTTACTTTTTGGTTTTCACATCCAAGCCTGAACAAAGAAAGAGCTGGAAATTTTTTGTTTACTCATGCTTCAGGGTTGGCTCCTGGTGTCAGATACTAGAGGTTAACTACAGGTTAAAACCCTGTCCCAAGTGCCCCAGTTCCTCTCTCTGTCCTGTATTAGGCTAAAAAATCTAGCTAGGAACGTTTTAGGAAAATAAGGGTGCTGGTTATTATTACATAACACAGTTGCCATATCACTTGTTTTTCCCTGTGCTCTCCCTAGTCTAACACTGTCAAAGAACAGTTACAAACTACATTCAGAGGAATTCAATATATGTTGAATATAACATCCCTTACCCACCTACTTAAAAAGTACTGTAAACATCAAAATCTGGTTTTGGGCAGAATGGTTACTGTTATGTCACTGTACTTTACATATCAGGCCCCATTCTTAAAAATTAGAAACGAGGTTTCCAAAAGCATGTTAAGATTTTCATCTAAACTCCCCAGGTGCATTCTGGGCAGAAGCAAATCAGGTGTACTGAAGTAAGGCTCAACAAGAGTATGTCTACCTAATTCGGGGGTTTTCTGCCCACAAACTGTAAGAATAGGAAGCAAAAGCATGCAGCAACTGCTTATAGAAAGTGGATGTTGCTTATAAAATATGCTGGTCTTGTTAGCTACATCCTCTGAATCAGGCCTTTACTTGACAGTCTAATCCAAATTCACAACTAGAAGTTCCCGTCGAAGCAGCATTCCAAGCCAGAAAATTCAGAAGCTTTTAAACAGACTGAGATCCAGCACAGGTTAAAGAAGTATCTCCCTGCTGCAGTCTTGCAGCCCAGTTCAACTATTTACCAACAGAACAACTTCCTTCCTTTATTTCCCTGCTCCTTGCCCTTGAGTGCTCAGAGAGAGTTTACCAGCCCTCAGATAAGGCTTGTCCTTACTCACTCCCAGATCTTTGGTCTTCTGAATAGAAGGCAACTGTCACTCTTCTCATACTCCATTACGCTGGACTGTAGAGATTATATAATTTAGTAAGTAAGTAAAATTGGAATTTCTAGATCACTGACTTCTTGTGCAAGAAAAGTCGCTGGATGATGAGGCATGACTCTTGCAGTGATTAACCAACAAATGCTCTAGGCCAGCTGAAGACAACAAAGAGGATTGGGATGTATTAATCAACAGATAAAAGACTTCAAAGTTAAATGGTCAACTGTTAAACCATTCTAAATAAGCTGCATTAAAGAGTAATGTATACTGCTTTCATTTCTCCTAATTAAAGGAATCTATTGGACTGTAAAATCAGGATTCATCTCAATTAGGGAGCTGGGTTGACATTGGCAACGATCGCTTTCCAGCATTTTGCTTAGATAAAGAACAAGGTCATGACATAAGGGATCCATATTAAAGATACAGAATACAGATATATAGAAATATAGAAACACTGGACATGTGAAAATCAGCATAGCATGTAGTGGGATTGTTCAGGTTACACAGTGGGATAAAGCAAAATGTTGAAAAGATGAAAAGAGAAATTTAACAGTAATTGAAAACATACCCGTACAAATCTCCCGGGATCAGGAAGCTTTTCTGTAAATCATTTCTTGTGTCAAGTAAAAAAATCCCTCAAGAACAGGATGGTGATTAATTTTTAATTGATTAATCCTTGCATAAAAATTTTATTATGCCTAGAAAATACAAATCTGATTGCTGACTGTTGACAGTTACCATTTTTAAACTGGACACTGAGTTGTCCCTGTACTTAATATGTATGATTAAGTATTTTTTTCACTATTTTGGTGTTAGTTAGGCACAAATATTTTGCTAAAAACATATTGAAAATTAAATCTGAAGGAAAGGCATTAACTGACAGTGAATTTCTGAGTGCCATGGAATGAAAGCTCTCTAAGTCTTCATGTAATTTAAGACGTGTTTTCTGTCTTTAGTACCTACCCTGTACATTGCACTAGATCTCCTAGGGTGGTTGACTGACCCCAGTCAATAGTGTAAACACAACTGAATGACTGTCTAATTAAGAGAAGAAACACTCAAACCTTGTTTTTGTTTTGTTTTCATATTGCCTAAGGGAAAAAGGAGAACATCTGACTCAGCATAAAGGCCATATCAGCACAATGGGAATTTTTAAACAAGATTAAACCGTCAAAGTGAGCTTATGTGGAATTTGTTCATCATACAAAGCTACCAACCTCTTCAGAGGTGTGTAATTTTCTTCAATCACATCAGTAGCCGGACCCCAGTTTTGCATGGTGTTCTCTCCCATCCTAGACTGCTTCCAGTTAAGAGTTCTCCCATTCAAAAGCTTCCCTTTTCATTCATTCTAGCAGTAAAGTGTACTTGATGATCTTTACTTAATCAATATGATTTAGCCGTTGTTTACTTTTCTATGTTCTGCCTGATTGATTTGTATTTTCACGCTTAATGATGAGCAAAGGTTTTATAAAAATATGAGTTTAAATGATGAAGTACTGAACTTCATTTTAGGGAATCTTTAAGTGAAGTACTCTGGAGGATTATTTTTTAATGAAAACCAATGTCAGCTCATTTTTTTAATTATTCATATTCTTTTCACTTCAAACATGTTCCATTAGAAATGATAATTCATGATTGCCATCAATATAAAGCTACACTGAAAGCCCTGGCTAATACAGGTAATTAGAGTGAAATGAGGAGCCTTTGCATCAGCTGAAAAGGCCCTTCTCCCTCCTTCAGTGCAGCAATGTAACAGAACGTGTTTGAAAATACATTGACTTCATTGAAAGGCAAATGGCACCAGCCAAAAAATAAAAATGTGCCTTGACATTTCAAGCTTTGAATACCATACTTGTAGGCCACTTTTTTGATTTAGGCTATTAAGATGAGGATGGTTGATTCATTTATGTTTAGGACTTCAAATGTTCTGGAATTGTTAATTTTTACTGCACAAGTGACATGGGCTACCATGACCATGTGGAAATGGTAGATCAGAGTGTAACCCAGTCATGAGCTACTTTAGAGGGTGGAAAGCTTTTGTTAGCATTATTTCAGAAGACAAGGGAGAAGAGCTTCAAGTTAACCCCTACTTCATAAACTACCCTGCAGAGCGTTCTCCATTTATATTGCTGTTTTCTGGGGAGTTTTATATAGGTGCATTTAGGAGGGAGAAGTGCACTCAGAAATTTCTGAGCAGATGCAACTTCTGCACTTGTGGCAAGTCCCTTGGAGACCAGAAAAAAAAAAAAAAGGGTTTGAAAACATATTGAATCTCTTATGTATATATCACAGTTTGCAGTCCTGATGAGGTCTGGACAAAATGAACAGTAATTGTGACTGCCTGCAACATAGCCCAGACACAAATTCTAATCATACTGGCTGGAAAAAAATTCGAGATCCCATACATGGATAAACAAATATATCTCATCTTGTTCAAGATGGAAAAAAGTAATCAATCGTTCAGCTCCTGGTAGCTGTCTGTGAACCACTCATACCTAGTTTAGCATTACCCGCTCTGCTATATTTCTTTTCAGATCTGAGGACAAGCCCTATGTGTCACCCATTGTTCTCACTATACTTGACAAAGATCGGATGTTTTTTACTGAGAAAGGCACAGGATTTTTGTATTATCTTTTTTCAGAACACAAAGCAGCCACATTCAAAAAAGACAGAACTACTGGGAACATGTCTTACAAAAGCCAGTGGAGCACATGGAAAAAAGCTATTGGTTATAACAGTACCTAAGGTTCAGTAAGTATTTTTGTCTCTTCTCTTCTCTTTCTCTTTCTCCTTCTTACTTCTTTTACTTTTCTTCCCTCCTGTCAAGAGCAATTATGGTTGTAGAGGCAAAGCAAAATTTGTGAAATTATGGTCCTTCTCCGAAAAGGAGAAGATGAAACATTTTTCTGAAACTGAAGTCTTTTGTTGGAAAGGCCTCTGAATTACGTCCCTATGTAAGCTCTGCCAGCAGCTGATAAAGCACATCATCCTCCATGTGCAGGCCCGGACGGTGCCTTTATCAGCAGATTCAGAGCATGGACAGCTCTGAATGGGCTGCACATCCTCATATCAGCAGCAAGTGTAGCAGTGGGCCATGATGTGAGAATGGGTTTCCCTGTTGTAGAGCACTTCTAGGCTGTTTCTGAAGACAGACCTGGGGTGGTTTTTTGTTTTGTTTGAAAATACTCTCTTTTTCTAGGCAGTGGACTGAAAAGGAGGATTTAGAATGGGTTATGCAAAAAGTATTTCTCATTTATGTCTGTTTCTCTAGGATTAGTTTTTAAAACATATTTTCTCCTCTTTGATGCTGCAGTCCCACCTTCTCTTTTGAGGTCTGTTAACTACACATATGGGCAGCAAGAAATATATATTTAGTAAACTTGATTTCGAAAAATTCTTTTTTCTCCCCCCAGTCTCCTAAGTGTCGTATACCAATCACTTAAACGTATTTTGCTGCAGCTTGAAAATAGCTATTCCTCCCCTTTGGGAACCATAGTCTACAAGTAAAAGAATGGTTTTCATGAGCCAAAATGTTCAAGATTTTTATAGTTCTCCTAAAAGGCACTGTCACAGAAATGAGGGGTTGGGACTCACTTCCATTTGCTGCATCAACTCACAAAGCTCCACTGGTGACAATACAGTCTTGGAAGGAGTGTCTCATTCTGGATTGACAGTCTGCTTGCTTTGCTGACTATACTGGGAGAGCAGGCATAAGGCAGCCTACCCAACTTACACCTCTGCCTTAGGCTGTGTAAATATTTTCCCTGATGCTCAAAGCCTCACACACTGGCAAGTGTTCATCCTTTGCCACAGGGCATGGTTTTACTGACACTCTTTCCTAAACATTCTACCAAGGTTCTGGGACACCTACAAGGTAAAAACATTGGGTTTCCTTCCCTGAGCTCCCAAAATAAATTGATCCATTCCCACTTCTTTGCCCCAGAGGTACACTCAGATATATGGTGAGGTAATCTAGTCTTAGCTTCTTAACTCATATAGGTATAACCACAGTTACTGTGGGTGCTTTGACCTGGATCTTTAACTGACTTACCAGCACGGTGCTTTATTTCTTCATCAGTTTTAGGGCCATCACTAATTATAGCCTACAATGGTTTCAGTGATTTATATTATTCCATATTATCTATATGTCTGACACATTAGAAAGTAAGCTAATGGCAAGGAAGCACCCCAAATGAGTCTGGACTCTCCTCCTCTTTAAGTGGAGAGGCTCAAGAGCTGCAGCTAACTCCAGTTAATTGTTTCTGTTTACTTCTGCTTCTAATTTTCAATCTGCTCCTTTCAGCAGATTAGCTTGCAAAGCTTTGTGTGTACTGTGATTCCTTGTTGATTTAAATTAATACTTAATGGGTTTTAAGAGGCCTGCTGGCCTTGTTAATGTGAGCACACCAGCTGCATGACTAATTTAGGAAATGAAGACGACATTTATGCTGCTGGACAGGTCAGTAGTACAACTGAAATTTCTCAAGGACCAAAAAACCACATACTTATTTGTTCAGCTACCTAGACATATTGTTCATCTGCGTATGGATATATACTACAAATTTTTCTTCCTTGTATGGGACTTGCCCTTGTCTATATTTATTCTTGCAAGAAAGTTTCTCCTGGATCAGGTGTTACAGAATGCTTTAAGAGGGAGAGAGAATTTACGTGTACCTGGGTACCAGCAATGAATTAATTGATAGCTTGAGGGAAAAAATTGTTATTAAAAAAAGTTAAGAGAAAAAAACCTACCCTTTAGTCCACCTAAACACTGTGGCACGGTTTGGAACTATACCAAATGTACACCTACAGATACACCTTTTATGAAAACCATATGTCAAAAAAATCTGAAAATTATTTTTCCATTAATATCATGAAACTTGGACAAATAATTCTCCTCTCCAATTACCTACCATACTAAAAAAGTTATTCGTTATCTTTTAATAAGGATTACATTTGTTGAAGTGTTGCATAGTGATTATCAACTTAATTTACTCATTGGGAACCACACTGTATCTTCTAAAAAAGAGAAGACAAAGCTTTTTACCCAAGTAATTTGTTTTATTTCAGTGGTGTAGCAATGACACCCCCATGGTAAGTTCAGCAGGAACAAAGTGAGTGAAAAAGCAGCTGTATTTTTAAATTACACATTCCATAAGATTAGAGAACAGGGCAGTTGTAACTTTTGTAATAATCTTCTGTGTTAAAATAATTTCAGGAGGAAATTTTATAATACGGTGTGACAAGGTACACTACAGACCAGGTACATTATACACATTTTGTAGCTGCTCAATTCTCCTTTTTCTGTTAACGACAGATTTCCTTCCACTTTATGGACATTTCAGGGCTTTTGACCACTTTTTAGTAGTCATAATCTAATATTCTCATGGGGTTCATCATTCACTCTTTTATCTTTGCAGTGGGATTGGACAATGGCTATACTTATTTCTATATTCATGTGTTTAATGACTGGTTGATGGATTTAAAATAATTCAGACTGATTCAAAGTCGTTTTGACTAAAGCTGTTCTATATCAGAATGTCTCTTGTTTTGCCTTCAGTACTTTCACACGGAGAGACTACTAGGCTCTACATTCTATGACATAAAGGTCCTGTAACATGGACTAATTTCTGTTACATCCAAGCATCAACTTACGGTTCAATTTTATTCCCCAGAAATGTATTTCTGAAAGTATAAGTGACTCAGTCATAATTTTATTGCTTATATCATTTGCTGCAGATGTCATAATTTTCTAAGTATTGCATGGCATTTAGCAATGCATGGTACTGGGGTGCTGCAGCACTTACGAAGCCCTCAAACAGGGGTTTAGCAAAAGCCCTCACCTATCTGGAAGCAGAGATAAGTATAATGATCTGACATAGTCAGATAAATAGTTAAATTTCACTCACTGAGGGCAAATGTAACCCACTGTACTACTTAACACTATAGACATACAAAAATCAACCTTACACCTACCCACAGACCTGGACACGACTAAGGGAGCTGTGAAGCTACATGGGATGCTACATGCTACATAAATATATGGCTGCCCAACCCTTTAAGCTCTGACACCTTTGAATTTTGTCTGCTATATTGTGTTCCCTTCTCTGCTTCTTTGTCCTTTTCTTTGCTGTAGAAAGGAGAGGTTGTGTTATTATCTTGTCTTGCTTATGTACAAGTATTTAAGTATTTTGCTTACCCAGAGAGAGGTGATAACATAACAAAGGAACTGTGGAATCTTTTACAGATCTTTACCTTTTCTCTCTGCCTTCTTCCTCCCTTCACCCTTTTTAAGGGTGATGGAACAGGGAATAAAGAGCCGGCAGGCCGATTTTCCCTGTTTGTATTAGCTTTACGCACATTCCCAAGTCACATTACCTTACACTGTTGCAGGGCTGTAAAGCAAAAACAATATCAAATTGATTTGATTGATTCAAGGGAAACAAGCTGATAATTTAGCATGCAAAGGACATTTCTCCTTTTTGCTTTTTTGTTTTCAGGGAATTATGAGCAGGAATCATTCCGTTTGTGGTCCAGTTTTTCAGTTTCACAGGTGCAGCGTCTTTGTCAATACTGCATTGCTTCATTTCTCTCATTTGGAAGTTGGATTACACTGAACTCAAGTCGTCATGGTGGGTGTTAAGTCCCTTGCTCTTCAGCCTCCCTTGCACTGGCTGGTGACAGAAGGGCTCCAGTGTCAGCATCTTCAAATGCTGCATTGCCAGTCTGCCAGAATTGCAAAGGTTTAAAGCCAAGGGTGACAGCTTCCTCTCCAAACAAAGAATGAAGAAATCACATGGCTAGGAAATTTGACCTGCACAATATTATTCCTGTATTTTAGCTAGAGACTGAAATTTCATTTTTACTTTTCACTTTTGAGACCACTGAGGACAAAGTACAAAAACAGGTTTGTTCAACAAAGACATGAGGCTGGTGAGACAGAACAGGCAAGGAAAGGTAGCAGGGAAAGGAGCAGAAACAAATTAAAGAATCAATAGCAGCTGGCTACATAGGGACACCAAGGTATATGCTTGCTCCATCACTGGTACAGAGCATCCTCATATATCACCCTCCATTTTAGGACAGTCTTGGTTCAGTGTAGAATTATTTCCATTTCTTTATTTCTTTCTTCAATTCATAGAAAATTTAGTTGTAATGCCTAGGGGCACTGGGAGACAGGAGCCCTATTTGATATGCCATGCATTGCACATAGCACAGCAAAAATCACTGCTTGAAATAAATTTACAGTCTGAATATTTTTTTAAACAAAGCAGTGTCTATGTGAAATGTTGTCCATGTTGCAGAGAGAAGATGTGTATAGAAGTGGGAATGTCAGAAGACACCTATTTTTAAGAAGAATGGGAAAGGTGTAGACATAAGGGTAAGAGTACTGTAAACTTGACCAAGTTCACAAATAGCTACCATAATAGATTTGACAGGTTTCCAGACCCTGAATTGTGTAAGAACCCAAAAAAAACCCAACAACAAACCAAACGAAAAACAGCAACGTGGGCAAGTAATTGCAAACATCAAATGCCACAGTGACACCAAGTGGTAAAAAGCTCCCTTTCACGCTGCAAGTATAAGGCTGAGTCTGTTTTGACACGCCTCGCTTCTTATTTTGCCTTCCTTTCCTCCACTACGCAACGCAGTGTCAGTATCAGTATCCAAATATATTTTCCACAGAAGCGTATAGCTTTTTTCTACATAAAACATTAATAATCCAGCTCTCTTCCAAAAAAAAAAAAGTTCAAATTTCATTCCAGTAAAAGAGGAAAAAGCTTTAGTGTCATATTCCGAGATAAGTCTCTCTGTTCCGGCTTCTACCACATCAGACAATGCTGAGACAATTAACTGAGAGTACGTCTCGAAATGAAACTGCTGAGGACTTTCAAAACAAAAAATAAATTTGAGAAGTGTCTCTTACTCTTCTCTCAAACAATTTAAAGGTATGCATCCTGTTGTGACAGAAATGACTGCACAGGCAATTTGTAATTTGCCTTAAGGTCTTAGTTACACTAATTTCAGTAAGAGCTTTTCTTCACCCAGACTTTTGTTTGGACAGACACCAAAAAGTGATGAATTGTGATGCATATGCACCCAACATGTCTTCCCACTCATGTAATAATGCTCCTGTACTCTCAGGCCTACCTTAGTTCAGTCATTCAGAGGCATTTTTTTCCTCCGTATTTCGAACTGGTACCAATAAGACATCAATACTGGGAAGGAAGAAAAAAAGGGGTTTGCTCAGTACTCATATATATATTATTTGATTAAGTGACACTTCTATTTTTGTTCATTATTGCACCTCCATAACTGCTTGGCCACATATGTCTCAGTCTCCTATGTATACACCTTCCTCAGCTACCATTACAGTAGCTATGTCATGTATGACATAGCTTAATAAAAAATCATTCTGGTTTCCAGGACTTACATTAGACTGATCAAGGTTATGCATTCCCAATTAAGAGCAAGACTCTGCCACACCTTTTAACTCTATAAATGCACTTAAAGCACAGACTTTATATTACTCAGATGCTAGTTCAGTAAAGCAATTAGGACTCATCACTTTGCAAGTGAGCAGAGTTAAACAAATACTTTAGAAGTCTAGCTGTAACTGTAAAAAAAAAAAAAGGCAGTATTACTAATTATAAACTTATTGGCATATTAATCCACTTAAATATGTAGAGAATAATGGAAGAAATTCCCATATTACTGCACAGGAACTGCAAGCCCACTGGCCTAAAATTACTAGCTTAAAGGCTTTAATTTATTAAATTAAGTTCTAGGAGATGTTAACATGTAAATTACCATTGGAAGTCTTGCCTTTTTTAATTGAAATGGAAAATTATTCAGGATGAAAATAGAGGATCCCATGTTTTTGCTGCCAGAGGAGTTTTCTTCTGGGAAATAGTCAGCCATTCCACACAGACTGAAGAAAAAAAAAAATTAAAAGAAACACAGGTCCTGTCTTTGGTTCTATATTTAATGGAAAAACTGAGCTGTAGTTTTGCCAAGTTCCTGTTGCTCTAGCCACATAAATCAAGAAGCATCTGAATGACAAAAAGAAAACATTTTCATCAAAACTATGTGCTTTACTGTGAATCTTCACTTCCCTCACCTAGGGAGCCATCCCATATTTATTTTGCAAGTTAATAAGGTGACAGACAGCAAGGCAAAGGTCTGAGCAGAGGCTTATGAGATTGATCTAACGGATATTGGAGGTCCAGAACGAGTCGTTTTACCATTCTGAATAATGGATAATTTCTATCCTGACCCAAAGATTCACAGTATTAGAGTACAGCCTAGGCAGTGTGAGGATGTATTTTACTTTTTTTTTTTTGGTGCATAACTAGAGATAAAAATTTAAATACTTGTTTTTCCCAAGGCTCTACTGCCTGACTGTAGTAGATTAGGTAACCCAGTTAAGTGAGATATGATGAGAAAGAAAAAGAGTGTTTTGAAAACACTTCAGTTTTTAAATATAGAGATTATGAAGGTAAAAGTGTGTATGGGAAAGAAAAAAGAATTTCCATTTGTTGGATTTTTTGGCAGCAGAACACTACACAGAACTTCTCTGCATTGACTGAATTTAGATGAACGAGCAAGATTTCACAGCTGAGCAGTTCCCTCTGCTTCATGGCAACAGCTTCCATGCTGCTGTGAGCACGCAGGAAGTGCAACGCAGTTAGATTTAGCTCAGTTTGGAAAGATTCAGCAATGAGCTCTCCTTATCCTACTTTTCTGTTGGGTAAAAGCAGTCCTAAAGAAAGGAAAGGCAAACAAACCATCACTCCCATGCTGTTGTATACCACACATCAACAAAGTTTCTAATTCCCCAAACTTCCTCGAATGTTATATGGATCTAGCTTTACCTTATTGCTTATTCCAGCACAACTTCCAACTGAGAAAAAAATTCCTTTTCATGTTGGCAACCAGGACTTTTGCATCATGACTGAATATGGGTATAGCTGCTTTTTATTAAATGGAGGAAGGTTTGCATGAGGTTTTAAGCAAATACAAATAAAAGTTCTGAATTCATTGTGGCTGCGAGATCAAGTTCTCTACCTGTGCTTGAGTCACACTGTAAGAAATGCTAATACGAGACATATAGTGATTTTCAAACACTGAACTGTGTCTGGTCACTAGGTGAGAAGTTCATTTCCTATCCAGTAGATCTGGAATTCAGGTGAGAAATATCCACGGCAGATTTTAAAAGGATTCTTAGCAAAACTTGCAAATATATATACACATATACACATACATACATACATACACAGGCATATATGCATACACATCCTTAAGTACCAAGTGTATTTCTGACTGTGAAAGGGCTACAAAGCAAATAGCTTGAAATCATGACAAAACTGCAACTTACAGGTAGAATGCTTGCCTGAACAGTTCCCAAACACCGGCAAAAAACAAATTCAGCAACCCTCTCAGAGGTCCGTGGCTATAGGACGCAGCAGAACTGCAATGGAAAGTTCACGAGCTTCAAGCTTGAGCTGTCCCTCCCCAGGTTACGAGTGCCTTAACTCAGCTGTGTCATAGCAGTACTGCACATTGCCCATGCTGGATAGTGCCATGGTGATGGTAATAAAAAATAAGGGCTCACAGTACCTTTTCCATCCTGAAAGTTCTTCTTGGCCTCACCAACCCATAGAAACTTGACATTGAAGAAATCATCCATTTTCTGATTTGAAAGCTAATAATCTTTCAGAGCAACCTCCTGAGTAGGTCTGTCTGAAGTTTCACTGTGGTCAAAGAAGCTTTGATGAGAGAGAGTATTAAAATTATCAAAAATTAACAAGAAAGACAAAGGAGTGCACAGAAAAACCTCTATTCTGCACTTAAAGAACTTGTCAAATCTGCTTTGGATACTGCCATTTTGAATTTTAAATATGTTTCTCTACATTTTTCTTGGAAAAGATTACATGTGTCTCAATAATTTTCTAAAATTGCTATTTTTAAGATAAAATTTAGAGTTTGTTATACGCTATCATGAAATTAGAGCATTTTGCTTTAAAATTCTAGTAGAGAAGATGAAGTCATAGAAGACACTACAGATGCTAGTTTTTGCTACAGATGTCCTTGTCTAACTTAGGAAAAACTGCATTTCACAGTACACTGCAAGGAATACTTTTAACATTCTCCTCAAGATCTAAGACCTTACCACAGAACATGCATGACATTAGCAACCATAAACCGACTACAGAGCCTTTCAATTTTATTAACAATAGCTATCTAGACTACATAAAATTTTATCACCTTTACAAATATACAGTCCCTTCTGAGAGAGCGGGGCTGTTGTATTTTGTGGGCCCTCTGAGGAGATGCCCAGCTACTCCTGAAATACTTGTGTCTGTACTGTTAGCAATTTCACACCAGCACAACTCAGCAGCACTGTTCCTGAGGTAGAACAAAACAATAGCAAAATCCTGACATCAGGCATAGAGCAATAGCAGACTGCTGAAAGCAAGCATCTGGCAGTGAGTGTTAGCAGGGTGATACCACTGAATAAATGAAAAAACATTACAGAAAATATAGAGGAAAGACTGTACCTTTCCACATGTGCACCTCTATATTACCACATTCTAGTCTTCGCAGAGGTAATTGCCAAAGATATGGAGTTAAGCGGTGAAAAAACCCCTGGCCTTTCTCTGAAATGGGCAAAGAAAAGATACAATGTGCACAACTTCAGAATACCCAAGTACTAAGGTAATGTCATGTCAGATGATACACTAAAGTGAGAAGAACAAAAGAAAAATGCAGAATCTGAGACTGATTATCCAGATAGGATTGAAAATAATGCATGGTTGGCCTCGATGATCTTAAAGGTCTCTTCCAACCAGATGATTCTATAATTCATATCACAGCTTGCAATTTGAAATCATCTTTGTTTGGAGGAGACACCAATGACTGTACTTACAGCAAGACTAACTTCATCCATAGAATCACATGGATTTAACAGATAAAATATTTGTCCAAGAAGCACATCCATCAAAATCTGAAGATGGAATGTGGAGGAATGTAATTTTTCATTCTGTCAACAAAAGGAAACTTGGATATTTCTTACCAAAATGTCTGGGTAAGTTAGTGGTCAATCTAGTGGTGAAGGAAGAGCTTAGAGCAACCATTTTGAAAGTACCAGATGTCCAGGCAGGCTTGAGTGCAGATCATACAGAAATCAGTAGGCATAAGATGTGAATGAGCCAGAGCCTTAACAGCTCTCAGAAGCAAGTACAGGTCCAATAAATGCACCTGACTTAGAAGAAAGACTTTCTTTTATCAGTCCATACAGAACAACTAAAGGTCCTTCTGCAAAGCCTTAGTCTACACAGTCAGATGCAGAAGGAGTTATCCATAAAAGCACACTCTGAGGGAAATTTTTAGGCAATCCTTATGGTTCAAGAATGGAGGATCTTATGCACATGCCAAGACACACAATTATGCTGTGTAGTGATTGAAGAAGATGCCTTTTGCCTCTACAAATTGTGATCAAACCCAGAGCAAGCTTCACTACAGCCAGTCTGGTAATGTGATAAATAAAAAGGACTAAGGTATTTGTCATCATATTTATATTATTTTGACTTGAACAGTAAATCTGGAAGAGACAGTAAACAAACAGCACTGTGTAAGCAGAACTGCTGCTCAAACCTCATTCAGGAGATCGAATATACTGAAATCTACCTGTTAGCCTTACCATTCTAGTACAGGAAAGGATCAGACCTTTTGCATAATGACAAGGAAGATAATGTTACAACTGAGAGGAAAAAAGTCCATTATGATTGTCTTCACATTTATAAACTAAAACAGGTTCTCCAAGGCAGGCTTTAAGATGGGTACTCCATAATGAAAATTTCTGCTACAGAAAAGAGTCTATTGTTATGATGTTACCCAATGATCACTGAATGACATACAGGCTCTTCTAGTAGCAAAAAAGTGTGTGGTTTCAGCTCTTTTTTACAGAAAACAGAAGAACAAGCATAGAAGATACAGAGTTTTCCTAAATATTCTTAGATGATATCACATACAGCTTCTGTTTAAAACTGGGAACATGTTAAATATTCATATTCATGAGAAATACGCATAGCATCTGACATCAAGGCTTAAAAAGCAGATAGAGAATGTTATTGCAACCATGTAGTTTGTCTGTAAAACATAATATAGGAATATTTTCTGAGTAGCATGAAAATATTCTTTTTTGACACAGAATAGTTTATGCTGCATATGCTGTCTGTAGGAGAATTTAAATGGGATCTGCAGTACTTTCATCTAGGGTCTGTATGACACAGCTAAACATAAAAAGTTTTAACCAAAAAAAAATTTTTTTTTTAAATATGCCTCAGTTATCTGTCAAACATCCACTAGGAAATAACAATAAAGCTGCTTAGAGGTGCAAAGGGTCAAAATCAAGCTTTAATATAAGGTCTAATGTTTAAGTCCCTTTGATCCAATAACAGAGATGCCATAGGTAAATATTTCAATAAAGCAGATTTTTGTTTAAAATATCAAAAAAAATATATATCACACAGAGAACCTACTTTCAATGGACATGTTAGTCCTTCTGTTTCAAACTAATAAACCCATCACATGGAAAAACAAGGTCTCAGATATCCTTGTAAGAAGTAGATAGAAGAGCGCAAGGGTCTTGTCTTGTTTCAAGTGATGGGCGCAGCTGAAGACACAGATATCCTTCGTTCAGTTTTGGACTCAGCAGTGATTTATCTTGCCCAATAAATACAAAAATTAGAATACAAAGATGGACTTTAGCAAGTTTTTCTATGCTTTGATGCTTTGTGGGTTTTTTGGTTTTGTTTTTGGGTCTTTTTAATTTATTATTATTATTATTTCGCTTCTTGTTGTCAGGGCCTAACCTGCAAGGAAAGTCTATCAGGTGGCCTGGAATCTTGTGCAAAATTTTCTCAGTTTGGACCACAATAGATGCTTTTATCAAATCTTACAGTTGTAGAGTGTCTGTGTCATGCCTATATCCCTAAAAAGGTAATGAGAACCAAGAATCAGCCAGAAATCAATAGAAAATTATTGTCAACAGAAATTAAGCTGACTCCACTTAGCTCCTTTCTGTGCAAATATCACCTCTCCAGGCACACGCCTAATACAAATGATCAGGAACAAATTTGAAGATGGTGCTAAAAGAATTAATATAGCTGGGTAGCAGATTTAAGAAGTGGGAAAAAAAAAAGTGCTGAAAGCAATTGAACAATCAGAAGATGACTAGATGATGAGTACAAAAAACATTTCATAGTAGTAACAGGCTGAATTTCACAGAGGTGATTCTGTCCTATGGAAGAGTAGAAGAAAAAATGAGGAATTTTAAAAGAAAAAGATGCAACATATCAACCCAGTAGAATTTCAGTTATCGTCAAAATATACGACTGATAACCTTACCTATGTGTGGCAGCACATCTATAAAATATCGTATTTTATTTATAGCAAGGCACTGAACTGCCTTTTTTAACAGTTTTTATTTATCTAAGAAATACACTATCCAATAAATATGTGATGAAAATAAATAAACAGTTCTTACTGACTGGGAAGACTCTGACATTCAGAATACAGCTGTCAGGACAGAGCCATCACTCAGTCAAGGCTATAGCGGAAAATTTTCTGGTGAGCCCACCTTTATCTGCCTGGAAGCCAGTTTAGGAATATAACTTCTTACCTAGTTCTCAGTTCCCTGAATTAGTTCTCCATGTCAACATTTTCACAGGTCAAAATTTGTGCAGTAAGTTTCTAGGAAAATTGCTACTTGTTTCATGAGAAATATTTTCCTTAAAATATACAGTATTATTTAAAAATCAAACCACAACAGAAACTATCCCTAAAGCTGCAGTGAAATCTGGAAAAAGGCTAAAACAGCAATCATTGAAAGAATCCTTAAAAAAAAAATATTACTTGTTTGCACTGGGGAGGACACAACTGAATAGGGTGCCTGCAGTCAAATCAGCCCAGATAGATGCCTTATTGCTTGTATCCTCCTTAAAAAGCAATGCCTCCACACCACCTTCTTCACATCAGCAGAAGGACAAAGTGGTTGCAGCAGCAGATGTGTCAGTGGGGCTCAAAGTGGACCAGTAAAGCTTCTCCACGTCTAGGGTTTTGGCCTTGCTAGGTGAGGAGTCTTCTGGTTTGCTGGTAATTTATTTCCCTAAAAGCAGCTGTTTACTTCCAGCTAGGAACAGGCTCGTAGAGTTGGTGTAAAACACATCAATTGACAGAGGCTTCAGATTAAATGGTCCTGATGCCTTTTCCCTACACGTTCTACACTTTTCTATGAAGGCAAACTATGGCTGAAAAGTGCTTGTTATTGTATCATAGCTGTCTGTTTTCAGATGAGACACTGTGGTGCTGAGAAAAATCTCAAGAACTACTTTGAGCATTTAGGTCAGAGTCCTCATTAGAATGAAACACATGGAAGACACTAGTACAGAGTACGCACAGGTATTTACCACCCTTTGATCTAACTGCAACAGCAGAGTGTGGTTTAAATATAGACTTCTTGGAAAACAGCACTGCTGCTGTAATAAAACTGTTGTTGATTAGCTGGATCAGATATACTCTGGAGAAGGTGATTATCTTTAGCAAAGACAGAAAAACGTCTGGGGTTTAGTTTTTGGGGTTTTTTTTTGTTTGTTTGTTTCTTTCTGGATAGAACTGAAGAATATGAGAAGAAAGGAATTAAATATTTCAGAACTGGAGAAAGTTCTGAAAACAATTCAGATCTCAGCCAGGCCTTACCCTGATTGCTAGGAGTTACTTACATTTCCCTCAGCTGGACTGCCATTTTTCAAACACGCTGCACAATAGCCCCTTCCTTCTAGAGAGTCATCTTTGAAACACCCTACCTGGAAGAAAAGAGCCATGTTGTCTGTGTTTCCTTTGACTGTGCTCTTGACATCCTTTCAGGTGCCAGTCTGTGCATGAGATCTGACTCTCCAGCAGTACTTATGCAGACAAAGAAATGGGTAAACCATCTTTCATTCAGCTAATCTGTACCCACGAGGAAAACAAATAGCTTTTGGTGTGCACTCTGCTGTCTCTGTTTTCCTTTTCATGATATAGGATGCTGCCGAGACATCTCTGAATGTTGGTTTCCTCATGAAAATCCAGTCTGTTGTGCCTGAGCAATTTTTACATAGTCAGAGCTGGTTTTTGCTGATAATTTCATCTGCTGAGCAGTGAGCAAAGTTACCACTAGCATCTAAGACTTAAGCCCTGACTCTCACAGAGGAAGATACGCCAAGAGTGATGGAGCTTAAGCTGAAGGGAGTTGTGAGTAAAAATTTCATTATAATGGTGGTATTGCCAAGTATCAGGAATGCACCTGTGTGCACACCTGGCAAGCTTTAGACATTAATTCCCTGAGTGGTCCAGAAAATTCACTTCTAGTTATTTTCATAGATGTGATAATGAATTGGTTCGAAATAATGGACCAACTCAAAATGAGGTGGTTGAGAGAGCTTCTGGCCACCTTCACAGCAGAGATGCAGGAGCTCTCTGGGTGGGAAAACCCAACTGTTCTAAGGAATTCCTCCAGGCAATTCCTGCTGAGACTAGAATTTCAGAAGTGTTATTTGACATAGTAGGTGGATAATCTGGCATTTTAAGTGACGGCTCTAGATTAATCTTGCTGCAGAGTTGATCTGCTTATACACAGAAAAGATACTTGTAAACAGCCACTAGAAGCTGGTACAGCAGAGGCAGAAATAGTTGCATGGGATGATCTTTTGGACACAAATAAGTTAACAAGGTGCTTTGTACATACCTTAAGACAGTCAATAACAATGGGTCATGCATGTGCTGGAGCAGTCATGCGGGGCTATGAGCCATTTGTACTCAGCACTGGTGAGGCCAAACCTTGAATACTGTGTCCCGTTTTGGGCCTCTCACTTCAGGAGGGACACTGAGGTGCTGGAGCATGTCCAGAGAAGGGCAACAAAGCTGGTGAGGTGTCTAGAGAGCAAGTCTTATGTGGAACGGCTGAGAGAACTGGGGTTGTTTAGCCTGGAGAAAAGGAGACTTGGGGAAGAACTTATTGCTCTCTACAACTACCTGAAAGACGGTTGTAGCAAGATGGGGTCAGTCTCTTCTCCCATATAACAAGTGATAGGACAAGAGGAAATGGCTTTAAGTTGTGCCAGGGGAGATTTAGGTTGGATATGAGGAAAAAATTTCTTTACAGAAAGAGTTGTCAAGCATTGGAACAGGCTGCCTGGGGAGGTGGTGGAGACCCCATCCCTGGCAGTGTTTAACAGACATGTAGATGTGGCACTGAGTGACATGGTTTAGGGACCCTAGTAGTTAGGGTGAATGGTTGGACTTCATCTTAAAGGTCTCTTCCAACCAAAAAGATTCTGTGATTCTGTGATCTGCATTATCATTAGGCAGTTCAGGGAGACTTCATTAGCTACAGCTGAAGACATCATTGTTAGGACACTGGCAACAGAAATACCTTTCACTGCCTAGCAGTGACCGATCCCTGCTTGACACATTTGCTTTCCCATGTAGGCATTACCTTATGCCAAGATCCGAATGAACTAGCTTTGTTTCTTTTGCCTCTAAATGAAGAGTCTCTCTGTAAGTGTCTGCGCAGCAGCGTCCTGCCTGTGTGGCCTGATAGTTACCCAGGTATCGGTTTGAATTGAGCCATGAATGCCTCCCTGTAGCTGGGGGAAAAAAGTAGTAATTTAGTTTTCATCTCTTCTTTTAGATCCAAGCTTGGAAGCCTGTCAGGAGAGTGGTGACTTTGTATAAACAGATTAGTCATTACATAAATAAAAGCAAGGACAATTAGCACCAATTACATTTTCATTGCCTCAGAACTGCGGCTCCCCATATTAGGGTATTTCCAAACTAATAAATTACATTCTTTTGTATTTAATAATTGAGTCAGCAATTATGCAGCAACAATGCCCACAAGGGTATATTCTGCAGCCAAATTTTGGCACAAAGAACCTAGAAAGAGCACAAAAATGAGGAAATATCCATCACATACAGTAATCATTCAGTTCACAATGATCTACTGTTTTTTCCATAAATTGCCTACCCCCATTCAAAAGGGTAGTAAATTTGAAAGTTTGCTCTCTTTGTAGAAGTTTTTAGACCTATTGGACAGCTATGATTGTGGTTCCCAGGTTTGATTTTTCCCTTTCATTTTTAATAGCAATCATATCATGCCTAGGAGTTTTCTACTTGTTTTACTTGGAAATAAAGACAAAATTGAACAAGGCAAGTATTCTGACCTTGCTGCATATGCTCATATATTCAGGGTGTGGTTTTAAACTACGCATTAAAAATTATTCTTTCAAGGGAAAAGTAAAGGATGATCATGAGGAGTCAGAGAAGTTACTATTCCATCCATAAGACTATGCAGCATAAAAATCTTGCAAATGAACAATGCTTTTTCATCTTTAAACTAATATGAAAATCACAGTGTCCCATTCCAGTTGTATTTTGAAACCCCAGACCTCTTTTCTACTTCAAATTTCTGCTTAACTTTTAAAGAATTCTGGGAGGTCCTGCAGGTATTCCCAGAAGAGGATCCTGGGCAAAGAACTACATACCCACAGGCTTCTCTGAGCTGAAGGTCAGCCTTCTTCCACGGTAATGGCTGTTAAAACCCACAATTTCTTACTAGCTGAAAGGAAGACTCACAGTACTTCACCCTACTAATACCCATGTTTCCATATTCTTTTCAGTACCAGTTCTCAGAAAATTGTGGGAATATTTGATATGCTTTTAAATCTCTTTTCATATTCCTGCAGGTGCTTGATTGGATCTACCTAAATCTTCCAATGCATAATTATGATAATTGTCACGGAATAAGTGAGTTGAAAGAGTCAACAATAAACAGGATCCTATACTTTATAATAGAAGAGAGTTAAGGTTTTGGGTTGAGGCCATGGGTCTTGGTTTTTACGTCAAACATGGGAGTAAGTTTGCAAGTGATTATGGTACATGGCACAAGAGCTATAAACAGAAGACAGTATATTGAAATCCAAGTAAGGATAGGTGGTTATATGAAACTTATAATATTCCAACCACCACCACCCCTTAGCTGACAACTCACAAACATCTTTGTTGAAAGCCTCCTCCTGCTATGATTTGAAGGGAGCTGAAGATCTTCAAAAGAAAGACACGCAGAGATTATTAAACCTCTTTGAAAAAATCTCTGAGGAGGAATAATTTCTCTCCTCACTAAAAAAAAAGCAATCCTCATTGAAAAAAGGAAATAGGACACCAGTTGTCACATGCTGCTGAAACAAAGTTCTGTCAATGTAAACAACTGACTAACAATTGAGCTAACTGACTAAAATGTGTGAGACCAAACCTGCAATTACCATTAGTGTCATTTCATTCATTAAAGCAAAACACATGACTTTGTCAAATGATCTCTTAAGTTGTAACTTCTCAGATTTTTGAGGCATAACAGATGCATGGTGCTGTGGCACCTTCCCCACGTTTGTTATATAGTTTCAAATTGGATTTCAGTTTAATGTAGTTCATTCAAGAAACCACAACTCTTCACTGTGCATGCCACAATCAGTAGTTCTGTTTGAAAGTTGTTAAGAAAATCTGTAACAGCTACTGAACAGAATCTGCTCAGTTCTTTCACTTTCCAAAAATACCTCATTAAATGTTTTTACTAGCATGCGCATGTCTTCTGGAATAGCAAGCTTGAAGCAAAGCTGGCAGAAGAACAGATACTTCAGTGGAAACCAGATGAAGCTATACTCATTCAATTAAGGACAAGAATAACTCTGTATGATACCTGTCCAGTCAAAACACAGCCTTTTTCCTCCAACCTAACACAATTTTTACAATTTTTTTTTTTAATTGCTTTTTTTTCCGGATTGTTTCATTTGCAGTTTTCCAACCATAGGGGTATAGACACAGCAGGTCAAACTAAGGGTATTAAATGCATCACTGTAAAGCAGGTTTGTGAAATAGTCTGTCATTAAAAAAAAAAAATCCCTGGGCAGGATTCACCTTCTTTCAGGTTTGCAGCGGAATATTTCTAACATGGAACCACAACTGAAGAACAAGGACCAATTTTTGTTTCTTCCAGCACCATTCTTTCCTCCACCTGATTCTTTTGCAGTCTGCTGAAGGCCGCTAAGCTCTCTCCTGCGCCAGTATAAACTTTTCCAAGGCTGCACTGAAGGGACCCCAGTAAAAGCAATGTATTTTGTTTTAGCCCTGCACTCCATTTTACACCTCAGCCCCACCGGGACCTCCACCACCATGACTTGGAGAGGGGATGGTGGAAGGACAACTTGTGCCTGGCAAAAGCAATTGTTTTCTAAATGGCCCAGGCCATGATTGCCTAAACCTCATTTTGTTGTGTGCAGCCATGGGCTTCCCAGTGCAGATGCAAGAACAGGCTCACTAAAATATCACTGCAGGTCAGAGGAAAGGCTGTTTCCCTCCACAGCAGCAGGACTGCAAACAACACCCCAGCCTGGGGATGGTCTAGACGATATCTTCCATGCTGTCATGTCTCACTGCTTCCCAATCACTCCAACACCAAACTCCACAGCACACCTTAGACAGGGATGTTCCAGGGATGTTCCAAAACACAAACCACTACAGTGATTGCTGTAATCTCTCTTTCTACCTTTTCCCCCCTTAAATTCTGACCATCAGTTAGACACTTAGGATGAAGCCATGTAAGCCAGGAATCTTCAAAGCCTTACGCAAAAACAAACAAAAACCCCCCCCTGTTTTCCATGGCCTTGCTTCTTCATGGTTCTTTTCATTTGCTGGCATTAACCAAGAATAAGCCCATGTTCAAATGCTTCCAACAGCACAAGGAGCAGAAATACTTATATCTCGATAGCTGCTTGATGGCTGCTAGCAAATGTATCAAAGGTAGCACAACTACCAACAGCTGCCCTAGTGGAACTAGCACTGACGTCTCCTTACTTATTTCAAGCAGCCCTAAACACCCCCTGATTTATCTTTTCACACATTACCCATAATGCAGTGAGGTCAAACCACCCATTCATGGCATATCTATCCCAAATTCACACACATGAGAACAACTCTCCATGTCATTGCTGAAGTTCTCCTTATTCTGTACCTGGAATACTGTGCGTCCACTTTCAGCACAAGCGTTAGATTTTGGCTCTAAAAGACTTAAACCCGATGTTTTCTCTATGGAGAGACACTGAGTTTGGCTTTGAAATGGCTTTGCTTTCAAATCAGCAGGAGAAAATAAAAAAGGTCGATCCTGAAGATAAATGAAACTGCTGAAAGACTCTGGATTCAATAACATGGGAAGAACATCTCGAGTGAAATGCCAGTCTCTTTTATACCGCAAATGGAGAGACTGCGCACCTCTAGCTCTTTGATCCACACAGCAGACTTGGTTCTGAAGAGAAACCAGTGACTGAAGATCAACTCTGTTCCAATTTTTTTTTTTTTCTTTTTGGCAAAATGCAGTATTCAACAATGAAATTGTCCATTATCCATCCTGCTGGTCGATTTTCCTTTACTGAACTAAAATGGCTGCTCTTCTTTACTCTTTATTTTTAAATGTTTTAAAAGAGCAATAGTTTTATAAAAACTCTTAGTCAAAGGCAATGTGGTTTCTACAATTTGCTCACTCATAAACTGAAGAACATAATAGATGCCTCTGCTGCTAAACTCCTGAGGCCCCATCAATCTCTGTCGTGTGCGCTCCTGCCGATACATGATTCTCATTCAGCAGGATTGTGTTTGCTTTGTGTTGCAACAAGTCATTTTTATTCTACTCTCCTGGGATATTGTATCTACTTCACGTATAATTTCGGTAAATTCCCTCAAATTGGTCAACTCCAGCCTTTGTATTAACAGGAAATGAAGAGTATTGCTTTATAAAGCTGTTTCCCAAGATTTAATAGTGGCTGGAGCTGGAGCTATTACTGGCTCTTTCAATAATATTGTTCAATAACCATAAATCCATGCTGAAACAATTTTATTTTTTTGGAATCTAGAAATAAAGGTATGATTCAGGATCAAGTTCCCACTAGACCTTACTTATTTGCTAGAACATTCAGCCTCTGCTCAGAAAAACCAGGATAAAATTCAGCACTGATTCACGTTTCGCAGGCACTAATTGTACACAGCATCCCTCTGTGCTGTCGGGTGCAGAGATCGCTCTTTGTGCAGACAGAGGATGTCCATGACCACACATTGCTGATTAGCAATCTCTGCATGGACAAAGATGGAATTTTTCTCATGAGGACTTCTTTGTGTTGTTATTGGGACGGGTATTTCTCTTTGCTTGTGCAAGGGCCTGTTAAAATATGTCATTTGCATTTCTTTTCATTCGGAACTGAAATTTGGTTTGTGTTTAGGAGTTGTAAAGGTCTACAGATGCAGACTGTACCCGGAATTTCAGAATGCCTAGATATTCCCTAATTTCTATGGGAGTTGGGTCCACAGACACTTCGGGAGATGCATTTCATGCTTTAAAAGGATTCTGCCCCAAGTTGCTGTGAATATCTTGGATTCTTCATACGTTTGTATCCCAGAAAACACCACCATTGTCTTCACTGTCATGATCGCTTTTTCTCTCCTTTCTGCTCCTGTCCCAGCTGCCCTGAAATCATAAAGTCATAGAAAAGTTTGGGTTGGAAGGGACTTTTAAAGGTCATCTAGTCCAAACGCCTTCCACGGGTGGGGACATCTTTCACTAGATCAGATTGCTCAAAGTCTTGTCCAACCTGTCCTTGAACCCTGCCAATGGGACATCCACATCTTCTGTGGAACAACCTGTTCCTGTGTCTCACTGCAGTAGAGGGGCAGAATCACCTCCCTCAGCCTGCTGGCCAACGCTGCTTCTGCTGCAGCCCAGGATACAGTTGGCTTTCTGGGCTGTGAGCACACATTGCCAGCTCATGTCCAATTTTTCATTCACCAATATTCCCCCATCCTTCTCCGCAGGGCTGCTCTCAATCCATTCATCACCCATATCATTTTCCTATGTTCAGGGAGATACCTGGATAAAAGAGGAGTCACGTCACAAACTGGGAAAGAAGTTGTAGGTCTAAGGAAAGGAGGCTGAGCCACCTGGCAGCATCTAAATACATTGGGGTAGATATTCACCCTTGACCACACACATGGTTTGCAGGTTTGGGTGAAAATTGGAGAGAAGGATGTCGAAAGTCAGATTTTCAGCAGCTGAGAAGCAGTAACAATAGCGTAGCAATAAGTGAAAGACACCTTATTCAGGGTTTTCCTGTGTGGGAGAAGACGGTGTGAGTCCTGAAGGCTACATTCGCCTTTACGGGAAGGATGATCTATAATGGGTGATAGGAGCAAGCTGAAATGGAAAGCGAGAAATGCCAGGCGTGCCTGACGGGGAGGAACAGCTGATGCAACGGAGCGTTGGAAACAATAGGGAAGATGAGAACGGCGGGCACCACCTGCTAAGTGGCAACTAAATTTAGGCTTTGCTGCCTAGCAGGACAGAAAAGAGACCTCAGGACTGTAAGTCAGTGTTACTGAAGGGTGGGAGAAGAGAACTTGAACTAAAACGCATCTGGCCACAGAACAGGAAAAGGGGCTGCAAAATCTCTGGGCTCCAGGCACTGTATGTTTTGCTATCTGCAATGTCTGAGCTTTTTCCCTTCAGATTGATTAGCTTGAACAAACAACATTTTACTGATAACTGTAAGTGGGGAAGAAAAGCCCGAGGAATACCATAAAGAGTACTTTATTTTTCACACGTTTCTCCACAGGCATTCAAAACAGTGTCTAGTAGGTATCCTGTAGGCCAACTCCGGGTGGAACTTAACATAAATAGAGAATAATTTATAGAAGGGGAATCGTAGAAAAATTCCTGAAATGACATGGAAAGAGGGTACTTCTCAAAGCAAATAAACAACAGGAAAGCTATCGTGTGGCCTGCTGAAGATTTGCAGTGGGCCAGTGCCAACAACAGACAGCTCGAGGTCTGTTAGGCAAAGGGTGCTCAGAGACCGTCCCCAGATGACATTTGCAAAGCGGTCCCTTAGCATGGCAGAAACTCTAAAGTAGCTGTGCCTTACCTTCCTGTTGGGAAGAGGTGGAGGAAGATCAAAAAGTTTTAAGACTTTCCTGCTTGTCAAAAAGCAACCCATCTAAAGCACTTTCAAGAGGACAGGCCAAACTCTGAAGATTCAGTTGGAGCTCAAGAAATAGTTTCAGAGAGGGAGGAAGAGATTACAGAATCACAGAATCATTTGGTTGGAAGAGACCTTTAAGTTCAGCGAGCCCAACCATTCACCCTGCACTGGCAAGTCCCTAAGCCATGTCCCTCAGCACCACAGTTAGTGCGCTTGGGGATCCACTCTTTATTTCCGTTCCAGTGTGTAAGAAAATAAATATTTCTCATGGTTTCTAAACGCATTCTTGAAAGGCCAATCCAAAAGAAACAGATTCTGAAAAATTTCTGTCTCTCCTCATGTGCCTAAAATGTCTGTCTTTCTTCCTCCTCATACAACACCTAAACTGGAAGGCAAAGGGGAGGGGAGACTTCTTCATTCATCTCAACTGATGGATGGTCTGCTAGTGGAAAGCCACTCAGGTAATCAGATGGAATCTTAATTATGAGCCAAATGCTCAGTTCTAAATAGCCCACACCTGCACAAATCTGTGTTTTTCTGAGTTGCAGCAGATCTGCCCTGGACTAAGACAAATGGCTATTAAAATTGTATCTTTTCTAGCAGTGGAAAAATAACCTAGCTGCTGTGATTGATGCCTTCATGGTGTCATTTGCCTTGTTAAATGAAATTAAAGGAGGTGGGGCCAAGGTGAGACGGTAGCTCAAATGCTGCCCAGTGTTGGCTGGTCTTGAACAACTCCCTCTTCCCTTAGTTATAAAAGCGTTATGACATTGTTTAACAGCACTTACAGAACAGTAATTCAGCGTGTTCACCCAGCCAGGATGGCAGCACCCCCTCCAAAGTGGTAATGGGGACGATTTCAAGGAGCTTTGCATGGGGTTCTGCTCTGGTTCTGCTTCCCCTGAAATGTTTTGTTTCCAGTGCTGTTCCCAGAAATGCTGCAAGGCATCTGTTTACAGGGTGCTGGTCCACAAGCATTCCTCCCATCCTTGGACCACCGAGCTCTGTCTCGTGTTAATTGCAAACATAAGCTCCATGTCAGTACTTTTCCCAGAAAGCACAAGTCATTTATGCTCCTAGGTCAACTCAGGCAAAAGTGAGACAGTTAACTCTGTTCTAGCTGAAAAGGGTAGTAGCACCTTCAGTTCAAGTGTAAAAGATCTCAGCTAAGAAGCGCACATGATCTTAACTGTGGAGCATCAGTGATGGCAGGGAAGAGTCTATGGGTACACCTTCTTGGGGGATATGTTTGACTGCTAGTCTTCTTGGCTTGAAATAATCCCAGTGCTAGGACGCATTAAAATGATCCATGTCTCTCCTCCTGGTTCTACCCTTTCCTTTCTTCGTGCTTAATAATATGACTCTTCTGCTGCTTCTTGGGAACTTGGAGATTGTTGTTCGCGATTATTTCCCCAGGGCAGGAGGGAAGTCTAATATGACGTGATTCCTTTGCTGGTTAATACAAAGCAGACTGTATGTGCAAATGCATCTACGAGCCCCCCAATGGCTAAAGTGAATTTGAGAATAAGGGTGTTTAAATGCATAGGGATATTTGGCACCTCTGCCATTGGCCCATGTACATGGACTGTTGATTCCTGAACAAACTCACGAGTTTTCATTTTGGGGTGTAAACAGAGGAAGAAATATAGCCAAGCACCTAAGTTTATACATCCTTAGAGAGTTTCCAAGCAGCCATTTCAGCTCCGTCGCCTACGGAGCCAGACCATTAAAGCATTCCCTTTGTTTCCTCAATAGTAAAATGAGGGGGAAGAAAAAGCCTCATTTGCTAGTACTTGTCCCTTGAAATGAAAAGTGGACTAAGATGATGCATGTAGACGCATTTCCCCAGTTAGCAGAATAAAAAGATTTTGAGATTGATACCTGTGGTTCTTAAAGGTCCTATTAGGGGGATTCCCACTACCGTACATCCTGAAAGAAAGGCAATCCTGAGATAAATCTGGGAAAGGAGCATGTGTATGTACATATGGTGCGTTCTGAGAAATACAAACCCTCTTGTTTGCTCCTCTTTATTTTGACTTTTGTCACCTCAACTCACTAGCAACTTTGCAAATGGGGAACATGTGACCTGATAATGCTGCATGACCGCAGCAGCTGGACCTTGCTGAGAAGCCTCCTTCTGCAAGCCTGATTCTGTGCATGCAAGCTCCTTTGCTTATGAGGGTAACTAGATTTGACTCCCAAAGTCAGCCCGTCAGAATGAAGCTGGCTTCTGTTATCCCAGCTTTAGTAGAGTCTGCCACTTTGGTAGGAACCTTCAAACTGAAGATGTACACCTGGAATCATGGAGTAAGAGAGGGGGGAAAGGACCTCAGGAGGTCTCTACTCCAACCTTCTGCTCAACTCACCAGCCACAATGCAAGACCAGGTTGTTCAGGGCTTTGTCCAGCTAGGTCTTAAAAACTCCAAGGAGGGAGAGTGCACAGCCTCTCTGGGGCGGAGGCACAGAAACTTCAAGTTAGAATCTGGTTAGTTACAGAAAAGCTATGACCGGCGGAGTGTCAGTCTAACCATGGTGGCAGGTGAATGCTGACTTATGAATTATGGACTATGAAAATTGCCTCTGTCAAACGGAGATTTCAGAGTGATTTCATGGTCAGAGTAGGTAGAAATTTTTTAAACTCCTGCATTTAACTGCTTGCAACCGAACGTTTAACAGACACCAATCAAGCTGTGCCTGTAGTGTGATTTATGTCAAACAGCATTCTCGGAGTTGGTACTCAGGAATAACTTGTCCTAGGAGTTTCACTTTCAAAGGTTCAGTGACAGATCAGCTTCGTGTGTCTAACAAATTCTGTCATTTTGCTTCGATAAAGTGCCAGTCATTTTAAGAGAGAGCACAGGGTTTTCCTCCTGTCTAGAGCTCCTCATGGGAGTTGGGGAAAAGGAAAGGAGGCCATGCTTGTTGTTCTAGCCTTCAGAGAGTGGGAAGGGCTTTACACTCGTTCTACTCATTCTCTAGTATGCAGCTGTGAAGAGAACTGTGCCATCCGTGTCAGGAACAATTCAGAAGCCTCTGTGCTGTGACACGGTGAAACAAAGTGCTTGTGGGTTAGAATAGCCCTGAAATTAGCTCTAGTCCAGAGAAGAGACCTCATCTCCCTTGTCAATGTCCCCTAACGCTCACTCAGGAGCTGCAGTGTGTCTCATGGCAGTTTTACTTGCTCTAAGCTTTTAAGGAATTGCCTTTTCCTTGCTCCATGTTTCATCCTGCTTTCTGAATTCAGCTCTGTGGTTGTTCTTATTAAACCTCACAGAAATCTAGCCATCACTATCATGGGTAGACAAACTGTCATTGAAGCTTCTACCCTTCCCTCTCCAGTTATTTTCCTTCTAGGAAAACCATTTCTTTCACTCTTGTCCCCATCATGGGGTCACTTTTATGTTCTACCTTTCACCTTCCTGGAAGACTACTTAACTAGAGGTTCTCAACATGCTGAAAATGTCCAGAATGAAACTGGGGACTGTCATCCTCCCCAGAGCAAATTATAACTTGGCACATTCAGATCTCTGAGGCACTGGAACGGAGTGCAGGAAGATCCTATCATACAAGACACATCATCGACACATGCAAGCAGTGTTCACCCACTAAGATAGATGACTAAGTCTTGTCCATTTGTAAGAATTCAAAGATTAAAAATAGTATGGAAGGAGAAGTTGTAGGTGAAAGTTCCATATTAATGGCATTTGAGCTCAAAAGGAAAAGTATGGTTTTGCTTACAGGAGATGAATAAATTCATTGTAATGTATTCACACTGTGCATGAGGTTTGTTTTCTGTCAATTCCAAGGTTTTCCCTATGTAGGAACATCAGTCAAAATTAAGTAAGACAAATAGTACTGCCCACAGCAGAGAGGCGAAAGTATATTCCTCCGTTAGATGATCAAACCCTTCATCATCCCGTGATTGAGGGACTTGCCACATAACCATCACCACAGCCAGGTCAATGCTCATAAAAAGGTGGATGACTGGTTAGAAAAGGTTAGTAAATGTAGCATGTTCATATAGTCCACAACCCTGAAGAAGTCCTGTACAAAAAGGTGAAGTTCCACACACAAAACCGGTGTGACTTATCTTAACTCCGTGTAGCCAGACTCAAGCAACTTATTTCTAACTCTGTTAATCAGGCTCCTTCTACTATGTAGGACATCTAGTGTGTGGGAAGAAACTGAAGTCAGAAGAGTGATGAAGGAATTGGTCGTGGAGTGCTTGGCTCTCTTTGGTTTTGCTCTTCCTCTAGATGACGATGATTGGCAGGGACATGGAGGGCTTGGGCACACCCCAAACTGTTGTATCCAAACCTGCAAATCCCATAGTTTAGCTGCAAATTGCACTAACAAGACCAATTCCCGTGACATTTTCTGACAGAAAACAGGAAATTACAGTCATTCATTTTGAAACGTATTCGTGTAAGCTTATACATTTACAAAAGTATGCTTTTATGGAAAATCTACAAGTTTTCATTGCATAACGTTTCCTTCCTCGACACATACACACACACGCACAAACACCCACACACATACGTACACACATGGAGGGTATTTTTACAAGAAACACTTGTTTGTGATAGAGCTTTTGTTGGAAGCAGCAGTTGCTTCTTACTCGAAGAAGATCATCAGCAGAAGAAATTTCTCATACACCTGGTAGATAATTATCTTGTTGGGAATAGACTTTGCAGAAATTACTTTGTCTCTATTTCTCTACTTCTGGCCTTTCAGATCCTTCTTCCGAGCTTTGTTCACTGTGGAGAGGGGGAGATGAGGGCAATGCAGGGAATCCAGAAATACATTAAAAGCTTTGCATTTTGCCTATAACTCTGTAATGTCTTCAGTTTCAAGGAAGTTCTGAAGGTCAGGCCCACACATGTTCAGGTATCTCGCTTATAGCTCAGAGAAACAGATTGCACTGCCTTGCACAGATGGCAGAGATGTAGCACTGAACTTCTGGTGCCTGAACACTCATTGAAGAACCAAAGCACAGGAACATTGTGACTCCTGGAACCTCTCAGCTTGGTTTCTTCATGGCCTTTGTGGTCATTTCTGTTACCCTTTTCCAGGGCAAATATTCAGGAGATTGCTGTAAAACCTGTCTGTGACTGATCATACAGTCAGGCACGGTCTCAGCAATGGATCCGTGCACAGACAGACCAGAGCTTTGACTCCTTCACTTAGAAGGTACCATCAGTGTCCTGACAGCGCATATTTTCCTTCGTTTCTATTCCTAAGAAATGTGTGGTTAGAGATGCAGCTGAACACTAATAATGTGCAAAAAATGGATCTGGTCTCTAACTGATTGGAAATGTTGTCTATTGATGGCCAATAGCCATTTCTCTCATAGACTTTACAAACTGCTTCTGCTTGTCTAGTGCAAACCACAATTCTGCTTCTACGGCACTGAGCTGAAGGTTTAACCAAGACCTATGGGACTAGCAACACACATGAATTGAGAAACAGAGCATCAGTGGTACTGTTCTAGGTGGGTCTGGAGGACAAGGACCCACAGTCTGCCTTTCAGGAGGGAGTTCAGGACCAGGCGTGGAACACACCTTCCTTTTCCTAAGCGTCAGGTCCTTAAGGCCCAAAGGACAGAAGTCTGATGGGCCTTCAGCCTGGTGGCATCAGCAGATGCTACCCTTTAAACACAGACTCGGTCCTCCTGCGTGAACCTGAGGAGAAACGAGATGGTTGGTTGTTGTACATTGCCCATCCTAAGGAAAGAGAAGAAGCAAAGGGTGAAGGTTGGCTTGTTCATACTGACCTTATAGGCAGATTCACCTGGAGCATCAAGACTGCAGCTTACCTTTAGAAACACAAGAGGGAAAGAAGGATGTAGGTTACCTTTTTACATAATCAGTTAGAATAATAGGGCAAGAGAGAAGGTGCCACAGCAGCCCTTTGATGCTTTGGCCTTGGCAGCTCTGCCCTGAGGGGAGGGGAATTGGAATAAAAGAAGGGAGAAGCCTGAGCCATCACTACTAATTTCTGCACGGTGTTGGCTCCTGACCAGCACCTGCAGAGTGTAACATAAACTGTACGGACAGTAGCTTCCAGATCCCAAGCAGCTGCTTTACACGGTCAGTTACAGCAGCCACTTCTGGTTTATATTCCTTTGGTGACACTCGGCAATTAAACAAAAACAGATGCCAGGCACTTGATCACAATGAGGTTGCAAAGAGACACAAATCTAATGACGCCGTGTTCAAGAAATTATGAAGCAGACGCTGCCGTACTCCTTAGGTCGGCTGAACTATGGGATTCTAATGCACTTTGAGCAGCCAAATGGCGAACGAGTGTGTAACGGTACTTTGTAGATAAAAAGAGACCTTAAGCACAGGTGCCTGCTCTTGTGGCTTCGTTTTTCATTTTTCATTCTCCTTTGTCTCTTCTTTTAGCAAACCGATCAAAACAAACTGTGTAAGAAAATGAACACGGTGAGAGGAACCTTTCGCTGCTCTAAGGTTAAGCAGGCTTTGGACTGAGAAGAGCTGTCCAGTTTAAAGAAGGGAAGATTTGGTGACCCTTCTGGAATTAAGACATTGAATTCTTACAAGGGCTTGGCAGGGAAATACCTCTGGCTCCAAGGGTGGCTAAAAGGTCATACTTTCTACCTTCCTCTTTTTCTTCCTCTTTGATTTCACCCCGTTTTCAGGGAACTATCTTGGAGCCAGTGATTTCTGTGCCAGCCTCTTCACTGCAACTTCAAGGTCTGAAACCTGCCATTTAAATAAAACACTTGCTTAGGAAGTGCAGTTCAAAGCCAACGTGTGGGAAAAGGTAGAGGCTTCTATATAAGTGTAAGAAAAGTAATTTCATGTACTGCAGCAGTCACCACGTCAATTACAGGGAACTACCTTCAGATCACCCAAAGGCTGGCCTTCTGGCTTTGTGTGGCCGTGGGTCGAGCCAAAGCCTCAGGAAGCGTCTTCAGACTCCCTCTTGTCACTCCTTGTGCAGCCCTCTTGTCTTCCCAGGGCTTCCCCTGAAGCTATGCTTCCTCCTCACTCCACTGTGGGAGAGAGGTCATTACCTCCTGGCATGGCAGGACTTGAGACAGGCACCCATGTAGCACTCTCTTCAGAGAGATTCTTGGAGCTGCCACCCCAAATACCTACGTACCTCTTCTCCCTATCTACCATGGTCCCGATGACCCTTTCTTCCCACTGGCGGAGCTCCAGCCATGGTACTGGTTAGTTCCTCCACAAAGGCAATCAGCTACTCTTGCTTTGCCTGCCATCTGATCTGTTGACCTTTTGGGGACCCCATCTAGGAGCTTGCAGAACTCATGTGGTTGCTTGCATGTAAGAAAACCCCAAGCTTTTTTTGCCCTCCTGCACGGGAAATGCAAAGAATATGCCAGGCAGCTCACGATCTCACAGTCCTGTGCTGCTGCTGCAGAAGAAGGGTCGCAGCTAGGGAACAATGAGCAAGATCATGAACGCTTAACCACACATTAGTCATTTCATTAGGCACACACCTTCTACAGGATCTGTAATATAACATTAATTTTACAATTAGCCAGGAAAGGACTCTCAGCTTTGTACGTCTGAATTCCTGACATGATCTGGTGAAGGATACAGAGGCCACTTGCTTTCTACTTCTCTTTCTGGGTTTTGGAGGGGGGGGGTGGTGGTTCGTGCTTCACTGATCTCATTAAATGTGTGATTTTAATTCAGCTACAAAAGGAGCTAATCACCTAATAATAATACTGGTAATGTTAATTAGGCTGTTGATTTTTGAAATAATAGATACCATTTGTTTCTTCTGTGAATGGGAAAGTGTTTTGCTAAGAGCTGTTAGGAAAAAAGCACAAAGTTGATTTCTGCTATTTCAGGCCGTGATTGCAATGGTGGAGAGAATTCTGTTTGGTTATTGTAAGCCCTCTGGGCTAAAGAATGACCTTATACTTTGCACTGCAACAAAACAAGCCTTAACTTCAGGGTTCTCAGAAGGCCAATGGACTTCATTAAGAGCAACGGTGGTTTTTTGTCTGATACAAGAGCGTTCTGGCCCAGATCTTGATAAAAGAATTATTGAAACTGCCACTGCACAAACACAGGCAAAGAGAGCAGCATCTTCTTGTCTTGTCTGTTGGTTTGGTATTAGCTGTCACGAGTGAGCAGGGAAGGAGGACGCAACAACAGCTGAATCCAGCTCAGGCAGTTGAAAGCGACCCATGTTGAAATTATAAATTACGTGACCCTCTTTCTCCTCTGCGTATTATAATTTGTAATACTCTCCCAAGACATCATATTGTTAAATTATTATGGAGTAGGGCCATTGATTAAACTCAACCACGGTAAATGCTCAGTGACACCAAAAGGTCTTTTTATGGGATTATGGCAGACTTGCAGCAACATAAACGACCCCAGAATCTTCCACCCAGTTGTCTCTTACCAAAATGCCACCCGCCATTTTTATAGGTAGAAGGAGAATGAATCTTTTCATCAGCTTGCAAAGTGAATCGCACTGACATTTACAAAAGGACTGTTACAAAGAAGAGTATGAAGAAATACTCATTCCAAGGAATAAAAGGCAATCCTTCCCACAGCGCTGGATTGCACTTCTATCAGGAGGAACAGGTTCCCCTTCTGCAGAGAGCACGCATATAGGAAATAAGCTTGCCTTAGTATTCCAAGAAATGGCAGGGTTTTTTAATCCTGAGCAGAACTTTCACAAGTAGGAGTGACTGGCAGACATCCCAGTATAAGGTTGCCCAGTTCAAGGTACAGCAGTGCAGCAGGCTTTTTTAACGCACTCCTTTCAAAAACAAGAATTACTCACCAAAACTGGATCTCTCAGACTTCTGACTTGCTTCCACTTTGTGAGTGGTGGTTTAATGAGTCGTTTTTCCTTGATCACTTTTGAAAATGGCTGGCTGTAGTCTATGTTTCAAAATTCACCTGCATTTCTGGCTGTCACTGTTGCCCTTTGAGACCTTTCTAACATGGAATTTTCTTCTCACTCTGTGGTGCATCAGAATTGCCTTTGCATTCATGGAAAAATTGCCTAAGCAATGGATGCTCTTCTTAAATAAACAAACAGCTCAAGATCAGGCGTGTTACAGCTGGTTACAAATTGGAATCTGTATGTGAAGGAAGCTTCATGAAATCAATAAAGTATGGATTATTTAAATGTGAAAAAAGAAATCCATGTGGACTGCGATCTATCCAGCTGATCTATCCTGTAACTTCCAGGTCACATCTCAAGTGATTTAGGAATTGATTTTCTCTTTCAGTCTCTTCTGTTAAAACATGAATGTAAATGTAGCTCTGTTTAGGTTTTTTCTGCCTGACATCTCCTTCATTTCCATGCCTCCAGATATTTTTGTGGTTCAGAGCCTGGAAGCCCCTACCTGGGTCATCAGTCTGCCCTGCCTTGTGCAAACACCCAGAAGACATTTCAGTATCTACTGGGACGATGCCTGAAGTTCTTTTGATCAGCAGCACGCAGTGGCTGTAGCCTCCTGTACACCCAGGCAGTACGACTCCGCTGCAAACCACAGAGCAGTACAGGGCTGTCCCCTTGTCTCAGCTTGCAAGGAAAGGACCAGTGAAAACAGAAGAGAAGAGAACATTCATTGGCCAAGATCTGTTTCAGACAACCTCCTGGGGTGGGCTGGCTTTCAGTCTGTCCCGCATGCTGCTCAGGAAAGGCCAGATGGAAAATACCTGCTTTCAAAATATCTCCATGGCTGGCTCATTCCAGGCTTTGTTCCTGCAGGGAGAAATCACTCTATGTATATATAATTTTGTCTGTACTCAGGGCAGAGCCAGAACAGGATCTTTCTAGATACTTGAGAGAAGGAGAAACTTAACCTTCATCAGTCCTCGACTGGCATAAGGCTAAACTTATGGTCAAGAGGCGGCACGAGAGCTACCAGGGTTTCCCTTTGCTGATGCTGCTGGAGATAAGAAAGGTGACACCACTCAACCATGCCCCGTGTATGACGCAGACAATGTTTGTGTGGATGTAAGGGCATGTTTTATGGCTGCTGTGACAACTGCAGGAGCTTTGGCAATGTAAGATCTCGGTAATGCACATGATAGTCGGGTAATCAGACCCAGTCAGCATGGATTTATGAAGGGCATGTCCTGTTTGACCAACCTGATCTCCTTCTATGACAAGGGGACCTGTTTAGTGGATGAGGGAAGAGCTGTGGATATTGTTTACCTGGACTTTAGTAAGGCCTTTGACCCCATTTCTCATCGCATTCTTCTGCAGAAACTGGCTGCCTATGGCCTGGATGGGTGGACACTTCACTGGATCAAAAACTGGCTGGATGGCTGGGCCCAGAGAGAGGTGATAAATGGAGTTAAATCCAGCTGGTGGCCAGTTACCAGTGGTGCTCCTAAGGGCTCAGTATTGGGGCCTGTCCTCTTCAACATCTTTATCAATGATCTGGATGAGGGGATTGAGTGGATCCTCAGTAAGTTTGCAGATGGCACTAAGTTGGGAGTTAAGTGTTGATGTGCCTGAAGGACGGGAGGCTCTACAGAGGGATGTGGACAGGTTGGATCGATGGACTGAAGCGCCAGTTGTATGAAATTCAACAAGACCAAGTGCCAGGTCCTGTACTTGGGCCACAACAACGCCCTGCAATGTTACAGGCTTGGGGAGGAGTGGCTGGAAAGCTACCCAGTGGAAAAGGACCTGGGGATGTTGGTTGACAGCCATCAGTGTGCCCAGGTGGCCAAGAAGGCCAATGGCATCCTGGCTCGTATCAGCAATAGTGTGGCCAGCAGGAGTAGGGAAGTGATTGTCTCCCTGGTGAGCACTGGTGAGGCCACATCTTGAGTATCGGATTCGGTTTTGGGATGCTCTCTTCAAGAAGGACACTGAGGTGCTGGATCATGTTCAGAGAAGGGCAATGAAGCTGGTTAAGTGTTTAAAGAACCTATCTTATCAGGAGCAGTTAAGGAAACTGGGATTGTTTAGTGTGGAGAAGAGGAGGCTCAGGGGAGACCTTATCGCTCTCTACAACTACCAGAAAGGAGGTTGTAGGGAGGTGGGGGTTGGTCTCTTCTCCCATGTGACAAGTGACAGGATGAGAGGAAATGGCCTTAAGTTGCATCAGGGGAAATTTAGGTTGAATATCAGGAAAAATTTCTTTACACAGAGGGTCATTAAGCATTGGAACAGGTTGCCCAGGGAGATGGTGGAGTCCTCGTCCCTGGAAGTGTTTAAAAGACGTGTAGATGTGGCGCTGAGGAACATGGTTCAGGGACCCTGGAAGTGCAAGGTGAATGGTTGGACTCAATGATCTTGAACATCTCTTCCAACCAGATGATTCTGTGATTCTGTCATTCTGTAAGGACAATGATTTTCTACTGCAGGCTCCAGCTACAGCCAAGAGAACCATTCACTGCTGGAGACTTCTTTAAGGGAGACGTTAGCATGGTGGGGATGGTGCTTTGAACTTGCAATGGGAACTTCTAGATGATTTCTTTTTTAACAGTAGGGTCTGTGCTGCCTTTAGGATTCAAATGAGTGTTTTAATGAGTTACCTAACGTTATCAATGCAGCCTTATACGGCCGCTTCCCCTCACAGAGACGGGTAACGGAACGTGCAAATTCTTCATACACCTGAAGGTACAGACTCTTTTAGAGCTTTTCCTTTACATTTCATGTTCACCAAGCTGTTTTACAGGATCTCACTTCCTGAGGCCAGGATTACAAGTGGAAATTGACAATTGGATTTATCTAGGAAATTTAGATATAAATCCTCAGAGTGCAGAGCCACAGCTATTTTAAATATTCATAACTCATTTTACACTACCAATAAAGTAACAGTGTTATTAGGGTGAAAAAAATCTCCTCCGTGGGATTCATGTTATATTCCCTTTTGTTATAAATAACTGGATGACAAGCATGGAAGAAAACTTATATTCACAGTAGCTCATTTGGTGGTAAATGCTATGTTTATTTTGCACTTTTCTCTTTTTAATCTGAATACAATAAATCCATATGATGGCTTGAGACTTAACTGCCGAGCGACACGGGATTTCCAGCACTGCCCTGACAACGTGAACTGCTCTCATCTTGGTGACGTGACCAGGAGTGCTGGTTTTCAGTTTTAGCCAAACCAATGTTGTCAGTGTTTGTATTAGTATTTGTAATGTTTGTACGTGTTTGTATTAATGAGAAGGGTAGAGATTAAAAAAGATACAAATAACAAGATATTTGTCTCAGGAAACACAAGTCCTTGCAACTACTCTGCAGTTTCTTCTGAAATCCCACCGGTCGTCTTATTTCTTGATAGATGGGGCAGCCACTTCTTTGGCTTTCTCTGCTCCACCCTCTAAAATCTTCAACAGATGGGATTTGTGTTTCTGGAGTTTCTTGGTTTCATTCCTGATAGGTGCAAATTTTTGAATAACTGACTCTGCTACCACCCTTTTGTAGTGAGCAGTGTCGAGACCAGTAGCTGGGTGCAGCAATTCTTTGATGCTAAGCCCCGTTACTGCAGCATGGATGGGTGTTCATTTTTTATGACATTTTTCCTGTCATAAATCCGAAAATCAAGGACATCTTTCTGAGAGTGCTCAGAACCCAGTATCATTGACTTAAGTAGTAGCCAAGTGACCCCTCAGAACCCGTGTCCTTTAACTTACTAAGTGAAGGCGTGAGTTCATTTGGATTTTTTTTCTTTTTTTTCCAGAGAGAGGAAAAACCCTGTTTTCTGAATCCTCTGAAAAATCTGACTTATTCAAGGAAGTTTCATGAATGGATGCGCAGATTTTCTCCTCATCATTCTTGCAGATGCCTGCTAAGTCAGTCCAATAATGCTCTTATGCATGGTTTAAGACAGATGACTGAAATAAGATCTCCTAATATTTTGGCCCCAATCTTCAAGAATGTTCTGAAAATGAGAATATTCATTTGGGGGAGGAACAGAAAGTATTTGCACCGTTCCATTATGGCTTTCTGTTAACCCACAGATCCTCACCTTCCCCCTCTCTGGCCTTAAGCATTAAAGTAAACCATCTGCTTTGGAAATGCAGCTCAAACATAACTATTTCTGCTGTTTTGCATAACTTTGTTGCATGAGTTGAGAATACCACTTGTAATGTGCTTTACAGCATTCCTTGTCACTGTGGCACTGCAAGAAAGGCCACAGGAATTTCTCCGACCAATGGAAAGTATTTAGAATAGTCGTATGAGGACTCTCTGTTAACACTGATGTTTCCCTTTATATAGAAGTTCATGAAATCTGTACTTGGGAATGAATTTTACCTAGCAGGCTTTCAGTTCAATTGCAGCAATTGTTTTTCAGCAGGCTAAGTATTCTGTAAGACTAGACAGGGAAACCACTTCGAAAAATGAGTATTCCACATGCACGTGCCGTACTCTCGTGGCTGGCTTCATCTTGAGAAGGTCTGGAATGGCTCCACTGTTGTTCAGTGAGCCTATAAGAAGCTTAATCTTTCAAGACAAGGCATACATGTGAACCATTAAATGACAAAATGACCCTTCAGAAATCAGAGCGAGGACATTTAGGCCAAATCGCCTGCAATGTGCTACAGCCCGATGAGGTCTTTGCACAGATGTATTATTTGTAGATTGGATTATTCTGAATAGGTCCAAACCCCACAGGTCTCCTTGGGCTTATTACAGGAACCAAGGAAGTCACAAAGCAAGGAAAACTAGAGAAACACAACCTAGGCAGCGGAAAAAAAACATGAACGATGTCATCCCCCTGGAAGAATTCTTGGAAGCAACCAGGCAATACTGACAGAAAGTGTGGTTTGGAGAATTAGCAGTAGGGAAAGACTTAAGGTTTGTAGAGGGACAAAGCAGTCAACTCTTTGTGAAAACTTTCCATGTGATCTCCCACCTGCCTTTGCTTAATTTCCAACCAAAAATGCGTAACTTGTCTCCTGTGGCTCTCTGGTGCTGACAAACACAAGCATGTCCCTTTTCCAGAAAGTAAGAAGGAAAACTCCTGAGCCTCAGAAACAGCAAGTAGCCATGTTCTCCTAGAAGATAGGCTTGCAAAGAGTGCAGTGAAGCTGCTGCAAGATTGTCCGCAGATACATTGCTGTGCAGGTAAGTGTCAGAGTCCAGTGCTCTCTCACCAGGTTCATTTAGATATTCCATGTACGGAGGATGTAATGGTTAAGACCAAATTTACTTACCTGAAGACAATTGACGTTACATGGGATTTCTGATGTAGCAAAGTGATACAAAATATAGAGAAAACACGAGAGAAATGTAAGTTACCCTTAACAAGATAGAGCAATTGCAATGCACAGTTCCACCACAATACCGTGGTGATGCCCATTATTCCTCTCTAGATTTGCTCACCAGCTGGGTGCTGAGCATCCCCAGTCACTGGGAAGGGATATGTGGGTTGAAGCCAGCTCAGGCCCATTGCTGCCTTCAAAATTCTTGCGTTATTTGGTTTTCATACTCTGTGTTGGGCTGAACCACAGATACGCTACCCCCATGCTGGTCTAGCTACCTCTGGAAGACATTCACACTCCCTCAATGAACTCAAGAAGAAACATCTACACCACTCAGCTGCTGGCAGCTGTTTAGTTATAGCACAGGCCACTCTCCAGAGGTCCCCTTTGTCTTGAGACAAAGTCAGCTTCCTTTGCAACAGCCTGCATTACTCTCTGAGCTTCAGGAGCACACCACCCTTGCCCCTCCCTGTTGAGTCTCCTTCCATTGTAGGGGTTTCTTGGTCAATCACAGTAAGTGGAGTGCAGCGAGTGACAGAGCACTTTGTGGCTAAAACCCTCTTACTTCTCTGCAGAGCTTGATAGGGATATTGCAGAGATCCTGAGGCCAGGTGGCTGAAGAGAGAAGACTAAGATGGGATTTGCTCTAGTGACAAGGAGTTGGAGGGTGTTTCAACTTTTAAGGAGAAGGCTAGAGCAAAGAGTTGTCTCTGGATGCTGGCAACCAGCCTGGGGAATAGTCAGTGAAATCTGAGCCAAAAACCAAGAGGAATGCACCAAAATGGACACAGAATGAAAAGGCATGTATGGGAAGAAAAGAAGGCTGCAGCTTTCTCTTGGTGCAGTTGGACTAGGAGTTAACGGGAAGCACAGCCTGTGCGCAGATTGACAGCATGATCAAAGGACATCGAGTAAAGCTGGAGGGAGCTCTGTTAGTTACCTGCTTTGAGAGCAGCCATGAGCTTTGGAGTTGGGCATCCCAACCTACTATTCAGCTGCACTCCTTCATGTTAAGGGGTTTGCTATTTGGAACGTACTTCAAGAACTGTCATCACAGAGATGCTTGCATTGCTGTTTGTCATTTCAGCCAAACTGCATCAAATCTGCTTTCACAGGCACAGGTGATTTGTGCCTGTCTAAGAGCCCATGTGCTCTGGAGCACATTTGAAGGCCTGCTTGATACAGCACCAAACAGCTGGATTAAATATTTTTGCTAATTTCCACCAAAAGTTCCTCCAGGGGAAAGGGATTTCCTGGTTTTGTTTCAACATTTCCAGGGTGGGAGCCATTTCTCTAATCAGTTTGCAAGGTGCCCAGTTTGACACAGATTATGAGGTCCTGGCACTGTATCTCAGTGAGCTCTCAACTGAAATGGCACTGCAGCCCGTGTCGCACAGTTGGCCTAAAGCCTTTCATTATACCTCTCCCTCAGTCCTTTCTTCCATCTCTACAACACAGAGATTTTTGCTTTTACATTTTCTTTCGCACAGTTTTTCTCATCTTCAGGAGCTCTGCCTTACAAAAGGCAGAGTCCTCTTCTAGCTCTTGCGGGTCTTGTAGGAAACCCTTTCATCTGTGATGCCAAGAAACTAGAAAGCAGTTCATTATGGAAAAGACTGCATTCTTGTTGATTTTGTTCTGGTGAAGTTTGAAGTTCTTGGTCCCTGCAGGGACATTTACAGAACTATGTGTCCCTCAACGGCAAATCCGAGGTAGAGTCAATAGGAATGGCCACCTACAACAGCTGACCCAGCTGAGACTGTTAATCCCACAAATCCAGAATGGAATGCAAGCAAATAAAAATAGTTCTAGCGCGCCAGATCACATATGCATTTAACCCATTATCCTGTCTCCAAGAGACAAGCAACAGATAACACAGAGGAAAACTGAAAAGCACAGCAAGCACAGAGTGCTGCTATCCTGTATTTTTCCCTTCATCCAACAGTTTGCAGGTCAAGCTCCTCCTCAGTTGGTTATGACCCTTTTTTCACTCAAAATAAGCCTGCAGCGTTCTTTTAGAAATGACTGTGTGTGAAACCTCCACATGTAGAGAAAGCATCCTAGAATGAGACTTCACCTGAGGGAAAAACCTGAACATGGGTGCAGATAACTTTGAGACGACATGAGCTGCTCAGGCCATAACACTGAAAGTACTGATGGCTACTGATTTTTTCCATGGCCCACCTTTTCAAACCGAAAGACAATTCCAGAAAAAAAAGAACTGAGGCTTGTGAGATTTTCAAAAATGCAGCTCTGCAGCAAAGACCATGGAAATCTGATCCTGATGGTCACTTTGGGAACTTGGGGTCATGATAGGCTGAAGGATCAGGGCTGGGAGCCTCGGAGACTCTGCTCCAATGGATTATACACTTCTACGTTCACAACTGCAGGTTAGATCCATACAGTGGATGGATTCCTTAAAATTAGGATGAGGGATCCTGGGGGCTATGGAGTCTGGCTCCAGAGAGATAGAGATCAAAAGTCACGCTTTGAAACGTAGCTCCCAGCCATGTCAAAATAAAATTAATATCTTGCATACATGTGCATTTTACTTTATGCATAAGCTTCTTTAACTCTGAGCTGACTGTGACCTAGGCAGCTGTTGCCACATCGTGGGTAGTGACAGCCTGGGTTTGCTCATGCACATCTTAAATCTTGTGCCCGACAGGAGCAACAGAACTGGACAAGCAATATCTGCCAAGTTAAGCATTAAAATCAGTTTCCAGGATCTGAAAACATGCCTGTGCATGAAAACCTTTGAGAGGGAAGCGGAGGAAACGTGCATAAAGACTTTAAGAGGAGGAGGGAAGAAACGTTAAGGACCGACTCATCTTTGTCCATTATTCCACCTGAGTGAACAACTCCTTGCTGTGCAATAATTACTGTGCACATACAACAAAATTATCAGCAGGTGTATTCAAGATTAAAAGGTTAATTCACTTTAATAGAACAGTTACGTTCCTTCCTTCCTGCACTGCTGCTGTGGGAATTGGGCACACTGTCATGAGTTACTAATACAGTAGAGTAATACATTATGTCAGGTGGACTCTGTCCAATCACATGGACTATGCGTAGCACGCACCACTCTCTGTGAGATAAATAGGGTTGTCGTCGCAGTTTTAAGCAACTTGTAGTGGTAAAAATAATAAAATTCTGCTCACCATTTTGTATTCGAATGAACTCTCTGTCATACCATTGTCAATCCCAATTACCTCATGTTTCTGGTATTTCTGCCTGGAATAAAGAAATAAATTAAGCTCAATAAGAGCCATACACCTTGTCCCGGGCTTCCAAAGAAGTTCAAGGAGACAGACGGCAATGTATTTGAACGGAAGCAGAAAGAGAGAAAAGCTGACTGGTTTGGAAAGTCCCAGACACTACTGCAAAAAAAATAAATCAGGTGGCTAAATTTTGTCCTCTCAATTTTCTAGAGAGATGAAAGGTACACATACTGACAAAGGAAGATGAGAAGGCCAGAGTCAGTAACCCATAGCTGGTGTATCTAAGCTAATATACAGAGAAAGGTACATGGGGTCTATACAAAGTCACAGTCATTAAAGATGGAGGTAGTTGCTTTTCCCTTTGAAATTACTGTAACTTCTGTGACTTTGTTTCATTTTTGTCATTTTTATTTTTTTACTGTTTAAAATCTTTTTTATTAGAGCCTGCATCCTGCCATCCCAACAGTCCAGTCACAGAAGCCATCCCACCAAGTCACATCAATCAGATCACAGCCCCACAGGCATGTGCAGATCTCTAACTCCTCTCGTTTATTCCCCGTGCTATGTGCATTTGCATACAGGCAGTTAAGTTGGGCTCTGATGAAGCTGACTTACGGTTGGAATTCCTTTGTGCTGCTCTTCAAGTGCTCTCCTGCCGACCTGTGATCCCTCTCCAGGCTCTGGGCATCTACTGCTGGCACTGCCATCAAACTGGTAGAAAGAGGGTGGATTGAGGTTCCCCTCCCCTGGCAACATTAGTTTAAAGTCCTCTTCACCAGCTTGGCAAGCCAATGTCTGAAGATACTCTTTCCTTCTCTGACAGATGGACCCATCAGCCACCAGTAGACCAGGTTTCTCAAAGAGACCCCCATGATCTAAGTAGCTGAACCCCTGGCTAATTAGTAGCCTGTAACCATTTGTTGATTCACCAGATTTGACCAGCCCTTTCAAACTCCTTCCCTTTGTCTGGGAGGGCTGATGGAAAAACTGCCTACACTCCAGAGTCCCATATCGCTGCTCCCAGGGCTCTGCAATCTTTCCTGATACTCTCCAGACCACTCCTGGCTCGATCACTGGTGTCCACATGAGACAGCAGCAGCAGATAATCGCCAGTGAACTGTACGAGGCTTAGGAGTCTCTCGGTGACAGCCCTGAAGTGAGCCACTGGTAAGCAGCACACCCCTCCAGAGAGTGAGTCAGGTCAGCAAACAGGCACCTCGGCACTCCTCAGAAGAGAGTCGCCTACACTGTCACATGTCACCTCTTCTTAGTTGTGCTGGAATGGATGGAAACAACCAGTAGATCTCTCCCCAGAAAAGGCCACACGCACACTTGCAAAGACAGTGGAGATGAGAAGACAGTGTGGACTGATTGCAGTTGATGTGGGTTCGTTCCCACGTGTTCGGAAGCTCTTGCCAACCCCTGGCTAGCAGTGCTCTCTCTTCATGCACTGCAAAGCACATCCACCAGATCTCCCCAAACCACTCGTAATACGCCCACATCACACCAGGAAGATGTCTCCAGTGACGAACACCTTCACTAAAGCCACAGCATCCCCAAGGAAGAGTTTGGTGCAAGGCATTCCCACCTTCTGCCAGGGGATCAAGGCAGAGGGGATCGTGCCTCTGCTCCTTCCAGGACTTGTGCCCCACCCTGCCTTCTGTCCACATGCCCAGGGGGGTGCTCCTGCAGCCCAACCCTTGAGCCCCATAGCCCAGGAACAGCACACGGACATTGCCAGCAGCAGGGCACAGGCTCTGCACGGAGTGTGCAAGGCCTCCCAGATGATGCTGCTGAGGCCAGTTCCGACGGGATGTGGCCAGGCCAGCCTGGAGCTGGGCTTTCAGCAGGCTGAGCTGCCACAGCACTTACTCTGCTGACCAGGCGGCCATGGTGCCCTCATCGCACTCTTGCTCACCTTGCTAGGGTGCACCTGTCGTTTTGATAGAGCCCGGGACAAAGATGGGTTTCTGGGCAAGACGAGGTATTGGGTGCAACTATCCCAAGGTGACAGCGAGGAGTGAAGGCTGGCGGGAGAGGAGAGCACCAAGACCTCTGGGCAGAGGGTGAGGTGTGGAGGAGGCCAGGCCTGGGCTAATGAGTGATGGGGCACAGGCTGGATCTGGAGACCTGCCCATCCCCACAAAGGCCTGAACGGCTCTACCCTCCCCAACAAATGGGTCCCATTGACCTCAGGTTGCAGTAGACTCATGAGGCAGAAATGTGCACAGCCCACTCATAATTCACCTAATAATACATTCATAATACACCAAAAAGAAAACTCTGTCTTTCTGCGTCTAATTCATCTCTTCAGCCACAGACACTGAAGATGTGCCGTTTACTTCAGGTGTCAGTATGTACAATTCGCACTTCCAGAAAAGCCATTCGCTGTGGTTGGGAATGCATTTCTTCTGGTAGGGCTCAAACAAAACCTCAGGAACAGGAGTAATTAAAAGACAAAGTATGACCGTACTGCTGCTAGTACTCCTGAGACAGACAAACAGCTCACGTAACAGCACAGAATATATGAACTGGAAAAAGTTTCCCTCTCTGCCAGGCTTCTGCACAAACTCGGGATAAGGGAATGGGATAAGGGAACGGTTCACAAAACAGAAGACAGCGCCATACTGAAGGACCCTTCCTGCCGGGCCAGCTACTGAAAGAGGTTAACCGTCCTGTGCTCCTCCAGGTTGCCCAGGGCAGCTGTGAAGTCTCCACCCTTGGAGATAGGGCTTTCCTTGGCTCAATGGCTTTCCGACACGACACACTGAAAGTTCTGAAACACACTCAAAGTTCCACTGCTGAGCTGGGCAGGAACGTGTTGCCATTGTCCCCTGTCCCTGGAGTCACCGTCTTCAGCCAGCAGGAGAGAGGACAGGGAACTCCCCGTGTCACCCGTCCTCTCTGGCTGCTGGGCCTGTCCCAGGGCTGGCACGGGGCGGTTCCAGTAGCCCGTCCCTGTGTTGCCCATCCTGGGCCTCCCCAGCACGCTCCCCTCCTCCCGGGGCTCTGTCCCCAAGCCGAGGAGCTCCTCAGCTGGGGGCACCTCCCGCAGGGCTGCCCACAGCTGCCGGGCCCACCCTGCAGCCTGGCCCCTGGGAGGCGGCATGTCCCCACGCAGCTCCGTCTGGGCAGCCGCGTCCGCCAGCCCCGGCGGGTGCCGAGCTTAGGGGAGGCTGCACCCTTCTGCCGGGTGGAAGCCGTTCCTCCCTGGTCAAGCCGGCGGGGCTCCAGCTCACCTTCCCGCCAAATGGCCGCCCCGCCGCGGGCTGACGGGCCAGGCTTTTCGCCCGCTCTGGCCACTCACGCTCGGGCTGCGGGTTATCTAAGGGGTAACGGAGCGGGGGTCGGTTGCGGCTGCTCCGGCAGCGCCCAGAGCTCGTCCACGGCTGCCGCCAGAGCTGCCGGGTCCCAGCGGGTCCCTCCGCAGCCCGGGCGTTTCTCTGCCTCAGGAAGAGCTGCCGCTCCCCAGGGCAGCTGGCAGCACGGCTCCCTCACACGGCAGTAAACTCTGCCCCCATTGCCCTGGCGATGCCCAGGCTTCGTCAGCGTCTCCCCTGAAAATAATGAAGTGTGACACATGGGAGGGAGGACTTGAGATGGCAGCAGGTAAACCAGCATATAATGCAGAGGAGCCTGTGAGGAACTTGCGGGTGAATCGAGGCCTCAGGGCAAACTACGACCGACAACAGTGGGAGCTGCAGCAGACTCGTGAGGGGAAGATGTGCACAGCCTCAGGAGAAGGAGGAGAAAGCAGCACGAGTGGCGGCCGTAGCAATGCCATCTGCACCACTTGTAATGGGAAACTAAGACTTTTCCTGCCATTTTCACAGTTTTATTTTCTTCTTTCCTAATTAGGTTCCTAACAGGTGCCTCCAAGTCCCCCTGAGGGCCAGCACAAGCCCCAGCTGCTGGCCCAGTGTCACGGTTTGAGCCAAGAGTTCCTTGTTTTGGAAATGTGCCCAATAGAGTATCACGATTATTTCATACAAGTTCCATAAACCCGGCATCCCATTGGCTAAAAGTGCAGGTCAAAAGATCTCTTCCGACAGATACTCCTTAAAACCTGCAGCCAGGAGGAGTCTCCTCCTCTTTGGACACTGGACAGCTTCGGAGAAAGAGCCACAGCGAGAGGGTTGGCTACTGTCCAGGCCGAAAGTCTGCGGCCTGCCCCCACCCCACCCGGGGCCTAACTCAGAACTGTTTCTGTTTATCGGCGCCCAGCTCTGTTGTGAATTGTTGGGTGACTCAGTCAGCATCTCTCTCTCGTATCGGGTAAGAGAAGAGATATTTTTCACTCGGCGAGAATCTACCGCTGGATTCGGACGCGGGGGAAGCTCACCCCCCTTCACGTTCCGGCCGCGAGGTCTTCTCTTTTATCTGTATCTGAAGAAGCCGCAGCTGTTTCTGGCAGGAAGATACTGATAAAAAGGTCTCCCTGCGAACTCGTTAAAATACTTCTCTAAGCTGTTAGAAACTTTTAATCACTTGGCCCGCCGCCATTTTGGATAGACGCCATCTTCTGAGCTACCATCCTCGCGTGACGTCATCTCCTGGCCTGTGTCCAATCGGCCATAATTGTAGTTTCTTTTCCCTTTTCCTCCCTTTGCAGTGTTTTAACTCTTACTGTGTTGTTTCCTGTTTTGCATTTAATATATAGTTGTGTGATATGATAGTACTTTAGAATTTTTATTAAAAGTTTGTTTCAGTTTCCCATCCATATATTCCGAGATTTGAGTTTTGTTTTCCCTCTTCCCCTATATCAATAAGGGATTTAAGGAGCGTTAGGGACCTTGAGTTTTGCTCGGAGGCTCAACCCCTAACATCCAGTCCTGGTTTTGCTGGCTTCTGGGGCACCCTAGTGCTGTCAGCACGGCCTCCTCCTGTGGGCTGAAGAAGGCCGAGGGCTGCTAGCCTTCCTCTTTCCTCTTCAATGGGTGCCGGGCACCCCACCATGAGCAGTCTCTGTCCTGGGCAGCAGAAGAGGGTTTGGCCACCTCCTGACCCAGCTCCTTGTGGGGCTCCTCCTGTGCTCTGGAGTTGGAGTCAGGAGTCGTCACAGGGGAGGTGGCAGGGCCAGGGGTGGCTGCGGTGCTGTCCTCCTGCTCCTGCTCCTTGGCAGCATGGGGGTTCAGGAGGTCCATCTGCCGCAGGAGCTCCCCTCTGCACCGCTCTGCGCTGACGTCAGTCAGCTGGCACACAAATGTCACCGCTTGGTCTTGAGAGAAGGGCTGCAGCTGCTGCACCAAGACCTCCTCGTCCAGCCCGTAGGAGCACAGGTTTAGGATGAGGATGGCCTCTGTCAATGCCACGTTCCACCAGCGGGCCCCACACAGCACCTCATTCATCCAGGCCGGCATAGACTGGAGGAACTCTGAGGAGTCCCGGAAAAGGCTTGCCCCAAACTCAGGTGGGAAGCCAGCGAAGGGATAGTTCAGTTGGAAGGGACTGATCATGTCATTATGATGGTGATCTCAGAACTACTTACCTGGTTAATAGTAAAACTAACAAAATTGGCTGTTTAGAAACTAACCTGTCTCTAAGATTGCATTTTAGTTTTCTGAGCATTAGGAATTTCTAACTCATAAAGAAAAGGCAATCTAGAGAATTTAATCCCAACAGTATAGAAAGAATGGATTGCACATAACAATCCCTAAATGCAGTTCTGTTTCTTTCAGTTGTGTTGAAGGCTGAAGTAAACCACTCCCTTTTGAACCATTACAGGTTGTTTTTTGTGCTGGTGAGATTTTCCAGCTTCTCATGGTGGACTCCTTGCTCCCTCACATGCAGCAGACCAAAGCAGTATCTGTTTTGTGCCCTGTTAAATGCCACCTAATTGCGTTATTACCAGTGAGACTCCAGACACATAAAATGGGCCGGTCTCTGAGGCAATGGCATTTCTGGAATAGCATTATCATACTTTTTCCGCAGTCTGCTTCAGTGCCATTCTCTAGCGTACTGCGAATACATACCCATCTGGCAGGTGTCTTGTAGGCATGTGCTTTTCTGCTGTAAAGTGTTTCAGATGTGGAAGAGAATAAATAGCATGTCCTGGCCCTAATTTAACCTTGGGATTTTCAAGGTTGTTGTTAAGGAGAGCTGATGGAAAAGGACAGGATGAAATTAATATTTTATGGGTGAACCCACTAAAATGGTTCTTGGTTGTCATCTCTTTTGATTCCAGCCTGGAGAAGCAGTAGATGGCCCTTCTCTGGAAGTGTTTATCTTAAATCTGTGAATGGTTCATATTTGGTATTCAGAATTGTCTTACTGGAGCACATTGAAAGGTTGTGTTGAAATTGCTTGGGAAAAAACCTAAAAAGGGTATAGTTGCATTTTTCTGACACTTCTCGTCTTCTCTGTTCTGCTGTTTTCTTTTTAATTCCCAGCAAGGCAAGGCTTGACACAGACATGCAGGAGGAACACCAAGACAGAGAAACAGTTGGTTTCGTCATGACAGGTAGGGTCCTTACGTGCCAGCAGCATCACTCTTTTCGGCATGATGCAGAGTTTGGCTCCTCGGTGCTGCAATGCCAGTTCGTGATACTGCCCAGACTGGAAGTCTCAAAGCCGACTGGAATTAGATGACAATTCTGAGGTAGGAATGACTTCTATCAGTCTTTAGAGAGAAGCTGAAATGACTGGTGTAAGCTGCTGCAAAAGGACACTTGATAGCAGCTAAGTCTCCTCTCTGCTGAAGAGAGGGTAAACAAACACTCCACACAATTGCTATGAATGATAATCTTATTTACTCCTTTCTCTGCCTACTGAGTTTTGTTGCATCAGCTGTTTCTAAATGTAGGTGTGGTGGTACATGGCCGTCATCACAAAGTTCTCCAGAAAGTTTAGGAATTGTAAAGCCTAGCTGAGTAACAGAAGACAGTATGCAGAAGCGTGCTGTCCTGGCTCAGGAGGGAGAAATCCTGTGTAGCAGGGTGTCTCATGCCTAGACCTTTCTTCCATGCGGAGGTTTCCACAGGTAAAATGATATGGGTGGTAGAGCAGTGGGTTCCACTTCACACTGAAATCTGCTGTCTCCATGACGGATTTACCTAGTATTTGAAGCCTGTAGTGGTGGTGATAAAGCCACATCCTATATCACTGAGACAGACCAGTTCATTTAGTCTAGGAGCAGAGGCTGGCAAAACATTTCTCTACAGGCTGGGTCAGACCAGGAGCCTCCTGTTGGACACCCTGAGTGCGCTAGCTATGTAGGCAGGGAAAGATTTGCCATCGATCTGTGTTCAAGACGACCAGAATTTTTGCACTCGATCATAAGGGCTAAAGCAGTGAACAAATGCTGCATTTCTTGCTTAGGCTTGCTTGCGGAAATATTGTGCTACATTTTTCTTTTTGCTTTGAAGCTTTATTAATGTCTTTCCAATACAGAGATTTGTATTTTCAATCCAGCCCTTTGAAGGAGACTGACTGGAAGAGGAAGAAAGGAATTCTCCGGAGCCAGAGATGTGTGGCTCTGGATGAGAACTTGCCTGGGATCAAGAGCTTGTGAAAGAATCCGTAGAAGGACAACAGTTCTCTAATTTCACAGTGGGATTTTAGTTCAGAGCTGGAATAGATCAAAACATGTTAGACACAAGTAATGTCCCCTTTTACTTGGTTTGCTTCAGAAACCACAAAAAAAAAAAAAAAAAAGAAAATGCTGTGTGACTATCATACTGCTCACATCTTTCTGCTTGATGCTGAAGGTAGTTTGTGTGTGTGTGTGTGTGTGTGTTCAAACGTGGCGATCACTCTCTTTTTATGGTATAATTTGAGCTACAGACAGTGAGGCCTCTTGACACTTTGATTGCAAGCAGGTATCAGGCAGTGAAATGTCACAGGCACTGGAGGCATTTTAAAGAATTTCCCAAAGCAGTTTTCGGTGTTCAGAACAGTTATAACTAACAGTACTAGCTATCACAGGTTTTCACTTTCATTTTACAGAAGCCCCTGTTTTGGGGCTCTCAAAGAGGAGTATGTAAGGAGATGATACTCGCAGAACCTCTCTGTGGCCGCATACGTAGGAAAAAACCTCTAAACTTCCTGGTGATGGACATTCAGCAAAGAGAGACGGGACTGGCTCTGATTTTCAGTGTCAAGTTTCCAACCCTTTGTGCCCAATCAATGGGAATGACATTGCGAGTATGCAAGTTCGGGAGGAGAGCTGCTGAAATCCAAGGGAGGCACCCAACCAATCCAAGGAATTTACAGCACAATTGTTCAAGTGTCATGTTATTTCCTCTGTGTGGGACTTTTCGTGCTGTCAGTCCTGAAGGTTCTTAAGAGGAATCACACCATGCCTTTAGCTGCCTGCCTTCTTCTGTGGAGGAGGAAGTAAGTTTTCCTGCCTGAGTTTGTGGGACATTCACTAATGGGCAAGAAGTAGAAAAATAAGCAAAGAGGACGAAGATGATAGTGGCAGACAAACTGTCTCTGTAACCGCAGTTCTGTGGGGGTTTTCCCCCTTTTGGTGGAATGAAAAGTAGGGCTGAAGAATTGCAAGCCCATCTCCTCAACTCCTATTTTTAGGAGAACAGTTCTGGCGTTCAGGAGGTGAGCTGGGGGGTTATTTCCATTTCACTGTCAGACTATGTGTTTATAAAAAAGTTGTGAACTATGAGGAAATCAGTAACTTTTTTTTTGACACATACATCCATTTAGTTTTTCTCAGCAGTGTTTTTATGTTAGAGATGTTCTCTTCAGTATGGCTTTGACAAGTTTCAAACACCAATCTTAAATTTAGTTTCAGAAACGTGGTCCAGACACACCACTACTCGGTTGTATAAAAGTGATGAGAGAAAACCTTATCCAGAAAACACAATGACGGTTTCACTGTCGAGGCTGAGACTCGGTGAAATGCAGTTCTGCACAAGTTTGTCCTCAATCCCTGACCAGTCAACGTTTTCACTACGAACACGGGGGTTAGTGAGCTTTTCAATCTTGCAGGTAAGGCAAAAGGCAAGAAGGGCCTGGAGGACAAGTTTAAAATACGGACAGGCTGTAAAGACAGAACAAGTAATCCTGTCCCACACCCTGGATATCTGTGTTCTGCTCTTGTCCGTGTCCATCACTGCCCTGCAGCAAACACTTTCTCCTCATTCCCATGGCAGTTGCCCACTATTGATCAGTCTTGACGGCTTCTACTGAAAACTTCTGTGAACTGAGGGTGTTCAGTACTCTGCTCAGTGCACAGTGCAGCCCCCGTGTCACTTGAGTATTACTGTTTTCTAATTGCTGGAACTATGTACCCAGAGATCTTCATTTCTAAAGTCTGAATTCAGCATCTTAAGCTGTCAAGGGTTAGGGCTAGGCTGGCCACTAGACAAATGCCAGATGATCTCTGTTAACCCTCTCCCTTCCCAAAGGGGAAGAGGAAGGAAGTAAGGGAGAGAGACTTAAGGTCTGGGAAAGAAAACTAAAACTGCTTTAATAAAAATAATAATAAAAGGAAATATTTAGAATACCAATACTAAATCCAAGCCCCCCATGTCAAACATGCCACCATCACCACTGATGCTGTGGGCAGGCACTGGGGAAGGGCCAGACTGGACTCAGTGGCAGACGGGAAACAGATGCAGGAGCTGGGGTCTGGAACTGGATTCAGGGATGCACAGGTTGGGATCAAAGGCAAAACGGACAGAGTCCTCCTCAGATGCTGGACTCTGAAGATGAGAGGTTGACCCTTGTGACCCCTCAGCGTTATACTGGATATGACCTCTATGGAACAGAACACGTCATGGGTCAGTGTAGGGTCACCTGTCCTCTCCGCTCCTCCCCGCAGGTGCGGCCTCTCACTTACTGCACCTCCACCGTGGGACACAGGATTTAGCAGTGACCTTGGTCTCCATAAAAGCAAGTATAAGCGAGAACCCTTCTGCATTCCAGCCTCTGGCAGTAATTCTAAACATCAAGCGCTGTCACTGCTAGGAGCAGACACAGTCTGCAAAAATACACTGTTAAGTTCAGACAGTGCCATCGCTAAACAGAGACTGAGCTGGAAAGTGAAATCACTGAACAGAATGAGTTCTGTCCTAACCCAAACCAGGACATGACCCAAACACATTGGCTATACTTGCAGCACATTTTCCCTCAAGAAAACGGCCTTTCGAAAGGTTACATTCCTTACACCTGAAACGGGGCATGAATTGACCTGAAAACGAAGCTAAACGAGGGACTTCACTGGGCCCCCAGGCACTGGGGGCAGAAGTGCAAGGAGTGTTTCTGTGAGTGAAGGGCAAACTCCTGAGCAGATGCCCCTTCATCATCACAAGTTATTCCAGCTGTGTCTGTCCAAGGGTATTTCCATAGAATTCCCCGCAGCTGTAACAGCAGCTAACAAAGGCTGAATGAACAAGAAAGGAGCAAAATCCTCCTTTTCAGAGGTTTAAACTCCTTAGTATGGGACAAGAAATTGAAATTAACTATGGACAAGCTTTTTCTTCAATAGAAGGTGTCAGAACTGATCTCTGAGCTTTCAAACTGGGGGCATTGCCTACAGAAGAAAGGCGAGAGTTTGCAGGCAAGACAAAGCTGTAAAGACTGAAACTCGGAGGCTTAAAGAATGGAAAACTGAATCTTTCAAGGCTGCTTTAAGGAATAATCTTCAGAAGATAATTTGTCTTTAGAGTTGGCTCTTCCAGCTTTTCACTAGGGTGCCCTTTCAATTCACACCTTGCCAGAAATGTAGTTTCTCCACATATAAGAGCAAAGAGACACCCTCCTGGTTTTGAACTTAGAGAAATCACACCTTTCCTATCACATGAGATCTGCCTGGCCTGTAAACAAAATGGTAGAGAAAAATCATCTTAATTCAGTTTCCATTGTGCATTCAGAGCCTGCTAGACAAATGCCAAACAAATGGTCCAGTCACCAGCACATGATCTTGCTTTTTAGTAAAAGACATGAGCTTTGATCATTGAACCTTCATACAGGCAAAGTTAAATTATTCTGGTTTTAAATGAACCTCTCATTTTTTTTACTTTCCCTTGAAGTGTTTTTACCCAGTTAAATAAACCACGCTGCCCAGTCCTCTCAAATTCTCTTTGTTTAGCAAGTCATTTAACACAATAGAGCATATTTGAGGAGTTTTTACATCCCACTAAAAGACCATTGAATAACAGTTATTAACAGGTTCAATCAAATGTGATTCAGGAGGAACCCCAATACCCAGAGCACAGGTCTCAGTGCATCACTCTGTGGAGGATCTCCCTTGCTCTCTTTGTTACTTAAGAAAATCAGGTGCTCAAAAGCCTTTTCAGAGGCGTGTACTTTGGAAGAAGGTGCTTTCTGGGAACACTTGTAGCATAGGACTTTGCTGCCAATAGTGGTATGTGACGTGTACGTTAGATGACTGGGAAAAACCCTGCCTTTTCCTCTGCCTTTGGGGAGCTCTGCACCATATCCTTAGTTGTGCACATTTGGGGAGGAGAACATGCCTAACATGAGTAAAAGTAGAGAAGAATAGAAGAGTTTTCTCTCTCTCTTATCTCATCATGTGTGTTCATTCTCTCTGACATAAAACTAAACATTCATCCCTTATTGCCATGTGCCATTTGAGGTTTGATGTTTTGTGGTGTTGACTGTGAACATGCTGCTGTTCGCTGTTGGAGTGTAGAAGATGCACACGCTCTCTGAAATTAAATGCTCATCAGAGTGTCTGGCACTGTTACCAGCCTTAGAACAGCATGGCACTGAATATTTCATGCTGTCTGCTTACCGGTAGCATAGGGAACTCCTGCTTCATCTGCTGGCAATAGACAAATCGAAGAAAATAAAGTGAAAGCAGACACAGGCGTCTTCTCCTGTAGTGGTGAGATTGGAGATGCTTGGCCCAATTACAGAGGATTTTGCCCTCTCAAAGCCTTCATCTTGTATGTGATCCCTCATCCCATTAAAGGATTAATGTTCATCTGTAAACAACGAAGCTATCTACTCTGCTGGTTAAGGAAACAGTTAAGTACAAAAATAAAAAGGCATGCCAGCTGAACTCTTTTTCAGCACCAGTTATTGTGTCTTATGCACGTGCCCTATGCATTGCCTTTTACAGTGGAGTGAGTATCAGTTCCTGGTGGAACATGTTCTTCTCCTACAGCGAGGTGCTGGCATCGCCACGCTGCTGCACCGATGCTGCCGCTAGCACTTCTCCTGCAGAAGGGTCTGCAAGAGAACCTCCTGATCTCCTGGCATTTTATATTCATCTAGTCAAAAGCAGCTCTTGTGATCTGAAGCCATCTTATCTTCCTCTCTCCTGAGTGTTGTTTTCCCTGAAGAGCTGGAAAAAATACTGGTTTTTCTTTTTTGTAATTTATTAAAGCTGAGCTTTAGAAATTCTTTCTAAATTCAGAATATTCCTCTTGAGAATAGAAGGTCAGACTCATCCTTGGGTTGGATTCTTTTCCACTTTAGCATTTTTGGGCATAGAAACTCTGGTTCATATAAAAGAAAACATCATCTAATCCAAAGTCTTGGTATTTCCATCAGAGAGCATTGTCATAATGCTTCAGGGAAGATGCAAAAGCCTTGCAATGGAAAGCAGCTGCTTAACTTAGGGTTGAGTTTTGCTTTGGGTCATACCAGATCTTCCGTGGGGTACCGTAACCTTCCTCTGGTTCTGATAATGTCATGAAGATACCTCACCTCTCATACGTTCCCATCTGATGACAGAGGATACAGTGACATTGCTCTCCAAACACTTGGGTTCTGAGTGGTGGCATCTGGCTTCCTATGCTAGTTTCCCACTAAGGGAGCTCGTTTTCAGTCCCTTTAGATTGTAGCAGCAGCTGGTTACTCCAGCAGCGCCCTCACCCCCCCCACCCCCCCAGAGGAAATCCCTCTGTCCTTGCAGCCAACTGCGGTGTTGGGGAAGTAACTGTGTCATGGCAATGACCTCCCAGTGCTTTGCAGTGTGGTGAAATAGACTGGTGTGCACCACAGTGGTGACCTTAGTAACCAGCTGTATCGAGAAGTAGTTGGATAGTGAGGCTAGCGATTGGTTTGGGAGTATGATGATGCTTTTTCTCTGCAAATAAGGGACAAAAGCAATAGCTGATTACAGCAAAAAAAAATATTCAAAAAATATGCTTCTGTATTATATATTCCTGCAGTATAATTTCTGCATGATCAGATTCTGAAACTGGTCACGTAAATGGCTCAAATTGCTCCTCTTCCCTCTGTGACTTGGATCTTTCAAAGCAGTTTCTGGTGTAACTTCCTCCAGGTTCTACGTAATACAACAGCAGTTCTATTGGCAGTTGAAATCAATGTCAGTTTCAATTCTCACATCTGCTTTCATTTGTTTTCATTTAAAAAAAAAGTTTCTGGCTCTTTTTTAAATAAAAACAACCCATGCTAATAGAGCTCAGAATATATTCTGAGATACTTACGACAAATGTTCCTACAGTCCTTGTTTAAGTCACAGCGTGGTTTGTTAAGCTGATTTTTGTCTTTGTTTGCAAGGCAAACATCCCGCTTCCTCTTGATTACAGGTAGACTTGGGGAAATACTATCTTAAACTAATAATTCTATTTTCCAGTACTGCAGCCTGCACTGTGATGATTTTCATTTCTCTAGTTTTAGTGATTTCTTGGAGGGCTCGTTCAGTGTCTTTGAAGACTACCTGTTCAAGGCGTAACTCAGCGTGGCTTTTCCTAACACAGAATCTTATGATGGTATTGCTATTCCCCCAAGCCAAGGAAAGAGTTTAATGCCTTTGGCTGACATTTATTCCAGATAATGCACTGATGCATTATAAATGGGGAAGGTGTATTTGAGGCATCTCGTAGGCTGAACGACAATGCCAGTCAGAGTGGGATGCTCAGGCAAATGTGCCTGTCGCTTAACCCACGGCTCGTTATACTCTGAGGGGACTTTCTAGCACCTGCCCTGTAACTTGACCATAACTCAGGTCTGTTGGCCACAGAACAGCGATATTAAGCATGTGCTGATCCTGCAACGAATGAATGTGTGCTTTATTCTATGCGGTATATGCAGATGCTGTCAGATTAATTTAGCCTTTCAGGGTGTGAATCCAGAGCCGTTTGCTTTCGGGATTTAAAGATTTCCTGGGTGTTAGCTTTTGAGGTCAGGGAGGCAGGATCTCTCCTGTTTGGCAGCCTGACTTGTGGAAGAATGCTTTCACCAGCAGTCTAAGAAAAATACCACCATCCCTGGACTGATAATGCTACACAAAAGGCTGGTTGCCATACTGCTCAAGGAAAGAAGACAAATGCCATCCTGTTCTTTAATGAAGGAATCATGCTAGGGAAGGTTTCTCCAAATGCACAGCTTAGTCATAAGCTACTGGCTTCCATTTCTGCAGAGGCTCATCCTTGGCATGTGGAGTCTTTCCTGCTCTGTTTGCTGAGGATGGAGCGGGATAATGTCTGGAACCAAGATTGCAGAAGTAGTTTCTCTACATTCACTGCTTAGTCTCTTTGATATCTGAGATACAGTCCCTCAGGTCATTAGCAAGTAAAAGGTCCCCTGAAATACTTCTCTCTGAGCAGAAGATTTAGTGACAATGAAAGCTGACAGATATTCCGGGGGCTGGAGTCTTAAAGCCCTGCCAGTCCGAGATCGTATTGGCACGTTGCAGAAAGAGCAGGGCTGAGACAGTCTCATTGCATTGCTGTTAATAAGGGAAACTGGTCACAGAGATGCCAGTTTTGTCCTATCACCCTCATGTGCAGCACATAAGAGGAAGAATGGTAGAAAACAACCCATGAGAAGAAAAAGGTTAGAACAATCTACACAGAACGGCAATGTACTGTTAACCATCAAAAAAAGCAATGGTGTCATTTCAATGCTCGAGATTGGTTTTCTTGCAGAGCCCTTCAAGTAGGTGGTTCTTGGTGGGAATGTATTGATTCCCCTGGAAGAAAAGCAAGCAGGTGCTTGTGGTGATTTTGCCCTTGCTCTCGCAGCACAACGTGAGATTATCACAGCCGTGATTTCCACACTGACGTGCGTGCACTGAAATAAATCTGACATTTTCATTATTCTGTGGAAAGTCTAATGCCCATAAACACGCAGAATATTGCTTGCCTGAGGATCTACAGAATTTTCAACTGTCTGAAAAAGTGAAAGAGAAATCCCTTGGAATGCAATTACAAATACAGGAATTTGCATTGTCATAGTTTACAGGCTGCATCCTTCACTTGCTTGCCTGCCGTACGGTCCCGCAAACAGGGCTGCATTTCTGCTTGATGTTTCTAAATGAGTGTATGGGTACATCAGTCTTTCTTATCACAAAACTAGTGTTTTGAGAGAAGAAGAGGGAAACATGGGAACATTTTTTATTTTAGAAAAAGTACATTGAAACAAATATTTTTTATAATGGCTTTTAAAAAACCTTTTAAAAAAATTTAAAAAAATCTTTTACAATGTTCATCATAAATAATATTGCCCTCCGCGATTTGTTTGAAATGTTTATTTCTGCAGCCTGTCCTTTGTAGAAGAGTGATCTAATCTGATCATGGCACATGTACTGGGATAGTCTTTGGTGAGGCGTGAAGGCAAAGGAGAATCCTTCATCTCCCATCATCTCCCCCTGGCTCCCCACTAGTTGTGAAGAAGCTCCACTACTTTGGAAGAGTTTATCAAATACTGGCTGCCTCACAACCATGATCGAGCTGTCCATATTCCTCCCATTATGTATAATACACATTACAGACTTGGCGTTCTTTCAAGGATGGCAGGGCTTTATGGGGAATCTTTTCTTTTAGTGTTGGTTAAGATCAAGATTCAGCATTAAGAAACCACTTTCCCCTCTGGGTCTTTGAAGCACTAACAAGCGTGTCAGTCATGTTGTTATGCCTTAGTGTATAGGCTTAAAGTCTTAAAAATTCTCAGAGTCACTTTCCATATGCCACTGCTTGATGCTTCATGCGTTACAGAGCTGAGAGAGCGCAGTATAGGGCAATAATTACAGAGAACTTGAGGTAGCTTTGCCAGCTCTGTTCTCAGCCCTGGCCTTTGCATGACTGGCAAACAAGGAGGCACTTTTCTGGCAGTTATCTTCACTGGGACTGTATCAGACATCCTGCAGCACGAGAGACTAAGAGACTTCCCTAGCAAAGGCACATCATGCCAGCAATGGCATTCGAAACCATGCTTGGGGAATCATTCTGTGCATTTGCATACGTGCTTTTACAGCATGAACTCAACTATGCTGAGTTGAGGTCTTGAAATCTACCGACCTACCTTTGCATGTCATATGGTAGGTCTACAGAGTCTCTGCTGTTTGAGAGGGAAACGTGCCCTTTCAGGAACGTTATTGGTCCCAGAGGTGAGTTTCCTGTTTGCCTGATTTGTATTTTGTGATGGTTTTTAGTTGTCCGGTCCAGTGAGAGAAATAACTTATACAAAGGTCTGAGTTTGTTGGCAGGGGACTGTTTGATCTAGGGAAAACTGATTGATTGCATCGTGGAGGAAATCAACGGTGTATCTGAAATTAATGGAGGCAAATACAGAATGGAGATAATTCCTGTGATCTGGCCAATGGTCAAGGAAGGGTACTGTGAGCAAGCTTTCCAAGGCCATCTGAGAAAGCTCTACGTAAGCTCAGCATGCTACGCTTTGTTTTTCCTACTGAATTTGAGGTCTTCTTCCGTGATGCAAAAGTGTTGCTTGAAGAGTAAAGCCCTTTCCTACCCCTCCCTGCATTGGGACTGAAGGGAAAAATTCACTGTCTTCAGAGAGAGGATTTCACTGGGCTTTTTGTAACTCAGGATAGCCCTAATATGTTTGACTGCTTGGGGATTTCAGAGACTTCAGTGCAGTGATAAGTTACTACTGTGGTTATGGAGGAATTCAAATTATTGAAGATATCCCCAGGGCGAAGATTAACTGGAATGACATTAGGAATGGACTATGTAAATTTGGGTAATGAAAATTAGATGGCAAAAACCTGAAGACTTTGCAGAGTGGTGATACTGTCAAAGGTTTTGTCTTCAGCACTTTTTCTGCTTGGAAATTCTGTGTTCTGGTTTGGAGGGATCAGGGTCAGCCGAGTCCAGTGCTGTTCACATAAAATGGCTGATTACTTCATTTACAGTTTGTAAGGACTGCGAAAACAATCTTATCCAATGAGGGGATTGTGTGCAAAGGTCTTTGGAGCACCCCAGTGCACATGGGCATTTCCAGGAGTAATGGTTTGTGTGAGTGACTGAAAAGTCTCATGTAGGTGGAGACCCGCTGCACACAAGAAAATTGCTAATTCTTCTGTCCTTGATGACATCACTTTGTAACCTATAATTGAGGATGTTTTCATGGATGTCCCACATCGGTTGGTGGAACATAAAGGTATTCAGAGTAAAAGGCATGAAATGCCTTTGCTGTTCAAAACAAGGGCCTTCTTGTCCTGATCAATACATGTATTGCATTTATTTTTTTAAAAAAGACCCCTGTCCACATCCAGTTGCATCAAAATCCAGGGAAGATACTTGCTGCTCTTTTTCTTCCCTTCTGTTTCTCAAAATGGTCACTAATACTATACTGACGGCAGAACTCCAGAATAACACTTGAGAGAATGTTTTAATTCCTGTCAAGTGCAAGCTTTTCCAAGATGCACAGATGGAAATCACAGGATCTCCTTGGACTCTTCTGAAAAAATACATAATCGATCGTGCTTTCCAAAGTGCCGTAGGCGGCACAGGGATGCCACCACCAAATAGTTTCAGTGACAGCTAAAACATTTAAAATGAATTTGAGTTAAAACTGGAAATTATGCAAATAAGAGATGAGGAACAAAAATTTTTGCAATATTTTGAAAGCAAAATATATTTCATTTGAAAAAAAAATTCTATAAAAGAAACCTTGCTTGCATCAAAATGAAAAGAAACCATTACCTTTGCTCTCTTGAAGATAATTCTCCAGCCAGTTTATGCTTCTTTAAAAAGGCTATAAACTTGCACTTAATCTTCCTCATTCAGTCTGGGATTTTAAACCAGAGACTTACCAGTGGTTACTACCTGCTTCTGAGTGGTGTTTGCTGATCTGTAATTGCAGCATTGATTGGAAAATAGGTTGTAGAGAATGATGCTGCCTGATTAAATGTGAAGTTTACATATTTCAAGACATTAAGTCTTCAATGACATTTTTCAAACAGAGAAACTCACGGTAATGAACCTGGTGATTATCCCCCTCAGTCTATTTCGAGTTCCAATTATAAAAATAAATTAACAATGTTTGCAGTAAAATACTTCAATATGACAAACCTGAAAGCTTTTAGATAGTTCATGTTTGTGTATGAGCATATGTGCTTGATTTTTTTGTTTGTTGGTTTTCTTGTATATTGGCATTTTTTAAGCCTCAAAGTGAACTCATTAGTAAATTACGGACTTTATATGTCGAGAGAAATGGTGCTTTTAAAATGTTCATAGCTGAGTCCTAGTGTACGAGCTGACAACAGAGCGAAGTCCGCAGAAGTCATCCCACACCGACATATTCAATGTAATGCTGAGGGTTGGATCCCATCCAAAGGTGCCTGAAGTCAGACCTGCAGGCTGATGCAGGTTGTTACAGAGGAATCACAAACTGTCCAAATGAACGCAACCTTGACAGAGTCTCTGATATTTTTTTCATTGTAGGTCTTATGGAATTTTGGAAATTGGGGTTTATATTGTTCTGGCTCCCGGCATTGTACACTTGCAAAATCTGTTTCATAAACAATTACTTTTTCTACACCTACGACTGCCGGGGGAAATAAAAACTTCTGAACCCCAGAAAAGCACAAAATTAGTTATATTGTACAGTTTGTGACCAGAAATAATACTTTTGGCAGAGGCAATGTGAATAATTGAGTGAGTCAAGGCTGGTGGAGAAGGTTTTCTATGGCAGTAGGTTGCCTGTAACACCTGTAGCTACAGGGCTCTGGTTTCCACAACACAAGTGTTCATTTTTTTGCCTTAAAGTCCTACCTGGGAAAACCACAGAATCACAGCATGGTGGGGGTCAGAAGGGACCTCTGGAGATCATCTAGTCCAACTCTTTGCTAAAACAGGTTCACCGAGAGCAGGTTGCACAGGATGGCAGGCAGGCGGGTTTTGAATATCTCCAGAGGAGACTCCACAACCTCCATCCATGACCTCCACAACACAGAGTTTTCCAGTGCTCTGTCACCCTCAAAGTAAAGAAGCTTCTCCTTATGTTCAGATGGAACCTCCTGTGTGGCAGTTTGTGCCCGCTGTCCCTTGTCCTGTCGCTGGGCACCACTGAAAAGAGTCTGGCCCCATCCTTGTGACAGCCACCCTTTAGACATCGATACGCATTGATCAGGTCCCATCTCCGTCTTCTCTTCTCCAGGCTAAACAGACCCAGGCCTTTCAGCCTTTCATCATAATAGAGACGCTCCAGTCCCTAATCATGCAAAAATACCAATACAAATAAACTCTAAACTTACTTTTTAATTTTACGTTCTGTGACGAAGGCAGAGAGTGCACTTAACCATCATTTTTGAAAGACCATTAAATCAAATCCTCACTGACTGTTTCCGAAAGCAAAAGTCCAGCTGTCTTTTCTGTTATTGCTTGTGAGTGATTTTTTTGTTGCACCTTTTGTCTTTAATCCATGTAGCATGTGATATACTTTGAAAGACCTTTGGTACAAGGCAGCTAATTAAGAACGAAACCTCAAAGCTTCTCAGCAGAATGAAGGACCTTGGATTTTTCTTCCCCCGTGGTGAGGAGATGCGGTCTGCCACAGTTGCACCTGTTCCCATGGAGGGATGAGGAGGACGAGGATGGTGAGGAGCTGCAGGAGGATGGCTGCAGCATGGGGAGGAGGAAGAACTCTGGACTGTGTGTGCAGTCAGCTGCTTCACGTGATCCTTGGGCTGAAGGAGACAGCTGAGGCTACTGACAAGGGTGGCAGGAACAGCAGCCAAGCTCAGTGGGACACAAGCTTTTTGGCAAGCCAGTGGTCAGCGTTCATGCTGTTCAGTGAATGCTGGCAGCCTGCTGCCCGAGAAGACTCTTCACTGTAAAGCAGCCTAACTGACTTCAGTGTCCCAGGCTACCCAGGACCTCTCTTTGAAAGGCAGCTATCATCGGACAAGCAGCTTTGTGAATGCTGGAATGAGTCCCAGCAAGAAAGAAACCTTTGCTTTCTCATGTTTTACAGCTTTTAAAACCTCCAGCGTCTTTGTTTTCTTTTACTTTTACAGAAGAAGACAAGGTTTTGTTGCTGTTCCTGATGTTTTTAGAAAACAGTCAGTATCCTGTGCAGCAGGTGCTGTAAGTAAAAGGCACGATTCTGATCCAAGACAGATTATCTCTGAAGTAAACTGTTAGATTGTGCTAAGATGTTCTCCAAAGTGCTGCTCAAAATGGCTGGGATAAATCACCATGTTTGAGACCTGATAGCTGTAAGAATACATGGGCCCAGTTCATCATCAATCTCAAACAGCAACTATGAACACTGAATGGATATTACAAAAATAGTAGGAAACCACAGAAAGACGGCCTGCAGCTGCGCAGAATATTATGCATACGAAACAAAAGGGAAAAGCATGCTAACAAGGACTAGTAAATGACCCTTCAAAAAAGAAGAAGAAAAATTGTCTGTCTCCATAAAATTACCGGAGATGTCGGGTGGTTTGGGTTTCTCCATTAAGATACTCCATTTGAGATACATCAATATACACCTGACCTGTTACCATGCTCCGCTCCCGGATCCCCACCCTTTGTGGCCGTCCCTTGCTGCTCACTGACAGGAGCAGTGTGACAGCTGTTCTTAACAAGCATCAATTTCTGCAAGTAGAGTGAAAGGCATAACTTCTTTCAGAGTGTTCCAGTATCCACATTTCTAGATGACCAACCCATGGACAGTCACGTTGGATGTGTAGAATTAAAGGCAGAGAGCATGGTTTGTGAATGCAGTAACCCAAACTGTGGAGTCTTCTGTCCTTCTGTATGACAAGACCTGCTGGGGAACTTCAGTGAAGATGAGGAAACCATGGCATCCATGAATGTCTCGTCTTCCTACTTTGCAAAATTATCCGAAGATTTTTATGATGAAGTAGGCTGTGGACTGGGAAACAATTTTTTTTTCCAAAAGTAAGGAAGGGCTAGTGGAAGTTCTGGTGATGGTTTGCGTTGATCTTACACAGCAGCATAACAAAAGTCAAGTGAGTATTAGGAAGAGGAAGAGGAGGAAAGTAAGTCCACTTGGGGAGCTAGAGGACAGGATGGGGAAAGTGGTGCCCACTTATACTGTAGAAAAATGGATTACTTCTGTAAACACATGTGAAGAGGAGTAATGCAGAGGACAGAGAGTCTGTTTCCATATTATTTTGTCTGTGAATCAAGGAAGATTGTGATTTTAGATCTGAACTGTGGGCTGCCTTCATTCTGTTTATATATATCTGACAAACAAAACCACTTTGACTTTTGCATAGCTTCTAAATAACACATGCCCATTTCTTTTCTGGTGCCTTGGGCTTCTGGAGGGATTGTGTGGTGAGGTCATGGTCTGCGTGACCTGAAATCCCTTATCTACACTCAGTGAAACTTTTGCCTTTGCAGACCGGACTAAATGTAAGTGTATAAACTGCTCTTCAATTTATTGTGGTTTGCAGAAGTTGACTTTGTGAATATGAGTGCTAGGAAGATCAACTCTTGTAAGAAAAACTAACACCACCATTTACGATGAGATTTCTAATTGTTAGGCGCCACTCTGCCAAACCAAATGGCTGAAGGTGAAATGCCATGCGGGGTGTGTGCTGCAGCATCAGTATAGATTTATTTTGAATCAAGAGCTGCTTAGAGGCACCAGTGACAAGTGCTGAGGAGGGAAGAGCTTCTTCAGCTGGCTCTTCCCTTGAGCCTCAGCTGCCGATGCCCCTGCTGTAGATTCCTGTCTCCAGCTGGGACTGCAGCCTTTTCAGAAGACTGATAAAGATTCAGGGCCACCCAGAGAAAACAGATTTTCCAGGGCCTGTCTCCTGCAGAGGAATTTCAGACCTGCCTCCCACCGCACTACGAGTCCCCGTGTTGCTGAAGAGTGAGGGCAGTCCTGATAAAACCTGCAATTTGCTGATCAGACAGAAACCAGAAGGAGCAAGCAGCTACAGCTTTCCCTTGGGCCAGGTTCCTCACCTCGTTCCAAGACTTATTGGTGCATTTCTCCTCCAAAGGCTTAGCGCTAAAAAGAAAAGTGTCTGGGAGCCACAGCTCTGGCCTTGTCTCCCAGAGGACAGCAGCTCAGCCCACTCCGTGTTTGCAGCGGGGAACGCATGGCCAGGGCACACTCACCGGATCAGAAACCCTTCCCCCATGCTGTCCCTGGGGGACTCATTTCAGCGTCAGTGCCGGCGCTCACCTCTCTCTCCGGGTACCCGGCCTGAGCATGTGCAACAGTAACACTTTGATAACGGAGGGAGCTTTGCTGACTTACAGGCTTCAAAAGCTGGATTTGTTTCGCTTGACTTACCTGGCCAGAAGCTGGGCAGTGAGCTCCAAAGGGGTTGTCTGGGGCACTCATCTTCCGTTTGAAATGTAAACATTTATCTTCAAATAGGATGAAGAGCTCTCTGAAATGTGTTTCTGCTACCGCATGGACTTAGCGCCGCTCTTAGAGAAGCACCTGCTTTTTCAGCACATAAAATTGAGTGAGTCAAACCTCTCTGTTTGCCTTGAGCCACTCAGCCAAAGGATCTGGCCTTTATACCTCAGGAGCTGGGCTGAAGTCTGAGGGTGATATACTTTGCTGTCGGTCTCCAGGATCTTCTGGTTTATAAAATAAGTGTTAGTTAAGGTCTCTTAGTTAAGGTCTCGTGGCAAGCTCTTTAATTGAACCATGTTAAAGAGATCTGCAGTGTGAATAGTGACATTCAATTAAAGATCTCATGACAAGCTGGAAGGACAAGTAAATCTATGCAAGACCCACACATAACTGGAAAGATGTGCTGAAGAGGGAGATAGCCTTTGTTCGCGGGTCTTCAGATTGCCATAAAAGAAGGTGAATTCTTAGGAGTACCACAGCAGGAGTCCTTGAACAGCGTGAGACCTGCACACCTAGGTATGTGGGGGGTGGAGATAGGAAGATGAAGGGACTGAGGAGAAAACGGTGCGTATGACTTGCTGAAGGTCATGGGAAGGGTCAGTCACAGAACTTGCCCAACTCCTAACATAAGACTCTACTACTTTGCTGAAGGGTTATGAAGCCGTTTTGCCCATGCAGCATTCCTAGCACAAGTGACCGCACTAGATAAATGAGCTTCTGTTGAGAGAGAGGAAAGAGGCAAGTTTCTGTCAATTGAAAGGGTCCCCATGATGGACACTGTGATCTCCAGTTAAAGCAGCAGTCACGCAGGAAACACGTTTCACTAACGCGTCCGCAGCAATAAAAGCACCTTTGCAGGAGGTGTTCATCTCTGCAGCTGATGAGTAAGTGTCATTGGTGATACTCTGTGAAGTATTAGGCCTTGAGCATTTTGTTATAATGTGAGATAACACCTGGCAGGGCACAGACAGCATCCATGCTGTGCACTGCGTGTCTCCTGTACCTGCCCAGTCCAATCTTACTTCTTTCTCTTTATACACATAGGTCATTTCACCTGATGTTTTAATCTCCTTTTATCTCTTTGATTAATGAAGAGTGTATGTGCTCTGTGTTATGGGAAAGAAGCCAAAAGCTCGATTCCAAGTCTCCTTCAAATTTATAAGGAGTCCGTCTTGTAGAATATCAATGAGGCAAAAGGAATGGTGAAAGGAAAAGGGGAAAGTGGTAAAAATGGATGTGAAGAATGAATATTTTGAGAACTCATCCGTTTGTCTTAGAAAAACTATATTTTCACAAGTGCAGTGAATGAAACCCAGGAGGGACTTTGGAACTGGTACTTCATTTGTGTTGTCAAAGGTACTACAGATACCAGAAATGATGCTTTCACAAGTTTGACCTCATTTCCTTTCCTTTTTAAAGCCCATTTTCATTGACAGGCACATAGCAGTGGCCATCAGTAATACTGGTAGTTCTCCAATTATGATTTTTTCCTCTCCAGGTATGAATCTGAGCCCGCACCACAAACAGAGTCTGAAGCAAGCTGTCCGGCACTCAGCCATCTTCCTTGTCTTTCTCAGCACGGGAGCCAGGAAGAAAGTGACTTTGCTGCTGGCGCTCAGAGGAGCTCCTTGGGTTTGGCTGCTTTGCAAGGAGGAGGGCTGGCTCCCAGCTGGTCCAGAGCAGTGGGAAATTTCTCTGTTGGCTTTGCAGAGATTGAACCCGAGTGTCACAGTTGAGTTAATGGATATTCACCAGCAGACGTGCTCCTGTGCTTAGTGAGACCCTTTGTCAGAGAAACACAGGTCCCTCTGAGTCTTCCCAGAACCAGCAAGCTTCCAGCTGGAACCCTCGGAGGCAAAACTATACAATGAGGTATACAGCGTACCCAGTTTACCCCAAAGCAGTCAGTCTTACGAATTGCTTTTAGTCATTGCCCAGCTATGCTTTGTCCTTGCTCAAAAGAAGCTTCAAGACCTTCTTTTTCATATGAATATCTGTCTATCAGAATGAAACTCAGAAAGTGCTTTCCAATATTTCCAGAGACACAGAGTAATTTTAAGAAGTATTTCTTGGTGAAATGTGCCTTCAGAAAGGTTGCTCAAGTTTTAATAACTGTATTAAAATGAAAATAGTTAACCCTCTGCTCCCCCACCCTGCTTACCGCCCACCAACACTTGGCTTTGCGCATATCTGCAGATGGTAATATCCTGGCAAATGGTATGGCTAGATGAAGCAATATCGGGTTGAATTTAGAGTCTGGAACAAACTAGCAAGTTGTCTTTCCATTGCTTTTTTCCAGGGCACTCAGCAGGTAAAGACTAATCACCTAGAGTGAAAGGGAGAGACTTTCACTAACCGGAGTGCAATTCTGCCTGTGAAGAAAAATCACAGTATTCTAAATGATCTGACCGTTAAGTTAATGGATATAGGTTGAGAAGACTTCAAAGCAACATTTCAGGTAAAGGTTAAATTGCTCCAATACAAGCTTTTGAAGTATCAGGTGTAAGAATTTATGTCTATATGTTCTGAACACAACATTCAGACACCTTCTGAATCACCAGCTTCAGTGGAGTCAGGATCTGAAAGGCCTTGAGTAGCCTTGCCGATAGGGGATCGGTTCTGGGTGGTAAAGTCAGGCAAATACAAAGTAAATGAGTGATAGCACACAAAAAGATCAAGACTCAATAAAACCCCAAAATAACCAAACAGAGATGGAGAAGTTGAGAAATGAAGCAAGGTCAACGTTGTGGAAGTGATCCAGTAAGTCCAGTTTCAGTGGAAGCAATATATATTTGGTTTAGAAGTTTTGTCCACAACTTGACGGAGTCTTGTTCAGTTGCAGGAGCTTCGTCAAACAGAGCTTTCCTGTGGATGTTACGTTGGGACCTATTTTTCTAGTGGTAGCAATCTCCTGCTGAATACTCTGTGTGTCTCCCTTTCCCACCCTGCTCTGGGGCAAGTCTGCAGGGAAAGTGAACCTGCAGTTATTCAAGGCTGACTGAAGTCATGAAGATTCATAAACACTGAAAAGTGAAGATTCATGTGGGGAGGGAAATCACCTCTTTTGCACATGGGCTTTCCCAGCCCATTGGCTCATAGCCTGCTGTGGCTCCATGCACTCCAGCCCCAGACAAACACCTCTGCCCTCCCAGCATGGATGCTCAGAGCAGCCCTTCCTCTGGCGCCTCCACAGCTATAACCCCTGCACAGCCAAACATACCCCCCTCCCCTTGACACCTGCTGCAGAGAGATGGACAAGCATCATGGGCAATGATGCAATGGTCCCCTGGGAGGAAAGGGTTAAATGATACGATTCACCTTCTCACTGAGGATAGATTTTGCTCTGCTCTGCCTGCAGTACTGTTTATCAGCAATTGCAGGCCTTAAAGTCCGTGCTTTACAAGTGCAGCATAACCTGCCAGTTATAATTGGTTGAATTATACCTCCTCCCTGATGCAGCTCTTGATGACTGTCTGTCTCAGCCAGAAATCTGATAGGAGACAAGTTTATAGCTCTCTTGGAAAACACAATTACAACCTGCTTCCCCACCACAAGCCCTGGAAAAGGTTAACGGTTTCACTGCAGCTCTCAAAGCAAGCCATTTCTTTCCCAATGGAGGAAGGGAAAAGAGGAGGTAGAAATCACTGCTGCAGATGTTCAGAGAGACCCGTGAAAAAATGATGGAGAGGAAAAGAGGGATGCACTGACCTAGCTTCTATTGACACCAGGGCTCCCTGTGTACTTCCAACACACAGGAATGGAATCAACCCTCTATAGACAGGAGAGCTGCACGTCAAGGAAAGGTATCAGGAGGTCCACTGGTCCACTTAGATTTGGCCATCATGTGCTCTACAGTCTTGCACAGGTCAGGTTATGCCACAGACCCAGCCCTGCTGAAGCCACCTGGTCCCAAATCCTTCACTGGGATGGGTGGCCTGCTCAGAACTGGTCTTTATGTTGTTCCCCTTCAGCTCTACAGAGCTGGAACTGGGGAGCAAGTATCACCACGACTGAGCTCCCCGTGCAGACAGAGCCCAGAACCAGACTGACACAGAGAGTGCAGCATCTCCCATGCATGGCCCAAAAGACCGTGGGCCTCGGGATGTCATCATGAGGGCCAGATAGCATGGATCAACTGCAGCATACCAGCCCAGCACAGACAAAGCTCTTCTCAGAGCACCTGGGGCACAGGTGCTTCTTCACAGCTATAAAAGGTGTCTCAGAGTCTTTCTCTCTGCTGCTCAGAGCTTGTCTTTGAGGTGCAGCAGGACCGGCTAACAGCAGACCTGCTTCTGCAGCACCCAACACAAGGGCACCCTGATCTGCACTTGAACTGTGCCCAGCCGCTCTAATGGATTAAGCCCTGCACCAAGGTCAGGCCAAGCCTATCACTAATCCTTGCGTCCCCAAGGGCTGCCTGGATTTTGTGCTGCTTCTCTTGAGCAATGTAACAGGGAACAGAGGGTGCAAACCCCATTGAGCTCCAGTTGGACCCTGCCAGGCATTCAGCCAGGGGTTTCTCAAAATTGCCTCTCACATTCAAAGATGGAATTAGCTCCCTTTCAAAATTGGAGAAGAAAGAAATCAGTCTTGATTTCTCTTGAGTAATTTGAAACGGGACTAGAAGCAGCTCTCTGTCCTAGTCACCTCCTCTGCTCTGGGAAGCACAGCTCTTCTGCAGAAGACCAGTAGAAAATCCCAACATATACACCGGGTCTCCTGATAAATAAGTGGGATCTTGAAAAAGCACTTTAGAAATAAATCTGACTTGTTCTGTGGGGCCTGATGGTCCCATCTCAGCCATAAGTCCTTCCTACAACACCATGTCGAGTTTGCTCTGCAAATGCCCCATAATAAGTCTGGAAAGGAGCTACTTTTGCATCCTGGGAAATACTACCTTCTTCTCCCACTAATCCCCCAACTGGTCTCACTGAGCCCGTGGTGGCACTTGCAAAACCTTGAAAAATCCAAACAGCTGGAGAACAAAGATCTGGAAAGCCTTCAACTGGTCCTGCCTCTGCCGGTCTCTGGCTCTCCTGACAGCATGCCAGATAACGGTGTCTGAAGGTACAAGTTGATGACCCAGAGGCCAGCGCATTCAGAGCAGCCTGGGCTCCCGGCGCACAGAGAGGAGCAGCCCTATGGCACAGACAAAGTGGAGGCCATGGAGACTCACCTGGTGCAGGAGGGGCTGTGCCTGGAGGATTTCTGTGCAGGTGATGGGTTGCTGGCCAAAGCAACTGGATTGGCGCTCCTGAGGATGTCCTCAGAAGAAGATATGGCCAAGTATGTCTATACCTTAAACATCACTTCCCAGCACTGCCTACCTCCAACACAGCCTCCTCCAGCCACAGGCTCCTTCTTTCCTTCTGTCCTGCAGTGAGGATCTGCACCCCCAGCAGAGGACACACGGTGCAATGTGTTTCTTGGTTGCTCACCGAGGTGTTTGCAAGGCAATAGCCAACTGCTCAGTCAAACTCAGTCCGGCTCCCTCCAGGGTTTGCACCTGGGAGTTTTCATCAGGAAAGATTGCATTTAGTTTTGATGCTGGGGAGAAAAAACTTCAGAGGTTTTCCTGAGCTTCTCTAACTGCCCCAGAGCCTGGTCTGCCAGGTGGAGATGGGATGAGTCAGCAGGAGTCTAGAGGTCACCTGTCTAGGCCATGCAGCCCTGTGGCATGGCCCATCCATCCTCCTTGCACCTTCTTCCCTCTCCTCAGCTCCTGCTGACTCAGAAGCAGCTTGGAGCCAATCAACCTCTTTTCAAATCCTCTGAAATATGGGCCCAGAAATATTTACAGTCTCTCTCTCTGTCCTTGACCTTCAGCTTTTATTTGCGTACGTAAACTTTGTTCTATTCCAGAGATACAAGCTTCATATCAGGGCAGTTCAAATCTTCATGAGGATAAGGCGTTCGCAGTGCTCTTATGGTGCTTAATGTAAGCATGTGTGTGAAAGATTAACAGCTCTGTAAGTCGGGACAGTTAAGTGAGAATATGAAGAGAATGGAAAGGGGAAAACATCTTCAATCTAAAGCAGCTCTAGAAATATTTGAGATGAATTACTGAAGGAAACTGGCTGCCAAGCCCAGCGGTGCCTCAGTAAGATGCACCAATGGCCAGTGCAGGAGTCCTTTCAGGGGAAAGGTAGAGACAGAGCAGCTTGAACGGATCATCCTCTCTGTAGCTCTCAAACTTGGAAGAGAAAGGAAACTCTAATTATCCTCTGATATTTATGACCATCATTTGGTGTTCTGTTTGAAGCAGACATCTGAGTAGAGGAGGGAAGAGGCAGACTCTTAGCACAGCTAAAAATGCACTTCTTCAAGCCACCATCAGGCCCTCAGAGATCAAAGCCATCCCACAGCCCGCGGATGCACCACAGGGCTTGGTAACTGGCTGCCTCCCTCCCCATCAAAAGCATCTGCCAGGGACACTCCTCCTTCTTGCTGCTGAGGCTGACGAAAAAGTTTGCAGGAGGGCATAACAGGTCCGAAGGACACAGGGACCATCTTGTCAATGACCTAATGCTCTTCCCATGGTATGAGATGGCAAAACATTTGTAAGAAATGTCAGAAGGCAAACTAGACATCCCAGAGTTGCTTTTCATTTGACTGCCAATCACGGCACCTGCACAATGCTCCAGAAACCACTGTCAAGATATGAATTGCAAAGTATGGAGTCATGCAAGGACAAAGACTTCTTATGACCTCTGGCGAACCAGCTCCTGTCTGTATCCTTGATTCTACCTACGTGCAGTGAAGGGGTAATTCTGCCTGTCTTCCAAGACAGGTGGCTCGTTCATTAATGAATGGTTGCAAAATGTTCTGAGATCCTCTGATGAGGCATCTCTGGAAGAGCAAACTATGATGATGGGAATTGGCTGTTTGGCTCCAGATTTTAATTACATACAAGAAGAGAGTCACACATGGGAGCTTAGCCCATGAAAGAGGAAACATGAGGCATCTGGAGCAACAGAGAATGGCACCTGATGTCAGCAAACAAATGCTGGAGCTGTTCTTTGCCAAAATCAGATACGGTGACTTTGTCAGTAAGAGGAGAAGGCTTCATTGAGGCCACTCTGGGAGAGCTCCTAGATGAGCACCTGACATTAGACTCACCATGAGATCATTCACTGTGTGTTGGACTATGGGTTACAAGATGAAGCAATGTCCCCGCTGAACAGTTGACATTCCCCCTCCGTGTTCTGTCAGCCTAGTGGGAGGCCTGGCCCTTGTGGACCTTGCCCTCATGCCTGGGGCTTTCACTAAGCATCTGATCTTCTCAAATCATGTTGTGCACTTGTCATTCCTGTCTTTCTGTGATTATCCATCCAAATTACCTAGAGGCCAGTGACAGACACATGCTTCCTGGAAAGTTGGGCTTGAAAAATAACATCCTCTGAAGCACCATGATTAGAGCTGGGGAAATGTTTGCAGATGGAGTACATCTCTCTTGGAAAACGCCTATTCATCAAAATAGAATTTTTGCCCCAGGGAAGTGTGGCTTTTGATGAACTTCAGCACTGGATAAAAAGATCGAACCAAAGTATTTCAGTGAGGTCAGAGGACTCCATTTCAGAGCTGATGGAATTTCCTTTTATGATGAAGCACAGATTTGCAGTAGGGCCCAAACATCTAGACTACATCAAAACAGAGTATTTTGTTTCTGCCAATGTAGGACCTTTTTCTGGTTTTGATCTCTTTTCAATTCAGACCAAAATAAATCCATGCCAGTGGAATAGGAACCCTGACTTCAAAGCAAATCCTGGTCAGATCACTGAAGAAATGCCCCAGGTTTAGAGTCATGGTTAACATGATGACAGAGAGGTCACCAGGCTAGAGCAGTGGAGTTGAAGGTTAACAAGCTTCATAAAAGTATTGCAGTGCTTGGACTGCTAATTATTGGTGGTGATGGTATCTCCTCATTCCTGATTAGGGTGAGGGAGCTGTGGCGGTAGTTGAGTCACTAGGTACTGAAGAGAGCAGCCCTCCCCTCTGCTCCACATCTCTGCAGGCCCATGGATCAGCCACTACCCCATTTTCAGGGTGAGTGGACAGGAGCAGACACTTAAATCACCCATGGGCTGAATCAGAGACCTCCAGATGTGGGTCGATGCCGTCTGAGCTCTACAGACAGTCTGTCTTATAGGGGCCAAGAGAAGTCAGCCATCCCGTACAGATTGCCAGTCACTCACACCATCCACACACTGCAGAGGTGAACCTTGTGCCTCTGCTAGATGCAAAGGACTGGCACTCCCCTTTTCCTCTAAAAGTGAAGCTGCAGGAATGGCAGGGGATATTGTCACCTCTCCCAGACCATGGCTGTGACAGACAAGAAGGGACCTGAAGGTGGTGACCATTGATTGGCTTTCAGGGGAGGCCAAGTCAGGAAAGATATAGTAGCTTCAAGTGAGAGGTCGCAGGGTTCACACAGGGAAGGTCCAGCAGGTTATGGGCAGAGGCCATCAGCAAAGCATAGTTAGTCCTGACCCATATCTGAGCTGCCTCTCAGCTTGCAGAGGTTATGTGCTCCAGATATCCTGTCACCCCCAGAGACACTCATGATAAAGGCGGGCAGTAAAAAGCCATGTATGGAAGAATAATTATCCAGGGGCAGGAAGAGAGTAAAAAGGGAAAGAGCCTTCATGTAACATAAACATCATAAAAGGCCATAAAAGCAAAGCAAAGGGAAGTGTGAAGGAGACTGAAGGTTGGCAACAAATGTACATAAACAGCAGGAGCCGCTCTGTAATGGCCCAGAAATAAGGAAGGTCATGGATGGGCTGAAATGAAAAAGAGATGGAGCTGAGATGACAATGAGCAAGAAAATAGATTGACAAACTAGATAACAGCACTGAAAGCTGCAACCCAGAGCTATGGAGCTGGTGAAAATGCCCTGGTGAGGGACATGTCCAAAAGCCTGAGCGAGTGGGACTGAGGAAGAGGAGAAGGGGAGGCCTGAGCTCGATGGCCAGCAGCAACCATGAGGTGGGGAACAAGGCAGAGGTGGGGAGGACAGGCTAAGGGCAGCCCTGCCTAAGTTGTTGTACGTGACTGTGCAAAAGAGGAGATGGTACCTGCTAGGAAATCTTCAGCAAGAGCAAGGCAGTGGGCAATCCATGTTAGGATGTGGTTGGAGGTTGCCTGTTCCTGCCTGCACAGAGCAGGTGAGGCTGAGCCACCATGAGCGAGGGCAGAAGACTCCCAGGCAGAGGTGGACCTGAGGTGGACTGTTGCCTCCACACACTGAAGCCCATTTTTCTGTAATCAGTGTCCCTCACTCCTGGGAGTGGAAAGGCAGATGGTGAAGCAGAGACCAAGAGAAGCCTCTGGGCACTGATGACATCAGCCTGCAGCCACTGAGAGATGCTGCTCTCAGAATGAGGGTGGAAGCATCCTCCAGCTGTTGCAAGTGCCAAACATTTCTAATTCCTTCTGTGCTCTTATTGACAACTCCACACGCAATAGAGCTGCCAGCAAGGTTTGCCTGAGCTCTGCTGATTATTAAACATACTTCTGTTAAGCTGAACTAGACGTGCTTGTCAGCTGCTGGCAGGAAGAGAATAGTGGGAGAGGCTTGTAAACACACTTGATGACTATGTGAAAACATTGCCAAGATGGCCGGGCGCTGGAGCCTGCTGCCTTCAGGTGTCATTGTCTACCCTGTGTTTCAGTTTGCTTGGCCAGTGTGGACTTCTCTATTTTGAGATGAGGTTCAGGAGCCTTGCAGGAACGGCGCTGACAAAAGGGTGTGCTTCAGTGCCATTGCTCCTAATATCTGCTGGGTTCACACTGAGCTGGTTCACTAGCACCTTTGCTGTCCTGGAGCATGCAGTGTCTCTTTGGGAGTAACCTACTCACCACAGAGGCTCCTGAGAGCTTTTGGTAGTGCTGCCTTGAAACCTTTTGCTGCTTCTCTGGAGCCTGCATCTGTATGAAGGAGATCTGGCAGCAAGTTGCACCAGCTACTACACCAAAGAAGTGGCTTTTAGGCTTGTACACAACAATCTTCATACTCTTTCAAGGTCACTTCAACCACACTCCCAGCACTGTCACGTGCTCCTTTACTTGCCTGTCTATCGCGCTCTCTGTCAGTAATCTGCATGTACAGGGCAAATTCCCTGCTCCTTGTCTGATTTACAGCACCTTAAATTCATAGAATCACAGAATCATAGAATCACAGAATCATCTGGTTGGAACAGACCTTTAAGATCAACGAGTCCAATCGTTCATCCTGCACTGCCAGGGTCCCCAAACCATGCCCCTCGGAGCCACATCTACACATCTGTTAAACATTTCCAGGGATGAGGAATCCACCACCTCCCTGGGCAGCCTGTTCCAATGTTTCACAATGCTCTCTGTAAAGAAGTTTTTCCTGATAGCTAACCTAGATCCACCCCGGCACAATTTAAGGCCATTTCCTCTCGTCCTGTCACTTGTCACATGGGAGAAGAGACCAACCCCCACCTCCCTACAACCTCCTTTCAGGTAGTTGTAGAAAGCAATAAGGTCTCCCCTGAGCCTCCTTTTCTCCAGGCTAAACACCCCAGTTCCCTCAGCCCCTCCTCAGAAGACACTTCACCAGCTTCATTGCCCTCCTCTGAACACGCTCAATGTCATTCTTGAAGTGAGGGGCCCAAAATCGGACACAGTACTCAAGATGTGGCCTCACCAGTGCTCACCAGGGAGACAATCACTTCCCTGCTCCTGCTGGCCACACTGTTGCTGATACAAGCCAGGATGCCATTGGCCTTCCTGGCCACTTGGGCACACTGATGGCTCATGTTCAATCAGCTGTTGACCAGCATCCCCAGGTCCTTTTCCACTGGGCACCTTTCCAGCAACTCCTCCCCAAGCCTGTAACGTTGCAGGGGTTTGTTGTGGCCCAAGTGCAGGAGCCGGCACTTGGCCTTGGTGAACCTCATACTATTGCCTCAGCCCATTGATCCAACCTGTCCACATCCCTCTGTAGAGCCTCCCAACTTTCAAGCAGATTGACACACCCACCCAACTTGGTGTCATCTGCAAACTTACTGAGGGTGCACTCAATCCCCTCATCCAGATCACTGATAAAGGTGTTAAAGAGGACAGGCCCCAATACTGAGCCCTGGGGGACACCACTGGTAACTGGCTGCCAACTGGATTTGACTCCATTCACCATCACTCTCTGGGCCCGGTTGTGCAGCCAGTTTTTTATCCAGCAGAGAGTACACTCATCCAAGCCACAGCCAGCCATTTTCTGCAGGAGAATACTGAGGGAAAGGTGTGGTGATAATCCAGGAAATTCGTGATGGTCCAGGAAATTCGTGATGGTCCAAGAAAGGATGGCTGGAGCTTTTGCACACTCTGGTAATCCTGTCTAGAGAAAAAAGAAAAACCCAGACAACTGTAGAGGGATATATATATCACCCAGCTAAAAGTCTATAAATCTGAAACATTTCAACTATTAGGTCGTGACTTCTCCAGAGAGAAATGCTGTAGAAAACTTCCTGACAGGTTCCATTTTTGACCACCTTCTTTGAAAATAACTACAGGAAAATCTTGCCTGGGGCTGGCTTTGAGGTCTGGAGAAGACTTTTTCTTCTATCAACTCTACCTGTGACAATGGGCACCCTACTCCTTGCTAACAAACAGCAGCACAATGATAAAAGGCTGGATCTGAGGATGGAGATCAGCTTCCTCAGCCTTTTCTGCTGCAGGCTGCTCTTGGCTCCACTGCCCCACCACCCAAAAAAGGCAGCTCTCCAGTTTCTCAAGTCCAGGCAAAACGGAGTCTGATGAGGCAGGTGGCTGTGACTGAGATATTTTGCTACTGGCACATTCACAGTCCCAGTTCCTCTATTAAGACATTCAATTTTCCTGTTTCTTTTTACTAAAGAGAGATAGAGAAATTACTCTTACTTATTCATGTGAGCATTTAAATCACCTTAATTAGGCACGGCATAGATGCGCATGAGCTGTTTGTTGCCTGTGCTGTTGTTTTTCACTTGGAGAGAGCTTTCTGCCAAGGTGGATGACAGGGATGCCTCTCAGGTATTTTGTGATAGGGAAAGACACTTTTCTTTTAATGTGAAGCTTCTAATTTATGAATTGTGCCCAAACTCAAGGGGGAAACTTGAAAACCGTAAGGCCGACTCCACCATTCCTGCACACGTTTTGCTAAGCTACGTAGAGGACCCTGCAGAGACAACTGCAAGTTTTCTAGAGAGAAAACTGAAAGCATCATGCCCTGTCCTTGTCGAAGCCCGTGGTCGGGCAATGTCAGAAAGGTGACACGGGGATTAGGAGAAGCGATATTCAAACTGCTTATCTCTCTCCAAAGCCCTTGATTTATACCCCTTCCCCCGAGCAAGCTGGAGGAGGCAGCAAAGTTGGATTTAACACCTGGTTTGCTAGAAACCAGACTCCAGCTCATGCTGTGCTGCTTTGCCACCAGAGATATGCTGAACGATATGTCCTTTTGTGAGTGAATGGCACAGATTTGAGAAAGGAGCAGAAGTGGCAGCCAATCGCCCAGGGAGGGGTGTCTCTGCTCCAAGCCCTGTGGTGGCGGCTGGCAGTCAGAACAATACCCAGGATGGCAGAGGAGGGCTTTTATTTTAAGGTTACTCTGTGCAATGTCACACAGTAATATACCCTCCTGTGATAAGGAATGTTAATAATACTCCACTCTCTGCTAAGAATAGAGCCCCTATCTACAAACCCCACCACTCTAATCAAGTCAAACAAAGCCAAATCTATGCAAACAACAAAACCAGGAGCTCGGGAAGTATTGGGATTCAGAAAAGAACTTGTATGGTCCAATGCATCCTGGAATGTATGGGGCACTCCAGGAACAGCCAACCATTTTCCAGGGGCCACAGGGGAAAGCCATCTTAAACAGGCCATGTCCTGCAGGGCCACCAAGCTGACCCAGTCACCCACAGTGTTTCACAGGGGCAGTGATGTGAGGAGGACCTCACAGAGGAGAAGGGGAGGGCGTTTTTCCATGATGGTGTCACAGCCAGGTGCAGCTCAGGGGCTGTATGTGCTGCAGAACAGCGTGGTGTTGCTGTGTTTCTGTGTGAGGTGTGCAAAAGAAGAGCCACAAGTTTCTGTGTGCTCTTTGCTGGAGTTTGCATCATTGTCTTTGCTGGCTGCTGCTGCAAACATGCTGCTTTTATCAGCACCTAGAGAATGCCTTCTAGCTGATGGAGTGTCTCATGGCTTCTCTTCTTCATAGGGAAAAGCAAAAGATGCCGTGCGTGGTCCTGCTGTATGCTCAGGACCAAGCGGCTCAAGTCTGTCCCTCAAGAGCCCTGCTAAGCAGGGAAGCATTCTGGGGTAGTCCCTGTGGAAGTGGGCCAAGCTCTGTGTTCACAGAAACCTGCCCAGCCTTCCCTGTCTGCAGGAGTTCAGCTGCTGAGCTAGTCCTGGCACTTTGGTGGCATCACCAGACTGGTCTCGCTTGCTCTCAGACCTCTGGTCACTCTTCGGCTCCTAGCACCTGCATCACACCTTCAGCAAAACTCAAAATAGAAGCTCAGATGTTTTCCTGCTGGAACCAACTTCCCAGCATTGCATCTGTGCCCAGTAGGCACCTCAGAGCCTGTCTTGTCCTGGCAGCTGCTGTTGCTCAAAGTTTGGCTGTGATAAAGATGCCACCCTGACCATCCAGATTCAAGTCCTGGATCTGCTAAAAGCAGATGTAACTCATGCCTCCCAGTGCTGTGGGAATTAACCTAGAAGGGGAAGAAACATCTTCCCTTCTGTTGTGTTGCATCATTGGTGGTCTTCTGCCCACTTGTGCCCAGGACAAGGACACCTGGGCTTCAATAGCCCAGTAGCAATGGCCATTCTCTGTGAAGCAAGATGGACAAGACCAGCTTGCAAAGTCAAATGCATGCAGTGAAGTGACAGTGCAGTCTTGGGTTGAGAGTATTCCCCACTCCTTGTCATAAGAGCCCACCTTGCAGATGCCTTCATCAGACCCCTGGAAAACTGGCCAGAAGCCTATTCAGAGCAGAGGCCGTAACCGCTGTGTGCAGATGTTTTGCCTCCTCTAGGCTGTTTTAGCCTCAGGTCCCACATTCCTGACCCAGAAGGCTAAATCTCTATGTGCCAATATCTTGTAATCACAATGTACTACACAAACGCAAGTCTGAAGTGTCCTGGACACCTTCATAATGTTAAAAATAAGCATAAAAACAAAGCTCAAACTCCCAAGAATTTTAACAGTCAGGCTCAAGGGGATGGAGTGACCCAAGTGTGCCTTAGGTAAACGTGGTGGCACAGGCAGAAAGCCATTGGGGTCTGGACCCCGGTAACACCTGTTTGTGTCTGTGCCTGAACCTGGACAAACAAGAACCCAATGCATTTGTCCACACAACTACCACACCGACATTTCCAGGGCAAATCAACCCTGCATCTCACCCAGTCCTATCCCGAACAGTCCAGCGTGCGCAATGCAAGAGGAAGACCCGGGGAAGACAGCAAAACAATCGGACACCTTTTCATTATCCACTGCTTTTATAAATATAGGCACGTATTCTGTCAAGAAATGAAAAAGAGCAGCGAGGAGAGTGGATTTTGTCTCCTTGGCAAAAGCTCATCCATTGTTCAAAGCAAAGTCTTCTCTCCAACATAAATGGAGACTGTTACAAACACTCTTGTCCAAAACTATTGCCATGACTTTTGATGATTTATGGTCCTTGCTTTCCCCTGCTGCTTGGTCATTATATTTTACAATACTTCTCCCCTTCCTCACAGGCCCTGCACCAGGTGCCAGGGCTCTGGAATTCACGGCTTCATCATCCAAGTTTCTGTGTTGAGATAAAAGGGAAAGAATTCCACGGCATAAATTTTGACTTAAATGACTCCCCAATAGCCTGTGTACATAGAGTCCTTACCCTCAGCAGAGTTCACAGATGTGCCTGTAGCCAGGCTGAAAAGTGATCCGCTCCAGGGGATCATCTCCTTCCTCTCTAGGAACCCCCTTCAGAGCTCTCTCTAGGTCACTTCTTCCTTGGCCTTCCATAAGCAGGTGCTGAACACCTCAGCGTTATCACTCTAAATGAACCTTCAGGATCTGGCTGAGACCGTGACCTGCTGGATGCGGGACTCTGAGGAACGGTCCCTGCTCCTCAAAGTGACATGCACAGTGCACAAGGCACACGAGGGCGCAGAAAGCTCCTGAAAAGCAGGAGTCGAGATGGTCTTTGTGCAGCTGTAAAGTGCTTCTCTCTCTGCAGAGGAACAGCCTCTCGCAGCCAAGCAGAGGCCAGGCGTCCTTCTGAGCATGGCAGCTCTGGCCGATGGGCAGCTCCGTCCTAGAGGGACTCGAGACCCTGTGGGGGAAAGCAGGAAACCCCCAGGATACAAAGAAGCCCCTCAGAGCTGTCCGTTCCTTTTAACCCTCAATCCCCTCTCTTCACTTCTCCAGGATGTGAATCTAGTCTTGGTTGGGTTTGGGGTTTAGAGGGGAGGTAGCGTCTGACTATGTTAGAGGTCTTTTGTTCCTCCATTTGACCTGAAGAGCCATCTAGCAAACCATGTGTATTTATCACACTCGTTAATTAATTTAGCTACTTGGACGCGTTCACAGGAATTGATAAGCAGAGACTCTCTAATCCCACTTCTATCAATGGAAAAGAATTTCATGTTCAGTAGTCATCACACATCTGAATGTTTAACTTCTGCTCTGACAGGCTTCCAAGAAAACTGGTTTAGCAATTTCCAGCTCAACATGTTGCCACAAAAGACTGGAGAAAATAAGCACAACAGAGTGGGTTTCTCTTCCATGGGGAATGTTTACATGTTCCAACGCTCTTCCTAAAGCCAGTGTCACAGCTGAGAGTTGAGATATTTTGTGATCCATAACATTGGAACCTTTCCTTGCAAGAGCTGGAATTCTGGTTCTTCATGCTCACATTTTCTTCTAGAAGACATATTTCTGGTTCAACTAAACTTTCAGCAGTGCCTGCAGGGCATCCTTTGGTCTTTTATGCAGACAGCAGTACCCCAGGACTCCTGACTATTCTATAGCTTGCTCTGTCTTTCCATAATAACAGAGCAAAGTGATCTAATTGGGGTTTGGGGATGGCTGAAAGGTACATATTTGTTCTGAAAAAAAAATCATACAGTGTTCTGATTTTTTTTCAAAAAATAAAAAGACCAAACAAAACTTTTGCTATTAGATGTTTCCTATTCTATGTTTGATAGTGCTAAAAGGAAAGTTTTCTAGAGTGGTATAATTTTCTTACTATTTTTCAGAGTGGACCCCATGTCTTTTGTAGTCCATGTATCCTCAACAGGGCAACTTCCCTTTAAGCTCACACACAGCACATAAAACACCTTGTTCTTACTGAGCTGGACCATGCCTTGTTATCTTCATGGACAAACCTACGTCAGTATATCCTCTTTCCTCTGGGGGAGCAGGCTCTTGCTGAATTACTATCTGAAAAACATACTGTCCTCAAACAAACCTGCTCTAATGGCTACATCACTTGGAAAGGAGGACTTAGCAGGGACAGGAGAATTCAAAGCATTTCCTCACCTGAGCTCTATCACTGTGCAAGCGTTATTCCCAGCAGAGCCGTACTGAGGGGGATGCAGGAGGAGTAAATCTCTGATCTGTAGATCTCAAGGTGTCACGGTTAAACCCCAGCTGGCACCTAAGCACCGCACAGCAGCTCAGTCACTCACCCCCGTTTGGGATGGGGAAGAGAATTACAAGAGTAAAAGTGAGAAAACGTATGGGTTGAGATAAAGACAGTTTAATAGGTAAATCAAAAGCTGTGCACACAAGCAAAGCAAAACCAGGAATTCATTCACCACTTCCCATTGGCAGGCAGGTGTTCAGCCACCTCCGGGAAAGCAGGGCTCCCTCTCGTGTTACGGTTACTTGGAAAGACAAACACCATCACTCCGAATGTTTCCCCCTTCTTTCTTCTTCCCCGAGCTTTATATGCTGAGCATCATGTCATGTAGTATGGAATATCCCTCTGGTCAGCTGGGGTCTGTTGACCCAGCTGTGTCTCCTCCCAGCTTCCTGTGTACCCCCAGCCTGCTTGCTGGTGGGGTGGAGTGAAAAGCAGAAAAGGTCTTGACTCTGTGTCAAGACTCTGCCCAGCAGTAACCAAAACATCCCTGTGTTATCAATGTTGTTTTCAACACAAATCCAAAATACAGCCCCATACCAGCTACTATGAAGAAAATGAACTCTATCCCAGCCAAAGCCAGCACACAAGGTTATGATGTGTGAAATCGGTGTTGATAAGTGTATTTCACAGAGAATGACAGACAGACCCTCCTCAGGTTAAACCGTCCTCCCCACCTTTTTCAAATGCACTTGACTCTCAAGATAAATGTAGTTCTTCACAGAGCAGCACAGCTGCTAGAGGTCTGGAGGAAGACATCCTCATATCCAAAAGTCTCAAGAAATTTTACTTTCTGCTTGGACCTCTCCTAAAGTTGATTGCACAGAAAATCATCCAGATAAGCCTTACTTGGGTTTGCTTTTAGAACTTAAGAATTGTGAGATGCGGAGGGGATTGTGCACAGCTAGTCCCATCTGGCAGGGGTGTTGTGTTTCACCTGTAGTGTTGAGTTTGACTTAGAGTTTCTAGATGGTGTACGGAACCACCAAGGTATCTTTTCCTAAATGCTAGAAAGAAAGACACGGGCAGCAGGTCTTTGCTTCCTTGTACTGCTTCAGTGTGACCTGTTCTTGACAGGAGAGAGATGAAAGAAAGAGATGAAGCCTAAACTCACTTCGGGCACTGGTAGAAAGGGCTTAATTGTTCTGTTTTGCTGGTCCACCAACCACCTATTTTCACATATGGCTGGGCTCTTGGAGACAGGTATAACACTTACAATTGGACAGGAATCGGTGTTTTCTGGTCTGAGATACGTCATCAAATTGAAAGTCATTTCAAAGAAGATAGCTTTGTGTGGTGCTTTCTTTTCTGAGAGCAGCACAGGCTTGTGGGTCACAAAACACCAGCACAAAAAGCCCCACAAGCAGCACTGAAAAAGCTCTGAAAAACGTACCTTTTGGGTCACGTTCAGCTTGTTGGGCTTTATGGTTTCTGGTAAGGTCTAATTAACTTAGGATTGGGAAAATATCACCGGAAGGAGGGCATCTTTTAAAGCCCTGGGCAGGAGCAAGGGCATCCAAAGGAGCAGTGATCTCTAGGGAAAATTCAACCCAGAATTACATCTACTCAATGTTGCTGGACAATCTTCTCCTTGCCAAGCAGCTGCAGCAGAGAAGGGCCAAGTGAGGAGGAAGAGAAATTCTTGATGGTTCTGAAGCGTTTATCAAGCCTGAAAGAGGACATTTGGAGAAATAAGAGTTTTATTTGCTGGAAGAGGCAGCGAAACTGAAAGAACAACATATGCAGAAAGTACAGATCTGGCACTAAACTCAGATCTTCTAGTTTATGTCAGTAAAGTGTCTGGTAGAGTTAGAGTAGCCAAAGACGAGAAAGGTGACTGGGACTAGATCAAGAAGTGCAGTGATAATGAGAAAAGACTTTAATGGAAAGTGACTAAACCGTGCAAAGCTTAGACCAATCCATCCCTTTGGCCGGATCCCTGTAAAGAGACACTGCAGAATTTATAACCGCCAGCTGAAAATGTGCGCTTAAGAAAAGGACCTTGAGAGTCAAATTTGCTGCTTTTGGAAGCAGGTAAAAATCCATAAATGGGGAAGAAAAAGAAATCATGCTCATTTTCTGGGGTACAAGAATTTTCTGACAGAGAAAGACCCTTTGCTGTTGCTACCTCTAGGCCCCTGGCATTTCTCTGAAACTGCCTCCTATGCCTCAGCTCCCCAGCATCGATGAGAAAAATGGAAGCTATGCAGCCCTCACGCTCAGACTGAGATTGCACTGTCTTCTGCAGTTGTTAAACCAATAGCTTGATCTCTCTGATCTTTCTCAGAAAAGCAAATATCTCTCTTTGCCCTAATGCCATTACCTCAAATACCAGAAATCTGGTTGAAAAGCAGGAGGCAAAAAAAGAAAAGGGATTCAGAGACAATTTCAAGTTGGAGTGTAAAGCAAAGCAAAGGCTTTGACCGTGGCTTGTGCAACTAACTCCAGCAGGCATTCAACATGCTGCAGTCCCCTTCCTGCCCACCCACCCAAAGGTGGCTGTGTCTATAACAGAAGAGGAAAACAAGCATATAGCTGCAGCTCCTCCACCTCAGTTCACAACGCGGTGCCTTTGCTCAAATCGCCTTCTTCAGCGTGTAACTCAAGTACCTCAGTGAGCTGGCAGCGTCAGGGTACGGGCATACATCTCTCTCCAGAGCCTCTGCCACGGAGGAGATAACCAGCAGCTACCACGGGGAAGGACGTGAGGGGAGGAGACCTTGAATTCATGGAGGTGAGTCCACCAGATTTCACCTGCCAGGAGTCTTGAGGTCTAAAAGAAGAATCGCACGGGAGAACCTCTCTGGCAGACTAGCTGAGAGCTGTATGCCTGGCTACCGGGACTCCATATTGAAGAGCGTGATTTCTTTCAGCCTCCCAGAGAAGTGTCTTGCACTTACCGAAGGGCAAAGCAGTAACATAAACTGTAACAGAGACAGGACGGCCATTCTCTGTAAGAGCAAAATGTTGACATCTGGCCTCGTAACAAAACCGCCTTGAAAGATGCCTGTGGATATCCCCCCAGAGCACAAACCGGGAAGGATGGTTTCTCAGGAAACACAGCCATCTTGCCATTATCTCAGCTGAGGAAAAGGACTGTTTAAAGTCAGGTGATTAGGTTCTTTATCTGCAGAAAGTGAGAATTTGGCTGTCTCTCACTTTCACTTTCAGTTAGGGCTGGTGGAGGCTGTGCTTCCCGATGGCCCTTCTGCATCATGGCACCGTAAATACCTAATTCCGCAAAGTATTTAGGAGTGCGAATGTCCTTAAGAAGATGAACAGAGCAGCACAGTCCCTGTGGCTACTTCTCATTTAATTGTCGGATATCGTGGTTAAGAAGAGCACTGTGAAACCAGGTCGAATTCTCTTATGAATTCCCTGCTTTCCTGGACATACAGAGGTTTCAGGGAAGGCGATTTTCTGTCAAGGAACACCAGGCCTGTGGATAAAGTGGCTGTTCCATTACTGCAGCACTTGGCAAAGGAGAACAGGAGATCCTATGCACCAAGAAGGTGAAAAACAACTGAACTGATTGCTCAGAAGCGTGACTTAGTGAGTAACAGAAGTGACAGGCGCAGGATTGGAGACCCTCTAATGTCGAACTATGGGTCTGAGAAATGCCTCTCAGAAATAACCTGAATACAAGCAGAAAAAGCACTCTATGCAGAATGGAGTTCTTCTTTAATGTGACTGATTGCCCTGGATAGTGGATTTAAAGCCCACGGTAACTGAAAAGATAAAAACAAAAGTGTCTCTCTGCAGTATTCAGAGTATTACAGTGAGATTCAGTTCAGAAATTGCAGGAAGCTATGAAGAACATCTGTTGTCAGGTGGGACTGTCAGGCAGGACTATCAAGATTCTGAAGAATACATAAAATCATTAGGTTCTGGCCAGAACTCATGCAAAGTCAAAATAAACTTTAGCTCCTGTGACTGCAGAATAGTTGTTCTAGTGTTAATTGTCCACCAGCAGCAGAATCTCTTTAAAGCACGCTGGAGAGCTGTCTGTCAGTGGGGGGAAAGGTAGTTTCACTAAGAGTTTTCCTTTGGAAAATTCTTTGGAAGGTTTGTTTTTTCCTGTCAGTGCACTAAAGGGACACTTGAAATAGAACTGTGCTAAAGGCATTCCCCACAGCAGGACCAGAGCATCCCCGGTTCCTGTAGAAATTCAAATTCAAAGCAGTGGCCAAAATCAACACTCAGGTGAACAAAACCAGACTGAGCACAAGTCCTCGGCCTTAATGTCTCTGGGAGTAAAGGTCTGTGAACTAGTTCTTCATTGCTCCGGGGTAAAATAAAGCTTGGTTTTGTCAACTGTAAAAACTCAAGACCGTGAACGATGGAGCATTAAGAGATGCAAATATTTATCAGGAGTGCCGCAATGACCTATAATGGTTTCTGCATGCAAGAGCTTTGAAATAAGGAGAGCTCCTTGGTTGATTTCACATGTTATTGGCAAAATGTGCAATTAAATACTGATCTCTGTACATATGTGCTCTGCACATATAAATGCTTCAGTGATGATGCTGAGCTATCAGCTTCAGTTAGCAGGAATTTACCTCAGAGAGCTCACTGTGTGCGCTGACTTGGGCCAGCTTGAACCTGTTTATCCTAGAAATCTGTGAAGGGGCAAAACGCAGCAGTCTTTCTCTGAAGACTCAGGGTATATAATGGCCAGAGGTAATTCAAATATTCCTTTGCAAAAAGAACAGAAGGAATCTCCAAGAAATAAAACAATGTTTGAACTGCTGCAGTAATTGAAGGTAGAGATGCCCAGTTACGCATGGTGGCAAGCAGGCACTGGGATATACGCTTTGCAAGTATTTCTCTTTCCCAGCATTAAATTACTTTTCAAAATAACCATAAATCCTAAAAAACCCTCAGACCTCAGTCCTGATCCGCAGAGACAACAGCAAGTACTATTTTGATTGTAGAAAAGGTGTGTTTACTGCCTACTTGTCAAGAGTAAAGAAACAGAAAAATTACCAGGGCCAGACTCTCAGCATGTGCTAGTCCCTCGGAGGAGTAAATCTGAATTAGACCAGTTGAAATTCTTCTTGCTTGCAAGTCAGCAGATTAAAAAACATGCCACGGAAGGCTCTTCGTAGTGCGTCATAATGGGTGAGGTTTGCAATACAGAGGATGCGAGGAAAAGAAGTCTTCTCGTGTTGACAACAGCAAGCCAGTGGCAGCAGAACATTCATGGGACTGATAATGGAGAAATAATAGGTAACTGCATTTCTATTTCCTGTAAATAGTAAGTAATCCCTCTGCATTAGAAATTAATTAATAAATAAATGATTCACGCAGCCTTCCTGTTTCAGTATTTCTCTGCACTATTTTCTACTGAAATGATTAAATGAATATTCTATTGCATATAATGCAAGATGATGTTCTTACCTATAGGTACACAGAGGAGGTAGAGTTTTATTAACACCTGTTTAAGGAATGGAATAGTTTTACAGGGATTTTAAGAACTAAATGCACATTAAGATACAAACCTAGTGTGATGAAATTATTAGTTTAGTATTACAATTATGCATCATTTATAATTTACAGAAATGTTAAAAATACTTATTCGTAGTTAATTACTATGTAGTCCTTTTTTAACATTCCAGATTATTTTAAGCAATATATTTTAGTGCCAGGGACTTTGTAAAACTGTCAGTTCTCTTTCTCAAATGTGTAGAACTCTCTACGTTCTCACAGTCCCATGCAAGAACTCTGAGCTCTGGGTGTCTGGCCACACATCCTGCTCAGGGAATTTGTTGAGATGAGGACTATTAAGAAAGCTTGAAGAACTTTCTTTTTAATCCCAGAGAACCTACCACAACTCCAGTTGTTGAAAGAGGCATTGTCCAAACCAAAGCCTTCTCTTTCAGAAGAGTGAGTCAGGAGCTTCATCTGTGGAGGACATTTTCTTCCACAGAGCTGCCTCCAGATGAGTTTTGAAAGTCCCCAAGGACTGAGATCCCGTGGTCTCTCTCCAAGCTTCTGTTCCCAGGTTTGACTTCCCCCACTGTAATTTTTTTAAGTAGAGTTGGAATTTCCCATGCTCCAACGTGTTTCTTCCTTTCCTGATGGACATATACACATACAAATACGTATATATTACATACGTTTTCAGTTACGGCATCATTCTCTGTGCACACAGACACACAGGGACCGCATTGCCCTCAAAGACCTACAGCAAATCCATACCCTTTTCTTGTCAGCTCTTAAATGCAAGGTAGTATCGTGAATGTAAAAGCTTGCTCTGCATGTTATTTGGTCTCCCAGGTGGGCAGGATGTCCTCTTCAGGCACAGGCGTAATCACGTGAGAGACTTCCATGCTGACTGAGAGCACCAGATGGGCAATTCCTGCCCTCCAGAAGTAACGGAAGAGTAGCTGAAGCTGCCGTCTTGCTATTGCTCTGTTCCCGGATCTAAGCAGTATCGAGCCATGCTTTACTAATTAAACTGTCTAAGGTCATCTGTTTATTGTCCTCAATTAACAGATAACGATGTCTGTTATGTTTAGGCTTCAGTTCCTGGACTGGCACTTCGAGGCTACTCGGCTTCCAGAAAGGTTCCAGCGCGATAGAGAAGGCTCGCACCTTCCCGAGGGAGTTGGTGCAGGAACACTGCCACACAGCACAATCCAGTCCATAACTGCATAAAGATCTGAACAGGAAGATAAGTTAGTTTTCAATTTTCTCAATCAGTTTGGCCATAAACTGGGACAATAAACTCAAAGTAGCAGTAAAACAACAATTTCAGGATTTTCATTTGTCTGTACGGGAGAGCTTAGAGCACGATCCTTTTCGAACACTGTTCTGCACATTTCCACATTTGGGAATAGCATTGCCAGGCAGGCAGCGGTCTCCGCAGAAGAAGCCCTGTCAGCTCTGGTTTGTGCAGCTCACAGTGACTGTCCCCATGAGTCTGTGTCTCCTGTGATCGGCGCAGCTCTTACAACCCTCAGTCACTCCCTGGGCAAGCTTTCCGTCGCTTGGAAGAAAAGCAGACTTACCTGCCTGAAACAAAGTGGAAAATCTTGTGTAGAACCACAAGCTCGTTGCTATGAAAGCTGTGGTTTTCTTGGTACACCTAAGATGCCTTGGGGTCTTCAGGGCAGGGTATTGCGAACTCAATTTATCGACTGCCTCCTTTGAGCTGGCTCCTCTTGGTTTCCACATGGTGAGGGGATATTCAACTCCCTATGCCCACACTGGGGATGCGAGGGGCTCTGGAAAGTACGGTGAGCCTTGCACAAGGATGGCAGGATCTGTGAGGATTTTACCTCTGCATCTTGTGAAGAATCCATCCTGTCTTCTCTGGACATGGGTAACAGCTACAGGGAGATGTTAGAAAACTCACCTCAGGCAGGCGTAACAAGTATTTTTTTACCTCTCAAAGAGTGGGTTTTGACACCTTCTGCTCACTCCATTTTCTTCTTCTGACACTCCTGGATGAAGAGTCATCAGTTCAAAAGATTTGCCTGGAAAGTAATTTCCGTTAGACACCTAAGGATTTGGAGAAGTAACTTGTGATGTATAAATACACGTGGGACCTGTAAAAGGCTTTTAAAAACATGGTATCGTTTACATTTGGTGATTATGTCAAAATTAACTGGAAATTCCTTCCTAAATCAGGTCCTTGTCTTCCAGCAAAGAATTTTGAGAGGGTAAAACTATGAGAAGTGACTTCTTGCTTCCCTGCTCTGTGCCAGTAGGGAACTATATAATGTATCTGCAGCTTTCCTTGGGGTATGGAACCTTGTAAACTTTCATACTAGTTATGGAGATTACCAAACCCGGGGAACGAGAGGATGACAAGAAATAAAATGCAATCCTTTACTGGTTTGTACTAGTAACATGAACTGCTGTAATTTCCAGGAGACCACATTTTAACTCATTATTTGCTATCCAATGATTGAGTGCATATGTTCTGCATTTTCAAAAAGGTTTTATAACATCGGTGTTTATTGCTAATTGCCTTTTTATGTCATTAATCGGCAAATGAAAGCAATTGTCTTTAGTAAGGCCAACCAGCCTTGGAGAATGGAGGCAAATAAAAATCAACAACTCCAGGCGTAATTGTCCTCGGTCAGTCCTTCCTTCCTACATATGATTAATGTGGTTGGGTATTTGACAATGCTGAGGACAACAATATTTGACACCAACTTCAACAGATTACCATTTCCTCCATTTTTTTACATCTTCCTCTGTCTGAAGGCTTTTTAGTTTCCCTGGGGTCAGATATTAAATCCTGATCACCAACTGTTTTTCATTTGTGTGCATATTTAACCTATCATTATTGATACAATTTTATTTAATGAATAAATGGGTGATGCTTCACAGCCTACCAGGATTTTGTGTCCCTGTTTGTGTCTCATTTTCATTCCATCCCTCCATTGTTTTGGGGGACTACGTCAAAACCAGAAAGGTCTTTCTTCTGTGTTAGCTGCAAGTTTGGCAATTTCTGCCCTTGTTTCTAAGCTCAGCTCTCTGTTTCTCAGTTTACTTAAACTTCAGCAATATTTTAAAAATTACAGAGGTCAAACGACAGCCATCACAACATTGAGAGCTCTTGAAAGGTGGGCTCCAGTGTCATGAACATCATGTCTTCATCGGCCTTGACAGTGGGTGAAGATTTGTCCGTATCACTCCAAAGGGTAAACCATGGGCATTGCTTTAAGTCTGCAGATATTATGACAGCACACTGACTTAACTGTCTTTCAACATACAGGATACCACTCACTCTGATGTTCTTCCTAGACGATTTGGTTACACTCGTTCTTTTGAACCTTTTAAAACATAATGTAGTTGTTATAACTGCATTTGACCAGCTGGAAACTGTTATAAAAACCGTGAGCTTCTTACTACCAAGTTTGTGATGTTCAATGTCAATGAACCCATTTACATTCTCTCCAAACTACACTTGTTCATTGCTACACTGAACAGGTGATCTGTACAAGGAGGATGCCCCACGCAAGTATCTCACACCTCTAAAGGAAGATCCACTGACAATTCACAGTGTAGTCGTGGAGTTCTGTCAGAGTCACACAGAATTGCAGAGGCAGAGGGCTTCCAGACATTTAGATGAAAAGCACCGATTTTCTCAAGCTTTTTAATGTCTTATCTACAAAGCGGACGTAAGAAGCCTCAGCTGGCAATGAGAGGTTAGTGGGAGTGTGATTCACTCAGCCAGGAAAAAAAAAAAGGAGAACATTTTTTAGTGTGACCAAGGTGAAAGAACAGCTTTTCACTGTGATCATCCGCATTCAACTAAAAAAAGATGAGCATGACCAAAAGAACCGTGGTGCTCTGACAACACGAAGCCAGCAGACCTCAGCAGAAGGGAAGTGCGTGCTGATGAGCGCTTGGAAACAGCTTTCCTTTCTTGTCATCTTCATCTGCTTCTCTTCAGTGAGTCTAAGCCAGCTGCTCTTTCTCTGGGAACAGAAAGGGAGAGAGAACCCAGTGGTGTCTTTAACATGGGTGTATTTACACATCATTGGGATTTAGCTAGAGAAAAATGATGGAACCATCTACTGCTGTAGTTCTGTGACATCAGGTCAATATTCTGGAAGCCCCTAAGGGAGAATAAATGGGAGCATTTAATTATGGGCTCTGTCCATTCCTCCTATAGGAGGAATTTACAGTGCCTGAAAGAATCAGAGAAACTGTCAAAGGAGACAGTTTTTGTCTGTCTCTAATAGTACCGGAGAAATGAGAATGATCACCTGCCGCAACCACTAAGAGTTGGAGACTTGCTGTTGCTGTGTTATTGTCCAGGTGTTGATTTGGCTGGGTTCTGGGAAGGGGGACAGAGGAGAGCGCAAAGCTACCATTAATATCAGTCAATGCTGTAAATGGTCCCTGTTCCCCTGCAGCAGGGAGCTGCCAGCCATATTTTCTGTTACCCTATAGGGACTGAACCTTCTTTAGGCTAGAGTACCTCAGGGCAATGAAACCAGCCGTTGCCTGTTGACTTCAGTAAAGGCTGATACCCATTGATGTTAAAGAACAGCTTAGTGCAAACCCTCACACTACACACTCTGGGACTTTTCCCAAAACATTCACTGAAAGCACTGAATCTGCATGCGGTTCTTCCCTCTTCAGCATTTTCTCCCTAATTTCTGCACCTCCTACCTGAAGCGTTTGACCATCTTTTCCCCTTTATTTTATTAAACGAAAAATGTCTAATAAAAAAGATGGCAAGTGGAGCCTGTTGGAATTCATTGTGAATTTTTGCCTGCTTTGGAGATTAATGATGCTGCAGAGAGCCAGGAAATTAGGTTATCTCTTCTGCAAATTGAATCCTAGTAATGTATATCTGAACAGCTTTATATTTAAATGAAGGATAGTTTTAATCATCCCTAGAACACTTTCAACTACATTATTAGCCAGATTTTTCAATTTTCTTAAGAGGAAAAAGTTCACCCCTAAAGCTGCTCTCATGACTTTGTGACACTCCAGATCACTCTGCCAGCAAACTCAACAGTCCGGCAGCTCAATTCACAGGGATCCTCATCCCTCACCAGTATCCTTGACAGCTTAGCCATCGTCGCAGAGTTAAAGGGTCTTTCTTCCATCTTACGCAGTTATCCAGAAATTCCCCCCACAAGCAGCAAACTGAACTGTTTGAAGGAGCGATGCATGAAATTGCCTGCACAAGCAGCAAGCAGCTGTTCACATCTGGTTCCACAATTCCTTGTTTGTCCTGAAGAGGTGGAATAATCTGTATTCTTCATCTGGGAGGGAATCTTTCTGCTTTTCTAGCAGACAGGCTGGGCAAGTTGTTAGCCTAATCACAGTACAGCAAGTCCCAGGAGATGGTGATTGCGTGCAGTGAATTGTTGAACAGAGTGAGAGTCTGAAAGGAAAAAAATCTATCGCTTATTAACAAGTTCCAGTGACTAAGGAGCTGCCAGTCTTCTGCAACTCAGTCTCCACACAGATGTTTCCTCCAGGGAATCTCATAGAACATCTTTTTCAGATCTCTTAGACTTAACAACAACTCTTAAAGGTATATCATAATTAAAGTAGTCTTATTTTTTACCTCAGTGACACTACTAGGATGCCATTATATGAAGCATGACATGAAGAAGGGAAAATAGCATCGTATATTTAAACTGGAAGATTCACATGTTTCAACATTTCTGAGTATTAGAGGCCGTGCAATTCCTTGGATATGGCTTGTCAAAACAGGTTTTGTTCCTACAGAAAAACAGTGATGAAAATATTTTCCTGGGCATTAGTCAGATCCTGTGTGTTGGGATTTTATCTCTAATTCCTTCTGAGTAATCGGTACCTTGGCCCCATATTACTACGCAAGCTCATGAATCCTGCACTTCATTACCATTGTACCTTGGTTGTTTTCCGTTAAAATAAGCTGGATGACTTAAAATGTACTGGGAACACTTTTGTTGAGCTGGAAAATGCTATTTCTTTTTGGCTGTTTTTTTCTTCATCAGTCTGCATTGAACGTAGCTGTGCAAGAAGTCAGATTCTTTCCTGGTTTTGTTAGTAGATAATGACTAGGAGGGACTTCCTTGGTTTGCATAACGCCAGTCACAGAATATTACTAAGTTCGAAGTCAACCTCCTAGCCAAAAGGCAATGCTTCCGATAATTGATAGTACGTTTTTGTAAAGGGAAAAAAACAAACCAAATCGAAACAAAACTCTGCAGACAGGAGGCTATTCAGATATATTTAGCTTTCAGTGGTGTGATGTTATAGTTTGTTTTGCACTAATTTATTTTTTTATTGTTTTATGCCTCTAGCACTTCATTAAATCTTCTGTTGTGATCTTCAATTTAAACCGCTTTCGTTGCTGTGCTCATAATGCCGAGTGCGAAATTCCACCATTATAATTAATGTCTGCCTCCAAAAGAAGAGAAATGTGCAGTGAACAAAGGTCACGCGTCCCTGTTCAATTGGTCATTTTTTATACCTAATTTGGAAAATGTTGACTTTTCCCCCTTTCAATATGCAATCAGCAAACTAATTATCACTGGTATCTTACGAGAAATATTTGTGATTAACAGGGAGGATGAGGAAATGGCAGCGAAGGTTCCAGTATCTGACTGTCAAAAACACAAAAGCCCAAAACAAAGGAAAAAGAAGAGTGTCTACGCAGTGACTCTTCCAGACATTCCACTTTTGCTTTTCTGGTGTGTCCTAACACCAGTGCGCTGTGAAATCATCTAAGCCATGCTGAAATCATGTAAGTCATCTTCTTAGGATAGGGAAGTTATTTCCAGTAAAGCGACATCAAAAATGACTTGTGCGGTTTCTTTTCAGTGGAAGAACCTTGTCTCCTTTTCTGCTTGCTCACACATGTAATTAGTAGCACCCTTGTCTTGCTCCCAGACAGACGGATCTCATTACTAAACAAAATTGGCCACTAAAATTAGTGGTGTGAATTTATTAGTAAACCAGATGAAATATTAAATCCCCACAGTGGTCTACAGTTAACTTTCACGGGTTTGTTCTTGGGGGTTTTTCGAGATTTGGTTGTGGAGGTTTGGGGGTTTTTTTTTGGGGGGAGGGGACTAGGTGGAGCAGTTAATTAATTTTCAGCACTGTCCAGAGCCCATACATCATGGTGAGTATATCCAGAGATGCTACTGAGTTGCACCTGCTGTCACCTTTGTCAGGGCCCAGATTCCTGGTCAGATACCCTAAATTTTTCTGACCTTCTCTAAAATTTTCTGTGGAGCCCTTCAGCTTGCTGACAGAGATTTTCTCTGGGGATCATTTTTCTCTAAAAAGGTACCTTGAGAACCATTGACTCTCAAAAGTTACTTTCCGGTATAGCGAAATAAGAATTTGTTTGAAGAACATTTCTTGTCGCCACCTTTCAAAGAGAAGGTAATGTCAAATGGAGCAACAATTTTAGTTTTGTCTTTAAACCCCGACGTTGCTCTGACATTGTCCCTGTAACTACTTACTTCATGAAACGGGCATCTAGTCCAGCCCTGTTTTCTCCTCCAATACTACATTGCCAGCCAAAGCAGAACACAGAACGGGTGCTGCTGTGTACGCTAAGGATGTGAGCGAGTGAAAGAACTCGTTGAAGCGAAAACTCTTTGAAGACGGGATGCCCAGCCTGCCATTGTGGACATAGGTCCACAAGAAAGCTAGCGTGATGCTGAGGCTCTAAGCCTTGCACGGAGATGAGGCATATGACGCAAGCTGGATGTCGCTCTCCTACAGGCACATGGCGTTGGTCACTCCAGCCCACGGGCAAAGGGAGCTCTCATCAGCCTGGAAAATACTAATTACTAAAGGTGTCTGCCGTGCTATCTGCCCCTAGGCGATGGGCTGCTCGTTGGAGAGCTCTGTGGTGTAAGTGCACTTGGCCAATCCAGGGTCTCTTCTGCCGTTTCAATAATTTCAAACGGCACAGTGCAGGATCCAGCAAGGAGCAGAGCCAAGGAAGGGGCTGGAGTGGTACCCTCTTGGGAGCAGCAACGACAGACAGACGGAGCAACAAGGCCGGGGAGGGGGCAGAAACAGAGGAAAGGGCTCTCAGACCAGGTCTTCTCTTTCTGCAGCACTGAGAAGCTGAAGTCCACACTGGAGCCTGATGGTTAAAGGAAATCTGGAGATTTGGAAATAATGCTTCTATCTGAAGAGAACTAAACATCTCCATTGAGCAAAATTAACCAGAACTACTCTGAACGCGTCCGAACGTATCCTAGGGCCTTAGCGTGGAGGAAAGGACTGTTTGAGCTTTTGGCAGTCTCTGTTGATGTTGGCCTTGTCACTGTTTAGACTTCGTGGAACACCAGGTTGTTCAGCTGGAACGTTGTAAACCTGTTGAAAATCCATAGCGCTACCAGAGGCTTGGAGTTTTGTCTGCGGTGCAGTTGCTGGCACAGAGATTTGAACTTGAAGGTACTCTGTTGAAATTTCCAATCTCTCCAGTTTAAATCGGTTGTTCCTTTTTGAGATATTCTTTCCCTTGTTGAACTGTCATTCCCCTGAGATACTATTGAGATATGCATCTGTCTCCTTCCTGAAATATCTTAGTCAAGATCTTAGTATTTCGTGGAAGATATCCTAGATATAGATGGTCTGTGCTTTGCTCAAGTTGATTTTTGTCTTCTGGGTTTTTTGTTTTCCTTGTTTTAGAGACAGGATTTTATTCACTTCTATCTCGCTTGGTAGAAATAATTAATTGTAAGTTAATGTCCCTATTCAGGCAATTATCAGCAAGTTTTACACATTTATCATAAATGTTGCTAGAAACTGCTGCATTCTGAATCTGAAATGGAGAAGAAAAATGTTGGCATATCCCTCCCTCAACACACTTGCACTGCAGCAGATTCTTTGTGTTAGCTAATATTGACAGTCTGGGGAAAACAAGCAATTTTTGTGCTGCTTCTCTTCTGTGACCTCTCTCTGTAACTGAGATCTGACAAGCTGAACCAATAGTAAACTAAGTTAATGAAATCATACATAGAAAGGCACTCATCATTGCCTAAGAATGAAAGCAAGACCAATTACTTCGGAGATCACATTACAACTTTCCCTTAAGGAAAGCAGGTAGAGTCAGGGACCATTTGCACAAGCTGGACAGAAAGGACTTAATGGGATGCATCTGAGGGTGTCAAGAGAATTGGCTGACATCATTACAAAGCTTCTTGATCACCTTTGAAAACCCATGGGGAGGCGGGGAAGTACCGTATGTCTGGAAAAGAGTAAATGTTTGCCTATCTATGAAAAGGCAAAAAAGAGCTACAGAGAAACCACAAATCAGTCAGACACACTTCAGTCTCTGGCACAATTATGAAACAAGTCATTATAGAAGTTCTTTGCAAGCACATGAAGGTCTAAAAGAGGACTTGAAGAAACCATGAGGGAGTTATGAAGGGTAGATTGTGCCTTTACCAACCAGTATGCTTTCTAGACTCTTTCACAGGCACCCCCTTGCCGTGGGGAAAGAGCTTGCGTGCCCTTGTGAAGTTGAGAGCTATGCTGGTGGTGGCATATGCCTCCGGTAGGGTCTCCCAAGCCTGACAGGTCTCAACTGAAGGGTCAGACAAAGTGTGTCCACGGGCAGGATGGGCTCACTAGCCTTCGGGCAACCATCCTAGGAGAAGGACAATTCTAACTCCTAACCCGGGCAGATGGAGCTCGTTTAGCCCTGTAAGGCCATCCATCTAAGAGAAGGATACTCTAACCAAACCTACGACCTGAGGACTTCGCTGTCACCGTCCAAGCTCGCTAGGCCCTGGCAGATGAACCTCAGGTGTAAAGGGTGGGGCCAGTCTCGCGCACGCTGCGCCTCACCTAAAAAATCCACCGCGCAGGCTTGAAGGGTGTACTCACGTTTAAAGCCCTTCCCAAATCTTCATCCGCGAAGCCAAGCCATGATGATGCTTTCTAGACTAGACTAGACCCTTTCAGTTGGAAGCAACCTACAAGAATTGCTCATGGGTAAGAGAAGAGCCTCAGTTTTAGCAAGGCATTTGACCATCTTTCACAATATTCTTGTTGGCAAGCTGGTAATATCTGACTGGACAGATGGACCACCGACTTTGTGGAAAACTGTCCAGAATCCTGAGCTGAATGGCTCATGGTTAATGGCCCAGAGACAAACTGACAGCTAGTCCATGGAGGAGTCCTTCAGGAGTCAGTACTGGTATCTGAGAATATTCAATAATACTCTGGTACTTCTCAATATCCTGTCAGGGTGATGGGATTAAATGACCCTTCACCGAGTTCTTGCATGACACCATACCAGGAGGAAAGATGGATACGCTGGAAGGAAAAGCAACCATTTAGAGAGACCTCAAGAGGCTGGAAGATTGACCAACAAGAGCTGCATCAGGTTTAACAAAGATAAGTGTAAAATTCTGCACCTGAGGTTGAAGCAGCAGTACAACAAGCCAAAGCCTGACAGCCTGATCCGGCTGCAGATCGGTCGTAATGGAAAGACTGTGGAGGTCCTCTGCAAACCCTTTGCCTGACAGTGAGCTGAGCATGAGCCAGCAACAACAGCACTCTGGTCCGAACTGTTACAAAGACAGCCAGCAGCTCAGACGATGTGATTAGCCCACTCCACTCTCTACTTGCCAGGCCACACCAGGAATACTGTGTCCATTTTTGATTCCCACGTTTTGAAATTTCATCTAGACGCTGGAACAGAAGTCTTCAACATGAGAGCAATCGCTTAACTACATTGCTTTTGTAGTCGCTCATTCATGAAGGGAGTATATATGCCAAAAAATCACAAGAGTAGTAGTGTAAGGGTATTTCTGGAGTAATAATGCTAAGGTATTTCTGACCTCGCTTGAGTGTGAAGCGTGTTGAGTATCCTGATAGTTGACCAAACTTGGAAAGAGCAAAATAATTGGAATGAATGGATAAACTTCAGGATTTTCCTTTAATATTAGCTAGCTATTTGTTTATCAATCATCGTTCAGTTTTGCAGTCTCTTAAATCACCATAAGAGAAAGCTATTCCGGCACTTTTTCTTTCATTTGGAAATCTTATCAAGGCAGGTGTTCCTGGCAAAGCTTAAGTTGCTTTTGTAAAGGTTCAGTGGAAGGAGGGAGTGAGTTTCTACTCTTGATGACTGCAAACTCAGTCTACAGGCTCCAGCATTTTTTGAATTTCATAAAGTTTTTGATATAAACAAGCCTGGTAGGAACCAGATAAAAATATATATTCAGATTTTTATCTAGTTTCTGTCAGGGTGGTTCAACAACTATTGTGGGGAGGTTTTTATGTTTCTTCAACATAAATCTCCATGCAGAACTTTCTAGCTTTGAATCTACAGGAGAAAGCTTCATTTTCCCAGTCAAGAACAGAATACCCTGCTAAGTGAAATGGCAGACTGCGCTGTCTTTGAGAGATGAGCTAGGGCAATATGCATTCATGGGGATTTAGATTCCTTTGGGGCCTTAGCAGCATCAAATCATTGAATCTCATGGCGAGACTGTGACAGTTCTCCCTGCTATGACTCAGTAACCGGATGGAACAAAAACCTATTTTCCTCACTTTTTATGAAATGCAAATGTTCGGTCACATAACCATTACATTTCAATTTTTTGAAGACTGAATGGGTGACCAGAGTGTGAAGTATTTCTGTATGTATTAGGAGCCAGAAAACACTAAAAGCCCTTTGCTTTTCCAACAGCCCTGGTATAGTGTCTTTAAACTCAAGGAATTAGAGGGTTTAGTTACAGGGAAGTTGTAGGGAAGGAGATCAAATCGTGTTGAGTGAAGAGGAGGCAGAAGGATAGCGGGGGCTGGTGTGTTTTTAACTGATACCCCGTGCTCAGGACCGGGGCTGGCACAAGGGCAGGATCAATGTGCACGCAGGCTGGGGAGCACGGAGAGCGGGCATTCACGGCGTGTTTCGCTGAACGGGGGAAACCGAGTCCTGTCGAGCGAGGAGAGAGGGGAACCTGTTGTTACTCAGACTGCGGCATTTTCGGATGGAACGGCCCTGTGCCAGAGGCACCAAATGCTCGACGTAGTGTCGGGCTGAGCGGCACCAGGAACGCTGCCGCGGCGGCGGGGGCGTTCGCTCGGGCGGTGCTGGGCTGCGGGCACCGGGTGGTGCGGGCTGGAACAGCCCCCGGACCGCCCCTCGCTCACAGCGGCACACACCAGCCGGCATTCACACGGCGGTCACAGCTGTCGAGACGAGGCCCCGAAGGGGACGAAGCCCCTCGGGCGGCGGGAGGCAAATCCGCGCCGGCGAGGGCTCCGCCGCGGGACTGAACTGCTCCAGCTCCCCGACAACCACTCGCGTTCCCGGGAAGGCAGCGAGCCGCCCTGCCCGGAGGGGCCCTGGCGCTGCAGCGCCTCTCCAACAAACCGCTTATCAGCTCTTTGCCGTTAGCAGAGGTGACAATTATACCCTTGCCTCTGCCGGCAGCGAAACGTGCGGCATCCGTCGGGGCGGCTGCAAACCGACAGCGACATTCCGGCTGCTGCCGCTGCAGCCCCGGCGGCGGGCGCTCCCCGCCCCCGCCCCGCCCGGCCCCGCCCTGCCCCCCGCTGCTGGCGGTGGGTTTTCTCCCTTCCCCGCTTGCCGCAGGGAAGCGCCGTTTGCGTTCGCTCAGAGCCGCGTTGGTGAAACCGGGTTCTGCGGGCAACGGCTTCGTGTTGCCAAATCCTGTTTCGCGCAGGCAGCCCTGACACATCCCAGGTGGCTGCTTTCATGGTAGGAAACTTCAGCTGTGGCATTAACAACCCGAAAGGATCTTTACTCTTGCAAAAAGAAGAAAACGGCTCTGGAAAAGTCACTGAATTAATGCTGGGTGAATAGCGCCCTCTTCTAACCCAACGCACGCCGGCCAGACAGAGCCCGAGCGATTCTCTTCTGTGTTTTCTTCACAGATGCTGGAAAACTGTGCCTGGATCCAATCCTATGCCCTAACCTGAAGCGTCCACAGGAGTTCTTGGTTTTTATGTGTAGTGTAGCTCTGTGTGCATTTATAACTGGTATTGATAAAGTGTGTTCTTAGTCTAGTGTGTTTGTATGGGTTTAGGTGACAACTTGGGGTTTGCAAATGCCCTTAATGACTGTGGTATTGCTGCTTTCTAGCCCCTGCCCAGATCGGTAGAAGACCCCTCCCCATGGGAATTCTTCTGACAGGCACAGCAGGGAAGACTTGAAATTTCCCCAGCCGATGCCCTGGTTCCAGTTAAGCCGAGAAATGAAACCACAGACTTTGTTTTAAGTGATGGGACAACTCTGTTTTATTAACTCCAATAACAACTTTGGGAACACGCTACCATCAGGGTGCACAACAATTGTCGTAGTAACAGTAAGTGGATATTATAAACATAATTGTACTAAAGGTTATGACAACAACTAAAGGACTGATCGCCACCACTCGCACACGCTCCATCCTGGCCACGTCCAAGTCACAAACTGAAAGAAGACAAGTGTCTCAGTTCTATATGAACTGGCCATAAAGGTTAAAAGGAGTTTTCGGGATTAACGGTACTACCTTTATTGGCTATCCTGGATAACGGCGTGATTTGCTAATTTTCTACAGAGCGGTGCTTGGTAAGAGGTGTCGCTTCTCGTCCACCACTATGGCAAAGACACAGCAAAAATGGAAGAAAAGAGGAGAGAGAGCAAGAAATAAGGAGACAGAGAACAGTCGCCACCTTTGGATGCAGTGATCTTTTGTCTAGCGGAGTCTGTGGTCACTCTGGATCCTCCGATGTGCAGGTGTGAGTGTGAGTAATTCTCCGGTGTTGCGCCTTTTATAGAGTCCAAATATGTGGTTGGGCATGCACGGTCTCTCTTCTTGGAAGGTTGCAGAGATGTGTCTGGGGTCCTGGGCAGTTGTTCCCGCTGTCCAATGTTGTGACCACAGCCTTGCTCGTGTGCACTTGGTTCGTCTCCAAAATAGCAGAGTTGGTGCAAGGAAAGACGGTGCTCTGCCTCTGCAGAACTTTCCTCCCCTTGTACCCAAACAGTTCAGGTTGCCCCGAAGGTTTTACCGTACCCCAGTAATTCCATTTGTGTAACAACAGTTGTACAAGCTTGTTTGATATCTCTTTCCGGGATATTGTCATCCTTACACGGGTACCTAAGAGAAGAGACACCACACCTTTAGGTGCTGCTGTGCATGAATTCCAGCCTGGAGATTCTGACTATATCTGGACTGGAAGGACTTTGGATACTGTACAAAAACAAATTCAAATGTGTAGACGCCACGGCAGTCATGGGGTGAAGAACCCGAGAAGCATTGACCAGAAGTATGAACTGTAACTAAACGGAGTGGACAAGCTGTGCAGAACTGGAATGTTGGACCAGAAGTTCTTGCTTTTTTCTTTTCTGTTTTTTGTGTGTTTGTTTTGATGTGGATAATTGTTTGTAAAACTTACAAATGACGTTTTAATAGTAGGTGCTGCATTATGGCTGTTATTGTGAGGCCTTTTGTAATAATAGTCGCCTCATAATAATTAATGTTTGTAGTAATTGGAATTGTCATAAGTGTAGTAGTGTCCTGTGTATAGTCAGCCATAATGAAAGCCGTTCATGTACAAATGATGCAGCTCACTGATGTCATCCCTCTGGGGGAGGGGGAGGATAATCCAACTGATGTCCTGGGTATTGATACCTTAATTTGAGATCCGAATGTGAGCGCGTGGGTGTGACTGTAGCCATGGGGTGGGAATGCAGAGAGGACACAGTCACAGCGCAAAAGTCCAAGTCACGTCAGACATGCGCACAATGCAGCTGGATGCCTGCGAGCTCTTTGTCGATCAGATTCATGTTGGGCTATGTGGCAATCGGGACTACAACTATCACTAGATCAGTATCTGGTGTTAGGTGTTCTTTGGATGCTGGGAGGAGTGGGAAACAGGGCAGAGGTCTGGTGGTCACATGCTTCTGTTTTTTCTTCCCCGGAGGAAATGAGCTGTTACCTCCACCCATGGAGGTGTAAATTAACGGTTTTTGAGCAATTCACATAAGCGATAAACTTGTCTAAGGTCATCCCCACATGCAGGTCTACCCCATGATGTAAAGTGGAAAACCGGGTGTAAATATTGCTCCAGTGGGAATAAATGGGACAGGAGAAGATTTGGAACCATGCCAGAAGGACCGATTGATGGATTTGCTCCCTTTCCACCCACCCCCACAGGGACGCCATGTCTCAGCTGTGCCTGAGTGACATTATTTCTCCCTGGGTCTATTTTATTCGTTTGTAATCATGATTGTACTTGTTTCTGTTGCGGTATTCCTGCATCCGACGGGCTTGTTTTACCAAGCAGCCAGGCTACAATGGACAGGTTGTAGCTTCTTTGGTGTCGGACCTATGGCGTTGGCTATTTCTCTGGTAACTCAGCTCTAACTACCCTGCAGTTCATCGATTTGTCACCAGTAATCTGAAAGAACTTGTATATGTTGCATTGTAAATAAACCGTCATTATTCATGCCCCCAATTTTCTTGTTTCGCATATTCAGTGTCTGCTTTATAAGACCAGATTTATTCCCACCCCACCCCCCACTTTTCGCAACAACTGGTGACCTGATTCTGAAGGGAAAGGGTCTACTTGGTTTAGGTATCATCAGCATTGAACTTTGCAGAGAAGCAGAAAAAAGATATATATGCCCAGAATTACTAGTGTGATCTGTGAGGAGGGAAAAGCTAATATTCAGTTTAGCACTGTTAAAAATTTATTTAAGATTTGCATTAAAAATAAACCTCAACACATTACTCTTTCTTCCATATTCACTACAGCATGAACCTAGATTCATCAGCACTCTTGAATTGCCAAGAAGATGGCTAATCATCCATTTCTTTATTCTTTTCAACACCCGTGCAAGATGGTACACAACCAGAAATAAAAAATTACAGAATGTTCTCTGCTTATTGGGAATTCATGTGAATCGGGAGCTTAAGAGGCAGCAAACAGGCGACAGTGCAAAGTGCTTTCAAAGGGAAACCGATGTCTGACTGGAAAAAAACCCTGGTAAGTGGTGAGCCTTGGATTACCTTTGCAGGAAGATCCTCCAACCTCTGAGCCACGGGAGGTGCCTGGTTTGCTTTCACTCATTCCCCAGAGTGTTCACAGAGACCTTCGGGTGCCAGCCCCAAACTGTGTGTCAGACCTGAAGGACCCGCCTTGGTGTTGAGGAGAGAGCCCGAGGGATCCTGGCTTAGTGGGTTGAGCATCCCTGCATCGCTGGCCTTTCTGAGGCAGTGGGGAAGCAGTGCCAGGGCCCAGCACCGAGGAGGGAATAGCTCAGTGCTTAGGTGACCCCAACAGTTGGGCAACAGGGCTGGCACGTTATTTTCCTCCAGATACCAAACTAAACCATTGCGTTAAGCGCACACCTTTACACTCCAAACCTGGGTCTGGGGGCGACTCCACCATCACGATTTGCTGTTTCCCTTGGGGTGGTTTCTGTGTTTGGGCAGATATTTGTGTTACAGTAAGAGACCCTGGTTCAGCCCATGGGCCATCGGAGGCCATGAAGCTGCTGTTGACATCGAAACAGGTGGCGATATCCTGCCTGGGCGCAGGTGGGCTCACAGAGCTTGCAGTCGCTGGTGCTCGCAGGCTTACTGTTTTAGCAGAGTTTTTGTGAAAGCGCAGGGAACAGCAGGATTTCTTGTGAACTGCTGTATTTGCTGTCCCGTTGCAGCTGCTGTTGAACGCTCTGAGTTTAGTTGGCAAGAGAAAATCTGGATAAACCGTCATGATTTGTTTTAAAATAAGTAGGTGGAAGAGTAATCATGAAAGGGTATGAAATACTTCCCGAAAACACACTACCTGAGCAAACATTGGTCAGTTGCTTTCAGCTTCTCTTGGTAACAAGGCTTTCATCCGGAGTTAAGAGCTCCCTTGAGCTCGGAGCTGCCGCTGGAAAAGCTGCCAACGGGACAGGCCAACATGTGAGACTAAAGAAATGCGTTACTGCCTCACATGACAGTTCCTGGGAGAAAACATTGCAAGTAAATAAACAGGGGCTAGAAAAGCATTCAGGAAATTATACCACAGAGCGTCAAACTTGCAGTGTTGTGGGGTTTTTTTCCTGACATCCGAAATGATCATCCTAAATTCTGCAAAACATTTTTGGTTTTCAGTAACTGGCAGCACACGTCTCTGTGACTTGACCATGTGGTTGGCATGGGTGAGTTTATACACCTCAGGTCGTGGGCATTATAGGAGAGGTCGATGTATTTTACAGCTCAGGAGCTTGATCGGTCCTTGGACCCGCTGTCATCCACTGATGTCAGTGGCACCACCTCATGAAGGTGGTGGAAGCTCCTCTGCCTCCATGTCTCAGAGCATGGGACAAGCTGCAGCGCGGGGAGTGAGGAGCTGAGCCCCTGGTGTGTCAGCTGCTCCTCAGAGCTGCCTTGTACTCGCTCTGACTCTACACGAGGTGACAGGTAGCTTAGCCTGGGAGGAGACAGGGCTGAGCTTCTTCATGTCTGCCAGGGCCTGACACCGGGCACGGGAAGAGGAGAACTGGCATGATACACACACACACGTGCTGCCAGGCTGGGGGTTCAACGTTTCTGCTCCACCACCAGCCCTGCTCTTCGCTACCAACAAGAACCCTTCCTTTTCCCAGCCCCCTTTTCTCTCTAAACGGGCTCTTTGATTAGGACTCAATCAACCCTCCTGGTGACACACAGGACATCTCACTCCAAACCACTCATCACTGCTGATGTCATTTCTCTTTGTTATGGAACCCAGTGAATAGGATTAGTGAGAGGTGATTTTCCTAATGAAAAAAACACTGATTTTTTTGTCCTATTTCTTCTTGTTGTTTTCTTTTATTCAACTACTTATTTTTTCTTCCTTACACGTTCTTATTTTGCCAATTAACAAAAGAAAAGAAAATGCTATTCAGAGTGGTTTCCTTTAAAGTTCCGTCTTTTTTCTTCTTCCAGCTAAGAAAGAAAATGGAAAAGAACATTCACTTCCCACACAAGACCTCCTTACTTATTCTTTTGGAGTGAATAGCAAAAAATCAAAGTGAAAAGAGGACAAATTACAACATATGCAGAATTAAAAAAAATATAGATAGATGAACATACTTACATTAAAATGTGTAATATAGATATATGAAAAATATGATTTTATTTATGCAGGTGTAAGAGGCAGATGCCCACGATGATACCAAATGTCACATTACTTTTTTTAATTGTGCCTATCTATTTTATAATATCCGTGTGCGTGTGTGTCTGTACATATATCGAGACAGCTCTGTACAGTGCTCAGTAGCACGTAAGTATCTAGAGAGATACACAAATACATTATCTTTGGGTTTATGGCACCTTAATTTTTTCATAAATGATACATTTCATTACTACTTATGGAACAGAGCTCTTGTTTCTGTTTTCTTGTCATTTTTAGTGTCTTTTCTGCTTCCAGTTTCTGTCTCCTGAGCAGCACAAAACCAGTGTCCAGAGGGTACTTCCCTCAAAACAGACGATGTACAGCAAGCGGAACAAAGCAGTGTAATAACTTTATCATGAAAAGATGGTTAATAGTCAGACACTATTAGACAATATGTTTGATTTGGGACACTCCTCCATGAGATTGTCAATTTTTTCATTAAATATTTAAATCCCTCTAAGAGGGAAAGTGAAAGATCAAGGTCAGTTTTCAAACTGTCTCATTCAAAATACAAAATGACCTTTCTGTGCACTCAGTTTGTACCAGTGTAATTTGACTGGTTCAGTTCTATTATATTTGTCTCAGGAGGAAGATGCTGAGAGCTTGGATATTCCACCTGGTGGATTATCTTCCACTTGTATCTTTCCTCCCCTTCTTCTCTGTTTTTTTTAATATATGTCCTTAAATTAAGAGGCCCATCAAGGGATAATCCACAGGTGTGTGAAGGAAATCCACGTTACCTGTTTCATACACTGAAAGGAGAACTGTAGGAATTGCTCCACTCCCTAAACTGCGATGACTGGCACTAGCAGCACTGGACTTTGCCACCAACTGGTAACTGCGTTTTCGTTGCACATTCGTGACTGCCAAAAATTGCCTGCTGTGAGCTTTCTATGATTATTAGAAGGAGCTGCATCATGACTCAGAAGCGGTGATCGTGACTGTGCTTTATAGACTGCAGCTGTAAAAATCTGTGGGGACCAACATGTGTCCAGGTGTCCCCCATTCATTTATTAGTGATTATTGGTACCTGATTACAACTCTCTTTGCTGTTTCTTTAAATGATGACATAGCCTCTTAAGCAGCTTTGTTTTAAGAGAGCCCAGAGAGATGTGAGCACTTGTATTCCCAGGCGGTGCAATCAGGGGTGGCAGCATGAGGCTGGGCTGTCAGGAGGATCCGACTGTTCTACTCAGTGTGGCTTTTCATCAGTTTCTGTTGGTCTGGAGGCAACTGATGGTAAAGACAATATCTCAAAAATGTACCAATATTAGTGCTTTCACAACCTGTTTTAACGTGCTGGGTTTACTGGGATATTTGGGCCCTTCTCTTGCATTGGTCTTGTTTTCTACCTGCCTTCCAGCCCACCAGGAACATTTCTGAGCCGTGGTTTTGCCTGTTCCTTCTTTGGTTTTGCCTCTTCCCAGAGGTTTCACTCTCCAGTTTTCTCCAAATCAAGTTCCCTTGTCTGCTGGGTCCTTTAATTTTCACTCCCGCTTGTTGCAGAAGGTCTTAACAACATTTTCTCAGGTCTATTGGAGGAAAAAAATTTGGGAGTACGACCATGCTGATTTGCTGGAGGGTTAAGCATGGAAAGCAGCAGACCAGTTTCTGAAAGACTTTTTGTTTTTTTAAAAAAAGATATTTTTTTTTGTGAGCAGAGGAAAAGGCTGACACCGAAACTGTTTGTGAAACAGCGTGGTGGCAATTTCCTCTGTTAGGAGGTTTCTCCCCTCTTAAGAAAGGCCACTTCTGTGGCATTTCAATAGTGCAATGACTCTGTACTGAAAAAAAAAAGAAAAAACATCCCAAAAATTGACAGAGTTTAATCTGCATTTTTTAAAAAATCCTGTTTTATCTGAAATCACTAACAGCAAGGGGGAGGATGCAGATCTGCAGGGCTGCTGAATGGCAATGCCCAGGCTGGCAGCCCCAGTGTGCTCTAGGAAATCAGTTTCCTGAAGAGTCGGGGAACCAGGATCCCACTGCTGTGTCATCGCACTCAGCCAGCATGAGAAGATGTTCAAAAGATGCTTAGCTGTGGTGTTTTCTGGAAACCCACAGGAGCTTTTAGGGTTGCTCCTTTAAGTTCCCCATCTCACAAAAAAACCTCTCATACCTGCACAGCTGCCGAATAACGCAACAGAATGATACACGCCGAGAGCTTCTGAAAAGTGCCATGTCAAAAGCATGGCTTACGCTAACCACCTGGTAAGAGATGGTGGGGCTGATCTCCTTGAGTTTTACACCTACTCATGCTGCTCTTTTTATGTGGAAGGCTGTGAGCGTAAATGTGGAATCCGGAGCTCTATATTCAGTATTATTCTAGCGAGTGAAATTGTCGGCCTTTGTTTTCGACTTGTTCATGTTTTGAAGCAGATTTTTAAACTAAAAATAGAACTGGAGCCAGGACTAAAAGTCCTTTTACATACCTGAAGGAAAACAGGAGCTTAGTTTTTCATTATTTTCTGCCTTTAAGTGTATGTGTGCAAAATTTGTCTTTCTTCTTCTCACCTGGCTTTTCCTTCTAACAAATGTTTGATGTTTAAGTATTGTCCCACCCATCCAAATGCATGACTAGCAGCCAATCATTAAACCACCACACGAAGATGATCAATTTCTCCACGTGCATGTCAGTTAGCATCCACATCTTTTAAAATATATTTTGCATAAGCGTGGTCCAGAGAAAGAAGGGAATTTTAATGGATAAGGGGAAAACACAACAAAGCGTTGCCAAAGCTTGAGGTGTTCATGTACCGAAACACTCTTCCTGTGTCTACCAGTTTGCAACTGACCATTGCCACGCTGCTCTTTCACAAAAGCCTGTGGTTCGTTGATATTTGGGATGTGTGTTGAAGGCCATGTCCATTGCTGTGCTGTCACTGAACCGTCACTCAAGCCAGTCCAATTGCAGCTGTCGTGTGGTTATGTTTAGATATTTATGATATATTGATGTCTGGAAACATTTACAATAAATTTTAAGCGTCTCCTGGTCAAGAAGAATGTCGTGTCACCATTAGACCCTTCGATGTAACAAACCTCGGAGAAATGTTTTCTAAACTCCATGCAGGAATTAATTCTCAGTCACTTCAGGGCAAGATGTTGTGGAAGAAAGCACTGTCATGTATGGCGTGCAGGGGCCACAAAGCATTTCTCAGCTCCAAAATGAAAGATTGGGATTTTTTTCCTTCCTGGTTTTTTTTTTTTTTTTTTTTTTGTTGTTGATTGGTTGGTTGGTTGGTTGGTGGTGGTGTTGTTTAAGCAAATGAGAATATAATGAGTCTTGCTGGCTATTCTGCTTTTTAATTTCCTTTTACTGAGCTGTATTAGACACCCAGCATTGTTTCCGCATGCTGTTAAATTTCCAGGAGGATTGAGGAGCAGGGGTGGGTACACTGTAAGTTCCCTGGCAGAATGCTTAACGTCTGTTAAAATACAACCACAGCATTCCGAGATGGGTATCTACATTTATCAACCACGAGACTTGGAAACTGGCTTTGCTCTAGCTGGTGAGGCCACATTTGGAAGACTGTTTGCAGCTCTTCACACCCAGCTGTGGAGAATAGAGCATACAGGAATGAGAGCGATGCAGGGACCAGAAGAAAATGGATCTGTGCAAAAGCCAGAGGAAGTGCAGTGACTTGGTGGTTCCTGAGAAGGTAGGAAATGCAGAGGAATCTCAAAGAGGGAACGGCATGGAGAAGCCTGAGAAGCTATAAAGCCAGAATAATCAAGTGTTAAATAAAGGAGCAAAGAAGTTAGGCAGCATTTCCTCACGAGATGGTGAATACAGCGTAAGCGATTAAGCTGTTAAGATGAGCCCCAGAAATGCCATTTAGAGAGGCTGATGTAGGGTGTAGAACTTAGTAAGGAATTAGAACCAAAGAAGTTAAACTCAAACGCTTTGTTGTGTTTTCCCCTTATCCATGAAAATTCCCTTCCTTCTCTGGACCACCCTTATGCAAAATACATTTTAAAAGATGTGGATGCTAACTGACATGCACGTGGAGATAAAAAGGTGTCTAATGGTTGAGAACTGTTGTTGTGTTTTGATTTCAAGCAGAAATCCTGCCCGAACTCTAAAAACCTGCATTGCCAGTATGTCCTCTGGGTTATTACTCACATTCTTCTGCTTGTCTGTCTATTTTTTCCCAGCGTTCTGTATAAAATGAACTAAATCTGGTGTCCCTTGGCTTCCTTACAGTTTAGACGCCTCTGCAGTGCTGTGCACGGAGTAGATGGTGAGCTACTAGCTCCCTGGTGTCTTTTTTAATGGTTGTATAAATGTACTGTGTCACCTCTGAAAACCTCAGCCAGCTTAAGGTCTTGTGCTGTAGGAAGCCTAAGCAGCAGGAAACAGGGTGTTATTTCCACGTATGGATCACGCGTGGCAAGGCATGGTCTTGTGGTAATGAATATCCACAGAAGTTATTTATGTCCATGGTTTTTTCCTATGAATTCAGGTCACCCTGTGGAAGTGCTGCAGCCTCAGCACGAGGCATTGTGGTCTTCTCTTCCTCTCGCGCTTCTGAGGCCGCTGCCGTCAGTGCTCCTGTAGTTTCTCAGAGGTTTGTGAACTCTTTCTCACTAAGCCTGGATCACAGCTCAGGTGCCAACCATTCATCGCCCTGAAAAATCCAACGTGTTTGTGAGGTCTTGCGAGTGGTCAGCCCTGAATGTGCCGCTGCTCCCAAGCTGACAGCACAGGCGGGAGCAGCAGGACCAGGTCGAGGGGAAGCAGCTGCATTTGCTCCAGACCATGCTGCCTGCTGTGTTTAACACTGTGCTGTGCGACTGTGCCAGCTGGGCTGGGGCCTCCAACTGACCTCTGCCCACTGCAGACCCTGCGCTGAATTGTGTTCCTCAGGGAGCTGCTGTCATTTCTTTCCCTTTGCTGAGGTTTTATCACGCAAATCCCAGGGGAAAAAAACAACAAAATGGGCTTTTTGCAAATCTCTTTGGTCACACCAAAGGAGATGCTGTGTATTTACAGACATTTTTGCTCGGACTAGCAGTCCATCTGCCCATCTCACCAGGTCTTTCTCTCTTCCTTCCGTTGCGTCTAGGACCTGGTGCAGGTGAACACACACCTGCACTGCAGCCACTGCCCCTGCAGCACCCAGCACCAGAGAGGGCGAGGCAGGGGAGACAATCCCGCAAACGCAGCTGCAGAGCAACCAAGTGAACTAAATGCTCCCGGTTCACCTTTTCTAAACCTTTAATATTTCTGTTCTCAGTTACCGCAATAAAGTCCAGCTGCTTCAAAGTGGTCTGAGACTGATGTCACTAAGTAGATTGGGTGGGAAACATAAAGGCCTTTTCCTCCAGCACTGTTCCTCTGCAACGAGGAGGTACAATGCTGAGTAACGTACACCCTTAAGTATATGTTACTACATCCACTTACTTAGACTGTGTAAGTGATGTCCACTCTTAAGCAATGTCCACCCTTAAGTGCACAACACTGAGTGCCACAGCATGTCCCCTGGACAGACAAAGTCTGCCATGGAGTCAGGACCATGAACAAAATTCTGGCTGGCTGGACAGTAGACATTTCAGATCCGTATATGCTGTAGGTAGTTTTAGTGGGACCCCCACGATGTCCCAGGACAGCCTTGGGATCCTGCTTTGTTCCTGCAGCAATTCCAAAGGAAATGGCTGCTGAGAAGGCAATCTGCTTCTGAAAACACCCTCTTTAAAATGAGAGTGTAGTGTCACACGTGTTGTCTGAAAGACAGAATCAATATAGACTTTTCCCCTAATTTTCTGAATATGAAGCAGGTATCCAACAAGCGAGGTTTTGTTGTGGGTTGTTCCCAGCTTTTATCCAAATTCTAATGCCAGTTGCCCTTCTTGTCCTTTTTTTCTTACCCTGGCGCCTGCACAGCCATATTTTGATCTCCTTATTTATAAAAAGAATGACTTCAAGTCTGGTAACTTAAATGTGTCATGCGAATGCCTACTGAGATAGAGTTTAACTCTCTCCCTGGGTGTGCAGAAACAGAGACATATTTATCATCCTGCCTGCAGCCTGATATAAAATTACACCTCACTGTCCTTTGGGGTATCGCTTTAGTTTAGGAGAGTTATCACAAACAGCTTTCTGGTCTTAAAGCTTTCTCCAGACGAAGCAAATGAAATCCTGACCGTGCCAGAACACAGCCTGAGGTGAGGCTCATTTCTGTGTTATGAGCTTGCACAAGGTGAGGCTCAACTGTGTTTGAGAAGATACGGACAGCCAGAACCAGCCAGCTGCAGAGGCTGCTGCAGTCTCGAAAATGGAGCAGAAACCCAGCTGCTCCTTGGACCTGTTGCTACCAAAGATGGGAGTGTTCCTTCTCCTTGCAAAAGAGGAAGACTGTGGGTGACCTCTCTGTGCACAGAGTTTCCCAGCTTGGTGGTTCCTGCCCCAGTTTCTCTTGTGACCAAAGAGTTCAAAGGACCATGGACAGTCCTCTCCTGCCTCTCTGCTCACAACCACTTTTCCCTCTGGGGCGAAATGCTATTGAATTATCGACACTCTCTGAATGGCAACAATTCTCCCACCGCAACACACCACAAGTCCATTTCTCTTCTCCATTATGTCAGTGTTTCTCCCGAGGAGCTCCATCAGAGTTGCGTCAGGGTAGGTACGAGGTAATGGAGTGGAGAATCAGACCGGAAATTGTCATCAAGAGAGAGAAACAGAGATACATCATCAGGCAAGTGAATCCCATAGCTCCTGGGAGAAAGAATGGCTTGGAAATATTACACAGGCAGTGATGAGATAAGGAAGATTCATCTGAAACTTGATCATGTTCTTCAGCAGCCTGGACTGGAGTTCTGGCTCAGATAAGCCGGAGAGGAGTTTTCCATGAGCCGTCCCATAAGCAATGGTGATCATCCTGGCTTAGCCACAGGCTCCCCTTTTGTCTTTGAGACTATGTCAATGACCGGAGTCAGGTTAGAAAAACCTTTGGTGCTTTCTCCGTGTTCCTCACTGGGCTTTGTTTTGTATTCAGTAAAATAACTGATAATGAGATTCCAACCGAGGCATCTTGTAAATGCATGACGATCATTTTGTGCTTGTCAGGGTAGACCTAATCATTGTCTGGAGCAAGAATACATTCATTTTTTCCATCCCTGTCATGATTTGTGTTTGCATGGCTTGGAGGTCCAGCAAGCAATCTACTTTGAGGGAAAATTGGATAAAAATTGCTTTATTAGGCGCATGATCATTGCCAGCTTTGGAGAGTAAGAAAAATGCCAGGCTGTTGGTAGTCTGATTTTGAAACTGGTAATGAAACCTGGTGGTTTTGAACAAAATCTGAAGTTTTGAAACCTTTAATGAGCTGTGATTTGATGGATTTTTCTTCTGTATGCTAAAATTGCCTGTATGCAGCACAAAGTAGAACGAAGCAAAAAACTTATGTCTCATTTTAGCCTTTCTGGGGCTGGGTCTAAGCAGTCCAGCATGGAGATCTCCCACGCCTTGTTTGGTTCAGAAACCAGATATATCTAATGTGGAAAACACAGCCCTGGGGGCTGGGCCAGCCAGGCCTCTTCCTGGGTGTGCCATAGATACGGTTCATCAAATGAGGTGGCAATCTTTTTCTCAGTCTCTTTTATTATGATAAATCTTGGTACTTGTTAGGTAAATGCCTCAGACATGAGCAAAACATAATTTTTTTAGCAGTGCCTCTGGCCTTTGAAACTTTTGAAAATCAAGAAAAATAAGACCAAACTATGACATGTCCCCAAACAAGCTGACCTCTGCCCCTGGTCCTGCTGCTGCTTTCAGGAATGATTGGAAACGGGTGTGTGAACAGAAGTCAGTTCTAAGCAACTGTGTGGCTGCCAGCAGCTCAGAGGGATGAATCCAGCTCTCACCAGCGTGGACCCCAAGAGCTGTCTGTCTGCTTGGGGCAGGTGGACCGGAATGGTGGTTAAAATGTGTAGTGCAGCAGCGTGGCAGATCCGTGATGTGACATAGAAGAGACATGTCTGGCAGATCACATTTTAATGAGGAGTTTGGGGGCGGAAGCAGCAGCACAGCAGAAGAGTGTCCAGGAAGGCTGGTTTCTTGCCTAGGCAAAGGCTCCAGGTCCTGTGGTGACTTTTAAGAAAATCTGCTCTGGACTACAAGTCTAAAAAATTCAATCACATGTTTAAAGCCAAGCCGGGTTCCTTTATAGTCTTCTCCAGTCTTCTTTGCTTTTGCTCAGTGTAGTTCTGATTTGCCTTGAAGAAGCAGGATGCGAAAACATTGAGGGAATTGGGGAGCCTAAAACACTTCTAGATGTGAGCTTAATTGTAAATATCAAGAGACAGAGTAATTTTAAAGGTTACAAAATGAAAAAATTATATAACATGGTGGAACACCATCAAAGACATCAAGATACAAGGAGCATTTTCTTGGGAAAGGGCCAATTATTCTACGAAGATCAAAATTAAACTTCTGTTCCCCTTCTTCATGTCCATCACTTATGTATTCTGTAATGCAGGCTAAAAAAAAAGTACACGGTGAGATGTGAGATGTAGGACACTCACTGGAACCCTCTTTTCAACCAGTGTGGTACAGCTGCAGGGAAGGCCATTAAGCAGACTGAATGACTATTGGTTGGCCGGCTAAAGTTCTTGATGATACAGAGATTTATTTCCCTTTCAGACTAACTTCTGTTGTTTGTCGTTTGTTGTTTGTTTGGGAGATGGGGCTTTTTTTAAAATTACAATGATCGGTGGTATGTACCAGCATTCAAACCCCTTCCCCCTAATCTGCGATTCTGTAATTCTTTGCAAAAAGAGGCAAGTTCATGTGCAGATTGAGGCAGCACATACTGCTGTTGACCAGAAAGTTTCTGCTTGGTGCGAGGCTGCCTGTCCTTTAAAAGCAGTTTGCCTTCTCACCAGGCACTGGCTCTGGCACGGTGCTTTCTCACCAGCTTTCTGCCACTATAGGGCTGAGCTGGCTGCAGGTTCCCTCGCCATCTTCGTTGCTTTCATAAAAAAAGATGAATGCATTTATATTTTCTACCCGAGGAATTGCGTGCTGCAGATTGTACCTCTGCAGGGAGGCGAGTGATGCAGGAAGCAGACCTTGGCTTTCCCAGTTAATCCGCTTGATTACATCTTCTCAACTATCACATCATTTGGGATGTCTCCTGCGTGGTGAGTCTCTGTAGACCCACTATCTCTAAAGCCAACGGAACTGGAAAAGGTTACTGGAAAAAGTGCTAAGGAAAAGGTAAGTGACTTGGACTTTACTGTTGGAGTCTCTGGTGCAGTGACCTCTGTGCTGACTCTTCTGACTGGCAGCCTGGCATAACCAGTGAGGTGACTCCAGGGGGACCTTCCCGTCTGAGGCTTCGTGGCCCAACTGGGAGATAAATAAGGATCAGGACCGGTTTTTTATACCAGGTAAACACCGTTTCTAAAGCAAATCTGTTCTGCTTCACATCTGGGCCCTTTGGTGTAATTTCTGTGGTGTGAAAATAGATTTCATCCTGCTAGGAGAGCTGGTCTCCCCTAGAGCAGAGATCAGAGCCAGGAGAAACCTGGTCTTATGTGGGTTCAGGTGTCTTTTTTGCTATTTTTTGTGTCCCAGAGCAGGAGATGGTGTAGAACAAGCTCAGCCAGCTCTGAGGTGACCTGGCCCCAGAGAATAAAGAATCTGGTATTTACAGAGATTTTGTCCCACAAGATCTGTCCTGCTCCTCTTCTCTACAGGAAAACAGAAGAAATGTTTTTCTTTAGCCAGACACGTTAAAACAGTCTTTGACATGTCGTACCTGTTTATTGCGTTACATTTTCTGAGACGGTGTGGTTAAAATAAGAGCAGTATGATGGGAAGTAAGTACTCCCCCCGAGCAACCCTCGATTTTCAATTGCAAATTTACATCAATCATCCCTTTCCTGCACCCTAAAATGAACGATAATGGCACATTATTGTTCATAATAATCTGCTGTTTAGAACACCTGCAGTGTGAACTGACTCCATGTGTGGACGAGTCAGAGCGGGAGGGCAATTCATCTGCACTTACTATTTAAAAGGATCACCAATCAGTTGGGTTCACAGCCAAAGTACCTGAATTTCCTTCTGCTTTCTTAGGAGAGTTCAATTTAATTAGCCATCATACCCAGGATTATTTTGTTTTCTGGTGGTTTGTCAGCCTCCAGTACCACTCAAGACAATTTTTAACGGGATCCCATTTAGTAAGTCTATTTGTATGGAAAATGCCGTTATCTCAGCAACTCAGAAAAGGTCCAATTTTTTCCAGTGTTGGATTGGGTTTGGGTTCCTTTTTATTTTTCTTAGTTTTATTTTTTTTTAATAGCAATTTTTTAGTAAATTTTTCTCTCTGTTTTTTCTCCAAAACCCCCGATAAACTCTCCACTGAAACTGAAGCATTATAGCCAAATATGTGATCAGATGGGGGTTTTTTTCTGAGATGGAAGGTGGCTTAAAGAAAATCAAGGATTTTGTTAGATCATTTCTTTCTCCCATTAGGTATTTATTTTCATTTCCTTGTCACTACCTAATTCTGTTTCAGGCAGCCAAGAGTGAATGTTGTGTGGCCATTACCTATTGATGTGACAGACAGAAAGAGATTTATTGTTCACATAAATAAAACATGGAGAAGCAGTAGAGTGACCTTCAGCAGGTCCATGTCATACCCCAGAGATGCTAATTGGCCTTGATTGCCCTGACAAGCCTCAGCTGGAACCTCTGGACCTGTCCCCTGACCCCACCTCTCATCCGTCAGCACAAAAGCTGTATTAGAGCCCAGTCCTTGGTTGATCTATGTTGTAGGTGTTCTTGTCTCCAGCCCTGTTCCCTTTTCTCATGTGGGCTCTGGCTACGTGGTGTAGCATTATTTCCAGTTCTGTCCCTGGCCATGTTGTCTGCTGCTTCTGGCTGGAGCTGGTTCAGCCCCTTGTCTCCAAGCACAGAGGCAGGAATTGTTTTGGTGTGTTGTTTGGTTTGTTTGTTTTGGGGGTAGGAGGGCTCATAGTGATCTTGGTACATTTGTTGGTCTTCACAGAAGAAAGTTTCATGGGATAGAGGAAGTGAATCACGTGGAAGATTGAACAAGCTAAATGTCTGGATGGTAAGTGTAGCTGTGGAACTCTTTAAAAGCAGGAAAGATGGGATACAAAGTTTGTTTATAACCTGAGAGCATAAAGGGAAAAAATCTTAAAGGTTGACTTTAACGCGAAGTTCAAGTGCTGTTGGAGGCCTACAGTGTTGACAGGTGTCCCATAACAGATCTCTTCCAGCACCACTGTCCATGAGTCTATGGGTGTCCTGCAGCTAAGGTTCAGGATGGGGAAAATACCAGGTCATGCTTACCTAAACGTGCCCTACACGCCTTAGGTTACATATGCCTTAGAAGCACACCGTTCTCATCCTCACCACATGGCAACTGTGCTGCCACTTTCCAGGTGGTTTGCTGTGTCCCTCATAACTCTGTTCAAACCTTGATCAAAGCAAATGTGCCTAGTGCTGAGAACACAGATGTAGTTGTTACGCTGCTTTGGAGTCTTATGGAAAGAAGCCACCAACCTCAAATTGCCATGTCTTTTACTGATTTGACTTTATGCAATCAAGTATCTGAAAAGCACAATCACCACACTTGTTTCTGTGAGCATCTGCCCTTAAAATGTAGTATTTCTCGAGTACTGTAAATTAGCTAGGCAGATACATTCCGTTACTTGGGTTTGGTTCAGAACAATAATCAGTGTAAAAAAAGGGAGAGCTGTTCCTAAACTCTCTTCTAAACAACGAAGGTGTTGAAAGCAACGAAACTTACTTATGGTGCAGGCCCTGATCCCACCCGTGTACCTGAACTTTGATAGCCCTTTGTCTGGTATTCATGGCAATGTCTGTATTTCATGGCGATGTCTGTGTTTCATGGCGATAGACTCTAAACACAACAGTGATGGATCAGAAGCCAACACTTACTGATTTTTGAAAGAATCACAAAAATATCATAGTCTAATCCTCCCAGCATTGTTTGATTCCAAGGTAGGATGACTGCAGGAAGCAACCCATAGGCTGTAAGATTTTAGTTGCAGGTCCAGCAGTTTGATGCCTTTGCAATGCCTAGCACAGTCTGTCTGTGAATGGGAGATCAACCTCTCTGTCAATAAAATCAGATGAAGATATGGAAGCACTTGGGTCTTAGAAATGCCAGGAAAGGAAATAGTCTAAAGTAACATTCCCAAAGGAATGATATTGTTGTCACCAAAACCTATACTTTTTTTTTTTTCCATTTAAGAATTTCAATGGGAGTTGCAGGCCATGAGGCACAAATACAACTGGTCAGATAAGATGGCCCTCGGTGAAGTCTAGTTAAAGTGGCAGTTAAAATTTGAGGAAATATTTATGACTCCCATTCATCCATGGTGATTCATGGTGACACAATAACACTTTAAGAGGAAAGACTATATAGGGAGGTAGAGAAAAAGTTTTCTGGACCTCATGTAGTTATTATCCAAACTGCAAAGGCTAAGACTGGCCATTGGGATGGAAGAAAGAATTTTACGTGGTCAAAATTCTTCATAACGAAACTCTGCAACCTTTGAATTTTGGTTGAGTTCTGGATGAAAGACCCTTACCCTCTCCTGTTCTGAATTGCTCTTTCTTTTGTTGAAGTGCTGCAGAAGTGTTAAAAATTACTGATGAATCATGATGAATGATGTAGCAGTACTTTGTCTAGCAAGTGCTAAGATGAGGCATTTGGGGGATCACTGAAACTCTCTTCCAAGTCTGCCCTTCCAAAAGACTGAGTAAGAAAGCCAACACATGCTTTGTCTTGGGTAGATTGGCTTTTTCCAGTGAATGGTCCTAATGAGGCGTTTTCTGAGCAGTCCTAGGAACGAGTACCACTGGGGCACCACGCCGGCCTCTAGCAGAGAAGCAAAAAGTGGAACCTTTGAGGAACTCTAGCTGCCATAATCATCTTTGATATCCTATAGCAGAAAATTCAACTTGGTTTACATTGGTGCAAAGCCTGACTTTAATTTGTGAGAAGGCCTGGGAAGTCAGAGTGACCTTTATAAAACATCTCCCTGTGACTGAACTGTTCAAAGGCTTTAATAGCCAGGTAACCGAAGAACAGGCTCTTCAAACTTTTCTCACGTAAATGGCTGTGCAGAGCTATAAAGAATTGAGCTCATATTGAAGCCAACATGAAAGAACTTGGAAGAGGTTTTGACTGTTTCACTGGACTGAGAAATGCTCTTGTTTGTTTGTTTGTTTGTGTTTGTTACGATTGTATGATGAAGCAGGTTGTGCGAAGCTGAATTAATGAAGCAAGGTTTCCTACGCGTCTGTGTCCTGTGACTGAGGGAATTTGACAAGGGATGAGCTGTGAGTTTCCCTGTGAGGCGGTACTAATGGAGCATTTCTCCTCTGCCCGACCTTCTGGTTTCACATTTTAGGAGCTGAATCTGTGTGAGAGCTTTATCATTTATTCACACTTGACTCAAGAATTGTCAAACTCTTTAGGAAGAACGGATACAAACACAGAAACCTGGCTGCCTGTAAGAGACTCCACGGTGCTACCAAACAGCCTGGGCTCCTCACTTCCGTGCCAGCTGTGCACTGCGCAAGCCTTAAGAATTTGTGTTGACATTAATATGTCGAAGTTAAACTTCTCTGAGGAAGGATGGACCAGCAAGAAGAGGTTCACTGTCAGGTCTTTTCACGGCAAGCTGTACAAATAAATAAACACAGTTTCGTGGATCTAAGAGCCTAGTCTTGTCTAGCAGGCAGCTCCAGGAGGCTAAGCAGGATTTTCCCACCCCGTTATCCCTCTGCTCCGCTCCTCCCCACATCTCTTCTGCAGCTTTCTCTGTGTCTTCAAGTGCAAGCATCAGGCAGCAAACCACACACAGGAGCTGCAGGTGAAGCTACCTTCTTCTTGGTGGTTCGGGCCCGCTGATGGGCAAAAAACCCAAAAACCCTGTGGTGCATCCAACGGCAGTTTTCAGAGTTTTCTGTCTTCTAAAGGGGTGTAAACACACGGTTTGTGTTATTTCTTTCACCTGGATGCAGACGTTTCTTTTACATTTCTACAAGGACTTGCAGATGTTGTAACCTCCACCTGGTTAAATTTTGTAGGTGAGATTTTTTTGGGCATGAGCAGGGGCTATGTTTAGTAAGTATAAATAGTATAAATGTTTAAATAGTTTCTAGGGTGCCTCAATCATCTGTTTTGACATTGTCATACGTGAGCTGTTCTGTACTGGCAGCGATAGAAATCAGTGGGGATGCACAGTTGCTCTGTCTCCAGCTACTGTGAATCCTCCTCATCTGTTTGTTCTTCAGGTAAAATAAGTATCTTAAACGCAGCCCATCAGACAGAAACAAATGGCTATCAATAACACACAGCAGACGTTTTCCCCTGCTTTTAGCACTGTCTTTTCGTGTGTCAGTGGCTGATCAGCCCGTGACCAGGGAATGGTTTGCCAGAGTAACCCAAATGGAAAGTCAAGTGCCAGTGCTGGGGTCATGGATTAGGGCTTATGGCCCTTGAGGGCCACTCCTGTGACACTGAAAACATTACATGTCAGCAAGGTAGATATTGTAGAAGAGTTATAAACCAGAGGGGTTTAAAGAGACTGATCGGAAGAAGGTTGAGTAAATGAGATTCTTCCTACTTTATGGCCAAACTGTGCCCCAGGAGATTTGACGTAGAGGAAAGGGCAACTCTGGCCTTTCGCTGCTTGGGGATCTCCATCCACTTTCCACACCAGCAGATCTCTGCCAGGAGCATCACAAGTTTGTCCACCGGCACATCTTCAACTTGTTTATTGTCAGATGGTTTTTTTCATTTGTTTGTTTGGGGTTTTTTCTTCTTGTTTTTCCTGCTGTTGCATAAAAGATTTTCAGCGAGGACCAGGATAGGCCTATGTTTCTGTGAAAAGGCTCTGAGATTTCTGGAAGCTGCTGCAGAGCATCAAGAGGACCATGATGGAGCTGTTTTCTGTGGGGGTGGGAACTGGTATTTATAACAGATCAAAAAATCCACCTAGAGAAAAACAAAATAGAAATACTTAATTCAGACATATCTTAGGAACAGTCTTGCACAGAGGAATAAAAAGCAACTGTAGGGCAATACCCCTGTACACGTCTGCACCCCACAGGTGTGGAGCTTCCCTTGGCCTGTCCAGTGGCTAGGTGGTTAGAGCACAGCACTGCTTCCTCCC